>JAWNOW010000052.1:0-434233 GCA_035045625.1 Drosophila formosana | reverse complement strand
CAGACCAAGTTTATTTCAAATGTTGGATGCCACGCCCCTTTCCGCCCCCAAAAGTCTGTAAAAGCCGTAATAATAGACCTAGAGCATTGAATTTTGGTATGCATATTAATAATTAGATTTTCTATGATTTGATTGAGATCGAATGGAAAACAAGGAAGTTATTAAAGAATCAATTTTATATGGAAAATTCACTTGCAGCGGCCCGCGCTTTGTTTGTTTAGTTGAGAGTGTGACCATAACGGTGTTGTGGATTTTTATTCGCTATTTTCAAATATATACAAAAAAACAAGTTTTAGTATAGTTGGTATATTATTTGTTAAAATATCATTTAAGTTTTTTGTTTTCTCTCGGAATGGGTTGCGGGTATCATACGGTCGAGCACTCTCGACTGTAGCTTTCTTACTTGTTTTCAAATTAATATAAAAAAAAAACAAATTTCAGCATGTGCTTTGGTTTATAGTTTGTTAAAATATCATTTCAGTTTTTTGTTTTCTCTCGAAATGGGTTGCGGGTATTTTACAGTCTAAAAAACTCGACTGTAGCTGTCTTACTTGTTTTAATTTTAAATGGAAATTAAATAAGCGATAGCCTACATCAAACAAATTGTTTGATAGTTCCTCCTGGGCGAAGCTGCGTGTAAATCTGGCTAGTAGAATATTTAAAAGAATGAAAGTCAAGAAGCGATGTACCAAAACATAAATGCGTTAAGTATCGAAGACGTTCATGAATGAAAATATGATCTTTATTAAAATGCGAATGTGATTAACAACATTAGTTAAAGTTTAAAACTTTTTCTTACGTTAGACCTTACATTCATTAAGCCTTATCGCTGTGTCATTTTTAAAGCATCTGCACAAAATAAATTTCTTATATTTGCGTTAAAAAGCTTTAATTGGTTTCCAGATATTGATCTACCGTCCTATCATAGTAGACTTCTCTTAACTCTTCACTTATAGTGCTTGAAATTGTGCTAATAGTCACATTAGACAAAAGTGATATTGATTCTTCATACCTACTTTGGAATATTATATTTTCTGACCCAGGTATACAAGTAACTTTACACCTTTTACACAAGAAAATAAAAAACGTAATTAACTAACCTACCATATAACTTGGAGTTTTCCCCAATCCATGCAGTAAATGGTGGGTTAGATAAGCATTTATATTTTTTTTTCAATTATTTTCGAAAATCTAATATATAATTTATACTCATTTAATTTAATGTTATAATAATAATGTTATCTTGTAAATACATGATTAAATATCGACATCGAATTTTTCAGCAAAATTTACATCTATATTCCAAACACAAACTGTAGTCGTTCTATTGTATTTATATCTGCTAAAGAATTAAGTAAAGGTACACATAATTAAAACTTTGGATTTATTGATTCGATTTAATTTGGTTGTGATCGGATAAAAAACATGGAAGTTAATCCAGAAACAACTTTAAAGCGCAAAAATCAGATCCATCTCCATGGGCTCCGTTAGCTTGTATGGCAGTGTATTATGACTATTGCTATTTGGGTATATCTTTTTTTTTTAAATTAATGAGTAGGGGATTTATATTTTCTTTAATCGGGAAACGGTTATCCTACGGTCGAGTGCTTTCGGTTATAACTTGCTTGCTTATAAATCACAAAAACATTTCTGATTACTGGCTTTATACATAATATATTTTCCCACAGCGTAAAAAGTACCGCACGTACATTTTATACCCGATATATAAAGGCTACAAGAGTAGTATAACATTGTGCCAACATAAAATGTTTGTAACAAACGGAAGGCGGCATTTCCGAGCCCACAACGAATGTATTCATATTTTTGATCAGGGTATATTGCCAAATATATAGCCATGTCCGTCATTCTATCTGCCTGCGCGTCCGTACATTGATCTTAGAGACTTTAAACACTTCTTGCCGTACTTCAAATATAATCCCAACTGCAATAAGAATTGTGAAACTATGTAGCAAATAATTGAGAGAATTCCCATAACTTAAAAATAAAACATTTACAAAAATGATTGAATAGAAAGGTCAGAAACTCAAAATTTCTCAATGTGCTGTATTTATCAGATCATTACTATCTATAGTAATCCGAGGTTGTCCATAAGCGCTAATGAACTTTCCCCACACCCAAATCATTTGTCTGCTCCGTCTGTTCCTGCATTAATAAATCTTTCTTCTCCTGCTCCTCCAATAATAGTTAGTAGTGACGAGAATAATATTCTACCCATGGATATTGTTCCTACTAACACCGGCGATGGAAATGTTTCAGTTGTTGTATGCACTGAATCCTTAACCACCCCAGCAGTTTCTGTTGGTCAGCCATTCAAGGCTGTAGTTGCATCCGTAGATGCGGCTGTGGTAAATCTCAAATCACTTGTTGGCGTTCCACCAAAGAAACACATTTTTGTTTCCAGGCTTGCCCCTGATCAAACTTCTGATGAAGTCATGGCTTTTATTCAGGCCAAATCTAAAGCCAATGTTTCAGTGGACAAATTTCAATTTAATTATTCCCGGGAAATATCGTCTTTTAAAATTACTGTTCCTGCCGATCAATTTAGCAACATTTGTTGTAAAAAGTTCTGGCCAGATCATGTAATTGTAAAGGAATATACCGCAAAAAAGAAAATTCGTACTCCTGTTGAACTTCCTACTGTTGCGAGTAAAAGCTCTGTAACTACAAAAAACTAACATCCTTCTCACTTGGCTACCAGAACGTAAGAGGTCTGTGTAGCAAACTTAGCAATCTCTATCTTAGTAGTCAGTCCTTTCTATACAATGTCGTAGCTTTTTCGGAGACTTGGCTTAGGCCAGACATTTTAAACTTTGAAATCCTTTCAAGTAAATACAATATTTATAGACGAGATCTCACTCCTCCTCGTCGTGGAGGTGGGGTTTTAATCGCAGTTGACGTTGCTTTCACCTCTGAAGTAGTTACAATTGATTGCGCTGTCGATTTAGAATTCGTAGCTGTAAAATTGTCCGTTCATGGTGCTTGTATTTTTATAACTTGTTCATATGTTCCTCCATCTTCTGATTCTTCTGTCTATTCTTCACATTTTTCGGCTATACTTTCTGTCTCTACTTTGCTATCTGATCGCGATAGTCTTGTTGTTCTTGGTGATTTTAATATTACAGGAATGACTTGGCTATCAAATTCTGACTCCAACGCTTTAAATTCTGCGTCCCAGCATGATTTTATAGATAATTTGTTTGGATTATCATTAAGTCAAATCAATGCTATTCCAAATTCTTTATATAGATTGCTTGACCTGGTTTTTGTTTTGGATCCTTCCCTCACATCTGTCTCCCGATCTGAACCTTTATCCCGTCCTGAAGATCCTTATCATCCTACTTTAGAAGTGTTGATGAACTTAGAGACCCGTGTAGCATACTCTACTACGGGTTTGCAACACGTGCGTCATTTTCGTAACACAGATTTCAATGAACTCTCTCGGATCCTGTCGAACACTGACTGGTCTCCTCTTTGCGAGTGTAGGGACATTGATAGTGCAACTGAACTGTTTTATACTGCATTAAACTCTTCATTCGACATATGCGTCCCGTTACGTAAACCAAATAGGTCTAAAAAGCCTGTTTGGTTTACACGGGAATTGACATACCTTAAAAATAAAATGTCGAGAAATTACAAGAAGTTTAAGGAATCTAACACTTCCTTTCACTTCTCTTGTTATTCGATTGCACGATCAAATTTTATTGTCCTTAATACGCAGTGTTACAATGACTACCTCGTAAATTGTGGACGGCGGTTTCGCAGTGATCCGAGGAGATTCTATAACTTTGTTAATATGAAGCGTGGTTCATCAACGCTTCCATCGACTGTTTTTTTTGAAAAGAATACAGCGGAAACTAATCAGTCTATTGCTGATTTATTTGCTGATTTTTTTCAAACAAACGCAAAAGTTCACTATTAAATAATTTAAAGATTCTAAAGCCTGTATTTTCACCAGGGCCAGATGGAGTTCCAGCATGTGTGCTTAGGCATTGTGCTGAGGCTTTATTAATTCCTTTATATATTCTTTTTAATTTGTCAATGGAGTTATGTTCTTTTCCAAACTATTGGAAGGAATCTTTTATTATTCCTCTCCATAAAAAAGGAAACAAATCGAATGCCGAGAATTATAGAGGAATATCAAAATTGTCTGCTATTCCGAAACAGTTTGAGAAATTAATAACCTCACAGTTACAACATTATTGTAGATCTATTATATCACCATGCCAGCATGGGTTTATGAAATATAGATCTACTACCACTAACTTACTGGAGTTTACTTCTTTGGTAATTGATGGTTTCCAAAACAAAATGCAAACGGACGTTATTTATACTGATTTCAGTAAAGCTTTTGACTCAGTTAATCACTCACTATTACTACATAAGCTTTACCTCTTGGGATTTCCAAATAACTTAGTTATCTGGATATCTAGCTATTTAAATCTTAGAACACAGAAAGTGTATTTTAACGGCTTAGTCTCCAAGTCTGTTAAGGTCACTTCCGGTGTACCTCAAGGGAGTCACCTGGGCCCTTTGTTATTTACATTGTTTATTAATGATCTTCCATCCGTTATTAAATTTTCTCGTGTGTTAATGTATGCCGATGATGTCAAGCTTTGTTTAACGTCAGTTGATTCTCAATCTGGTCAAATGCTGCAAGCTGACCTTGATAGTTTCCAATCTTGGTGTCAAATAAACCTGTTAAATCTTAATTGCAATAAATGTAACGTAATGTCTTTTTACAGGCGTTTGCCTTTTAACAATACTTATTTCCTACATGCAAAACCTCTTGAGCGCATTGAGTCTGTTAAAGATCTAGGTATTCTGCTCGATCCCAAACTTAAATTTGACAAGCACATCTTGGATATAACTAATCGTGCAATAAGTGTCCTTGGTTTCATTAAGCGTTGGTCGAAAGAATTTAATGATCCCTACATCACTAAAACTCTTTATACTTCTCTTGTTCGACCTATTCTTGAATATAGCTCTTGTATTTGGTGTCCCCAATATAAGGTTCATCAGGAAAGAATAGAGTCTGTACAAAAACAATTTCTTTTGTTTGCCCTTCGGGGTCTTAATTGGAGTGCTAACACTCCTTTACCTTCCTATCGCAGTAGACTTTTACTTATCAATCTTCCTTCACTTTCTGATCGTAGAACCATGCTTGGTGTTATTTTTTTGCATAAGCTCATTAATGGTGAGATCGATTCATCCGAACTGATTAGCCAAATTAATTTTAAGGTTCCGATCAGGAATACAAGGAACTTTTTACCTCTTTCCCTTCCACTTTGTAGTGAAAACTATGCTTTACATAATCCTTTCCGTATTTTATGTTCTAACTATAACGAGTACTATTCTATAATAAATAATGTTTCTTCGTCTTCCACTCTTAGAAATTTGATATTAAGTCATCTGTCTAGTGTGTAATTATGTAACTTTAAAATTAATTAAAATATATTTTTACTTTATGTTCGCGATTGTCCGTTGCCACAAGCTACGTGGTGCGCCCCTACGGCCCGCGCGGTAACAAGCCCTTGCTTGGTGTCGTTGGGCCACTTGATGGTGCTGTTCGTTAGCACATCAACGTCCAATAATAAAGTTGATCGTGGACACTGACCGGTTACAGTACTATCAACGCACATCCCAAACGGTTAAAACTAAGATACTGTTATTTCACGCTACATAGATATAAACATAGAGGCGACTGCTAAGAAGCTATTTGCCGAAATAATTACTCTAACTATCTTTAATCACTGTTTGAAAATAAAATTAACTGACCTGTTTTTGTTTTTTTGGCCTACGAAATGATAAACTTCGAATTTATGTTTTGAATATTTCTACTCGCAAATCTATTTTGATTTGTATAGACTAGTTTGAATAAAAGCGAAGCATCTATTATTGGGGAAGTATGTTGTGTAAGCAAAAAATCAATTTATTTAGTTTTACATGAAAATAACTCGGGGATATAAGTTTGTTTTGGAATTTGTTTCATCCAAGTTTGTGGTGCAGGGGTGGTGGGTCTTTAAATCGGATGCGATCCAAGATAGGATCCGAACTTCTTTTTAATTCAGCGCCAGACGAATGTTTTTTATAGCCGCTACTCATAGGGTAGAAGGATATTATAACTTAGTGCCAGAAAATGTATATAACAGGCAGAAGGAGGGGTCTCCAACCCCATAAAGTGTATATATTCTTGATCAGTGTCAACAGCCGAGACGATATAGCCATGTCCGTCTGTCCGTCTGTCCGACTGTCCGTCTGTCTGTCCGTATGAACACCTGGATCTCAGAGACTATAAGACATAGAGACACCAAATTTGGTACATAGGTTCCACCATTCATTACGCAGATTAGGTATATTTCAAAAGTGTATGCCACGCCCCTTCGCCCACAGTATGCATAAATCTAGCACAAGTCACGTTTTTTTTATGGAAATCGACTATAACTCCAAATGTTCTTTGTGTAATGACATGTAATTTAGTAAGCCATCTGTGCTTAATATTCTTAATATACCCTGTAATTTTCTGATTAGTAAAACAAAAGTTATTTGTTAAATTGTTTATCAAAATAGTTGTGCCCAATGCATATGGACGTTTTAAGTATGTGAATGACCTAGAGATATGAAATTCAGTGACAGTATTCGTGTAGGTCTAACGCAGATCAAGTTTGTTATAGATTTTTGGCACGCTCCTTTTGGCCAAAAAAAAACTGGAAAATCCGTAATAATGAACCTAGTGCATTGAATTTTGGTATGCATAATAGTAAGTATAGTTTCAATGATTCTTGTAAATTTGGTTGTGATCAAATAAAATAAATTATTAAAGAATTAATTTTATAGGCAAAATTCACTTACAACTACTCGCGCTTTGTTTGTTTAGTTGACAGTGTGGCCATGTCTGTATGTTATGGATTTTTATACCCGCTACCCATAGGGTAGAAGGGTATTATAACTTAGTGCCAACAGGAAATGTATGTAACAGCCAGAAGGAGGCATCTCCGACCCCATAAAGTATATATATTCTTAATCAGTGTCAACAGCCGAGACGATATAGCCATGTCCGTCTGTCCGTCTGTCCGTCTGTATGAACACCTAGATCTCAGAGACTATAAGAGCTAGAGCTACCAAATTTGGGGACAGTACTCCTATAGGGCGTACGCAGATCAAGTTTATTTCAAGTGTTCGATGCCACTCCTCTTTCCGCCCCCAAAAGTCTGTAAAAGCCGTAATAATAGACCTAGAGCATTGAATTTTGGTATGCATATTAATAATTAGATTTTCTATGATTTGATTGAGATCGAATGGAAAACAAGGAAGTTATTAAAGAATCAATTTTATATGGAAAATTCACTTGCAGCGGCCCGCGCTTTGTTTGTTTAGTTGAGAGTGTGACCATAACGGTGTTGTGGATTTTTATTCGCTATTTTCAAATATATACAAAAAAACAAGTTTTAGTATAGTTGGTATATTATTTGTTAAAATATCATTTAAGTTTTTTGTTTTCTCTCGGAATGGGTTGCGGGTATCATACGGTCGAGCACTCTCGACTGTAGCTTTCTTACTTGTTTTCAAATATATATAAAAAAAAAACAAATTTCAGCATGTGCTTTGGTTTATAGTTTGTTAAAATATCATTTCAGTTTTTTGTTTTCTCTCGAAATGGGTTGCGGGTATTTTACAGTCTAAAAAACTCGACTGTAGCTGTCTTACTTGTTTTAATTTTAAATGGAAATTAAATAAGCGATAGCCTACAGCGGGAGGAACATCAAACAAATTGTTTGATAGTTCCTCCTGGGCGAAGCTGCGTGTAAATCTGGCTAGTAGAATATTTAAAAGAATGAAAGTCAAAAGGGAGAAGCAAGAAGCGATGTACCAAAACATAAATGCGTTAAGTATCGAAGTTGTTGTAGCGATATATATCGATATCGATGTTTCTGTTGATATAGACGTTCATGAATGAAAATATGATCTTTATTAAAATGCGAATGTGATTAACAACATTAGTTAAAGTTTAAAACTTTTTCTTACGTTAGACCTTACATTCATTAAGCCTTATCGCTGTGTCATTTTTAAAGCATCTGCACAAAATAAATTTCTTATATTTGCGTTAAAAAGCTTTAATTGGTTTCCAGATATTGATCTACCGTCCTATCATAGTAGACTTCTCTTAACTCTTCACTTATAGTGCTTGAAATTGTGCTAATAGTCACATTAGACAAAAGTGATATTGATTCTTCATACCTACTTTGGAATATTATATTTTCTGACCCAGGTATACAAGTAACTTTACACCTTTTACACAAGAAAATAAAAAACGTAATTAACTAACCTACCATATAACTTGGAGTTTTCCCCAATCCATGCAGTAAATGGTGGGTTAGATAAGCATTTATATTTTTTTTTCAATTATTTTCGAAAATCTAATATATAATTTATACTCATTTAATTTAATGTTATAATAATAATGTTATCTTGTAAATACATGATTAAATATCGACATCGAATTTTTCAGCAAAATTTACATCTATATTCCAAACACAAACTGTAGTCGTTCTATTGTATTTATATCTGCTAAAGAATTAAGTAAAGGTACACATAATTAAAACTTTGGATTTATTGATTCGATTTAATTTGGTTGTGATCGGATAAAAAACATGGAAGTTAATCCAGAAACAACTTTAAAGCGCAAAAATCAGATCCATCTCCATGGGCTCCGTTAGTTTGTATGGCAGTGTATTATGACTATTGCTATTTGGGTATATCTTTTTTTTTTAAATTTATGAGTAGGGGATTTATATTTTCTTTAATCGAGAAACGGTTATCCTACGGTCGAGTGCTTTCGGTTATAACTTGCTTACTTATTTTATGTTGTGTTATTCGTATGCGCACCAACGCATACCCTATACTCAATCCATTCACAAATAATTAATTATATTATATTATATTACTACACGCCGATTATTTCGGGGTAAGCGCACTAGTTCCATTAGTGCCGTTGTATTAATATACACATATACACAGACATACATATGGAAATAAGTACAAAGTCTCGAGTCGGTCCAATCAAGTAGTGCAAGCCAGTTTCAGCGTTGACACACATGTAAGTATACTCCTACACTAGCAAACATACATTCTTACATACAATGCCGTAGGCTTCCAGCTACATTGGACACTGAGCCAAGAAAAGCAGCGACCACACATTCAGTTCACATTTGTATTTATTATTCAACGTACAGCAAAAATAAATCACAAAAACATTTCTGATTACTGGCTTTATACATAATATATTTTCCCACAGCGTAAAAAGTACCGCACGTACATTTTATACCCGATATATAAAGGCTACAAGAGTAGTATAACATTGTGCCAACATAAAATGTTTGTAACAAACGGAAGGCGGCATTTCCGAGCCCACAACGAATGTATTCATATTTTTGATCAGGGTATATTGCCAAATATATAGCCATGTCCGTCATTCTATCTGCCTGCGCGTCCGTACATTGATCTTTAAAAACTTCTTGCCGTACTTCAAATATAATCCCAACTGCAATAAGAATTGTGAAACTATGTAGCAAATAATTGAGAGAATTCCCATAACTTAAAAATAAAACATTTACAAAAATGATTGAATAGAAAGGTCAGAAACTCAAAATTTCTCAATGTGCTGTATTTATCAGATCATTACTATCTATATATATAAAGTTGATCGTGGACACTGACCGGTTATAGTACTATCAACGCACATCCCAAACGGTTAAAACTACGATACTGTTATTTCACGCTACATAGATATAAACATAGAGGCGACTGCTAAGAAGCGATTTGCCGAAATAATTACTCTAACTATCTTTAATCACTGTTTGAAAATAAAATTAACTGACCTGTTTTTGTTTTTTTGGCCTACGAAATGATAAACTTCGAATTTATGTTTTGAATATTTCTACTCGCAAATCTATTTTGATTTGTATAGACTAGTTTGAATAAAAGCGAAGCATCTATTATTGGGGAAGTATGTTGTGTAAGCAAAAAATCAATTTATTTAGTTTTACATGAAAATAACTCGGGGATATAAGTTTGTTTTTGGAATTTGTTTCATCCAAGTTTGTGGTGCAGGGGTGGTGGGTCTTTAAATCGGATGCGATCCAAGATAGGATCCGAACTTCTTTTTAATTCAGCGCCAGACGAATGTTTTTTATAGCCGCTACTCATAGGGTAGAAGGATATTATAACTTAGTGCCAGAAAATGTATATAACAGGCAGAAGGAGGGGTCTCCAACCCCATAAAGTGTATATATTCTTGATCAGTGTCAACAGCCGAGACGATATAGCCATGTCCGTCTGTCCGTCTGTCCGACTGTCCGTCTGTCTGTCCGTATGAACACCTGGATCTCAGAGACTATAAGACATAGAGACACCAAATTTGGTACATAGGTTCCTCCATTCATTACGCAGATCAAGTATATTTCAAAAGTGTATGCCACGCCCCTTCGCCCACAATATGCATAAATCTAGCACAAGTCACGTTTTTTTATGGAAATCGACTATAACTCCAAATGTTCTTTGTGTAATGACATGTAATTTAGTAAGCCATCTGTGCTTAATATTCTTAATATACCCTGTAATTTTCTGATTAGTAAAACAAAAGTTATTTGTTAAATTGTTTATCAAAATAGTTGTGCCCAATGCATATGGACGTTTTAAGTATGTGAATGACCTAGAGATATGAAATTCAGTGACAGTATTCGTGTAGGTCTAACGCAGATCAAGTTTGTTATAGATTTTTGGCACGCTCCTTTTGGCCAAAAAAAACTGGAAAATCCGTAATAATGAACCTAGTGCATTGAATTTTGGTATGCATAATAGTAATTATAGTTTCAATGATTCTTGTAAATTTGGTTGTGATCAAATAAAATAAATTATTAAAGAATTAATTTTATAGGCAAAATTCACTTACAACTACTCGCGCTTTGTTTGTTTAGTTGACAGTGTGGCCATGTCTGTATGTTATGGATTTTTACACCCGCTACCCATAGGGTAGAAGGGTATTATAACTTAGTGCCAACAGGAAATGTATGTAACAGCCAGAAGGAGGCATCTCCGACCCCATAAAGCATATATATTCTTAATCAGTGTCAACAGCCGAGACGATATAGCCATGTCCGTCTGTCCGTCTGTCCGTCTGTATGAACACCTAGATCTCAGAGACTATAAGAGCTAGAGCTACCAAATTTGGGGACAGTACTCCTATAGGGCGTACGCAGATCAAGTTTATTTCAAATGTTGGATGCCACGCCCCTTTCCGCCCCCAAAAGTCTGTAAAAGCCGTAATAATAGACCTAGAGCATTGAATTTTGGTATGCATATTAATAATTAGATTTTCTATGATTCCTGTGAATTTGATTGAGATCGAATGAAAAACAAGGAAGTTATTAAAGAATCAATTTTATATGGAAAATTCACTTGCAGCTGCCCACGCTTTGTTTGTTTAGTTGACAGTGTGACCATAACGGTGTTGTGGATTTTTATTCGCTATTTTCAAATATATACAAAAAAACAAGTTTTAGTATAGTTGGTATATTATTTGTTAAAATATCATTTAAGTTTTTTGTTTTCTCTCGGAATGGGTTGCGGGTATCATACGGTCGAGCACTCTCGACTGTAGCTTTCTTACTTGTTTTCAAATATATATAAAAAAAAAACAAATTTCAGCATGTGCTTTGGTTTATAGTTTGTTAAAATATCATTTCAGTTTTTTGTTTTCTCTCGAAATGGGTTGCGGGTATTTTACAGTCTAAAAAACTCGACTGTAGCTGTCTTACTTGTTTTAATTTTAAATGGAAATTAAATAAGCGATAGCCTACATCAAACAAATTGTTTGATAGTTCCTCCTGGGCGAAGCTGCGTGTAAATCTGGCTAGTAGAATATTTAAAAGAATGAAAGTCAAAAGGGAGAAGCAAGAAGCGATGTACCAAAACATAAATGCGTTAAGTATCGAAGTTGTTGTAGCGATATATATCGATATCGATGTTTCTGTTGATATAGACGTTCATGAATGAAAATATGATCTTTATTAAAATGCGAATGTGATTAACAACATTAGTTAAAGTTTAAAACTTTTTCTTACGTTAGACCTTACATTCATTAAGCCTTATCGCTGTGTCATTTTTAAAGCATCTGCACAAAATAAATTTCTTATATTTGCGTTAAAAAGCTTTAATTGGTTTCCAGATATTGATCTACCGTCCTATCATAGTAGACTTCTCTTAACTCTTCACTTATAGTGCTTGAAATTGTGCTAATAGTCACATTAGACAAAAGTGATATTGATTCTTCATACCTACTTTGGAATATTATATTTTCTGACCCAGGTATACAAGTAACTTTACACCTTTTACACAAGAAAATAAAAAACGTAATTAACTAACCTACCATATAACTTGGAGTTTTCCCCAATCCATGCAGTAAATGGTGGGTTAGATAAGCATTTATATTTTTTTTTCAATTATTTTCGAAAATCTAATATATAATTTATACTCATTTAATTTAATGTTATAATAATAATGTTATCTTGTAAATACATGATTAAATATCGACATCGAATTTTTCAGCAAAATTTACATCTATATTCCAAACACAAACTGTAGTCGTTCTATTGTATTTATATCTGCTAAAGAATTAAGTAAAGGTACACATAATTAAAACTTTGGATTTATTGATTCGATTTAATTTGGTTGTGATCGGATAAAAAACATGGAAGTTAATCCAGAAACAACTTTAAAGCGCAAAAATCAGATCCATCTCCATGGGCTCCGTTAGTTTGTATGGCAGTGTATTATGACTATTGCTATTTGGGTATATCTTTTTTTTTTAAATTTATGAGTAGGGGATTTATATTTTCTTTAATCGAGAAACGGTTATCCTACGGTCGAGTGCTTTCGGTTATAACTTGCTTACTTATTTTATGTTGTGTTTTTCGTATGCGCACCAACGCAAACCCTATACTCAATCCATTCACAAATAATTAATTATATTATATTATATTACTACACGCCGATTATTTCGGGGTAAGCGCACTAGTTCCATTAGTGCCGTTGTATTAATATACACATATACACAGACATACATATGGAAATAAGTACAAAGTCTCGAGTCGGTCCAATCAAGTAGTGCAAGCCAGTTTCAGCGTTGACACACATGTAAGTATACTCCTACACTAGCAAACATACATTCTTACATACAATGCCGTAGGCTTCCAGCTACATTGGACACTGAGCCAAGAAAAGCAGCGACCACACATTCAGTTCACATTTGTATTTATTATTCAACGTACAGCAAAAATAAATCACAAAAACATTTCTGATTACTGGCTTTATACATAATATATTTTCCCACAGCGTAAAAAGTACCGCACGTACATTTTATACCCGATATATAAAGGCTACAAGAGTAGTATAACATTGTGCCAACATAAAATGTTTGTAACAAACGGAAGGCGGCATTTCCGAGCCCACAACGAATGTATTCATATTTTTGATCAGGGTATATTGCCAAATATATAGCCATGTCCGTCATTCTATCTGCCTGCGCGTCCGTACATTGATCTTAGAGACTTTAAACACTTCTTGCCGTACTTCAAATATAATCCCAACTGCAATAAGAATTGTGAAACTATGTAGCAAATAATTGAGAGAATTCCCATAACTTAAAAATAAAACATTTACAACAAGTGAGAAAGCTACAGTCGAGAGTGCTCGACCATATGATACCCGCAACCCATTTCGAGAGAAAAAAAAAATTTTAATGGTAATTTAACAACAAATATACCAAAAATATACTAAATTTTGTGTTTTGTTTGTATATATTTGAAAATAACGGTTAAAAATCCACAACACCGACATGGTCACACTGTTAACCAAACAAACAAAGCGCGAGCAGCTGCAACTGAATTTTGCATATAAAATTGATTCTTTAATAACTTCCTTGTTTTTCATTCGATCTCAACTAAATTCACAGGAGTCATTGAGAATATAATTATTATTATGCATACCAAAATTCAATGCTCTAGGTCTATTATTACGGCTTTTACAATTTTTGGGGGCGGAAAGGGGCGTGCCAAAAATCTAAAACAATCTTGATCTGCGTAAAACCTACACGAATAGTGTCACCAAATTTGATATCTCTAGGTCATTCACACACTTAAAACGTCCATATGCATTGGGCACAAAAATTTTGATAAATAATTTAACGAATAACTTTTGTTCTACTTATCCGATCTGTACCAAAATTACAGGGTATATTAAGAGTGTCAAGCGCAAATTACACATCATTACACAAAGAACTTTTGGAGTTATACGCGATTTACTAAAAAAAAACTTGACTTTTTCTAGATTAATGCTTATTGTGGGCGAAGGGGGCGTGGCATCCAACGTTTGAAATAAACTTGATCTGCGTAGGGTATGAAGGAAACTTTTTGCCAAATTTGGTGTCTCTATGTCTTATAGTCTCTGAGATCCAGGTGTTCATACGGACAGATAGACGGACAGACGGACAGACGGACATGGCTATATCATCTCGGCTGTTGACGCTGATCAAAAATATATATACCTTATGGGGTCGGAGATGCCTCCTTCTGCCTGTTACATACATTTTCTGTTGGCACTAAGTCATAATACCCTTCTACCCTACGGGTAGCGGGTATAAAAATGATTGAATAGAAAGGTCAGAAACTCAAAATTTCTCAATGTGCTGTATTTATCAGATCATTACTATCTATATATATAAAGTTGATCGTGGACACTGACCGGTTATAGTACTAACAACGCACACCCCAAACGGTTAAAACTACGATACTGTTATTTCACGCTACATAGATATAAACATAGAGGCGACTGCTAAGAAGCGATTTGCCGAAATAATTACTCTAACTATCTTTAATCACTGTTTGAAAATAAAACAAGTAAGAAAGCTACATTCGAGAGTTCTCGACCGTATGATACCCGCAACCCATTTCGAGAGAAAACAAAAAGTTTGAATGATATTTTAACAAAAAATATATACCACCGAATATACTAAAATTTGTATTTTTGTATATAGATCTTTTTTTTTAAATCCATTAAATACCGACATGGTCACTCTGTCAACTAAACAAACAAAGCTCGAGCAGCTGCAACTGAATTTTGCATATAAAATTGATTCTTTAATAACTTCCATGTTTTTCATTCGATCGCAACTAAATTCACAGGAGTCATTGAGAATATAATTATTATTATGCATACCAAAATTCAATGCTCTAGGTCTATTATTACGGCTTTTACAGTTTTTTGGGGCGGTAAGGGGCGTGCCAAAAATCTAAAACAAACTTGATCTGCGTAAGACCTACACGAATACTGTCACCAAATTTGATATCTCTAGGTCATTCACACACTTAATACGTCCATATGCACTGGGCACAAAAATTTTGATAAATAATTTAACGAATAACTTTTGTTCTACTTATCCGATCTGTACCAAAATTACAGGGTATGTTAAGAGTGTCAAGCGCAGATGGGTTACCGAATTACACATCATTACACAAAGAACTTTTGGAGTTATACGCGATTTACATAAAAAAAATTGACTTTTTCTAGATTAATGCTTATTGTGGGCGAAGGGGGCGTGGTATCCAACTTTTGAAATAAACTTGATCTGCGTAGGGTACGAAGGAAACTTTTTGCCAAATTTGGTGTTTTTACGTCTTATAGTCTCTGAGATCCAGGTGTTCATACGGACAGACAGACGGACAGACGGACATGGCTATATCATCTCGGCTGTTGACACTGATTAAGAATATATATACTTTATGGGGTCGGAGATGCCTCCTTCTGCCTGTTACATACATTTTCTGTTGGCACTAAGTCATAATACCCTTCTACCCTATGGGTAGCGGGTATAATTAACTGACCTGTTTTTGTTTTTGTCTAACGAAATGATACACTTCGAATTTATGTTTTGAATATTTCTACTCGCAAATCTATTTTTATTTGTATAGACTAGTTTGAATAAAAGCGAAGCATCTATTATTGGGGAATATAAGACTATATAAAAATCAATTTATTTAGTTTTACATGAAAATAACTCGGGGATATAAGACTGTTTTTGGAATTTACTTCGTCCAAGTTTTGGTGCAGGGGTGGTGGGTCTTTAAATCGGATGCGATCCTAGATAGGATCCGAACTTCTTTTTAATTCAGGGACAGACGCTGCTCATAGGGAAGAAGGATATTATAACTTAGTGCCAGAAAATGTATATAACAGGCAGAAGGAGGGGTCTCTAACCCCATAAAGTATATACATTCTTGATCAGTGTCAACAGGCGAGACTTCTGTCCGTTTGTCTGTCCGTATGAACACCCAGATCTCAGAGACAATGTGACATAGAGACACCAAATTTGGTACATAGGTTCCTCCAATCATTACGCAGATCAAGTATATTTCAAAAGTGTACGCCACGCCCCTTCGCCCACAATATGCATAAATCTAGAACAAGTCACGTTTTTTTATGGAAATCGACTATAGCTCCAAATGTTCTTTATGTAATGACATGTAATGTAGTAAGCCATATGTGCTTAATATTTTTAATATACCCTGTAATTTTCTGATTAGTAAAACAAAAGTTATTTGTTAAATTGTTTATCAAAATAGTTGTGCCCAATGCATATGGACGTTTTAAGTGTGTGAATGACCTAGAGATATCAAATTCAGTGACAGTATTCGTGTAGGTCTTACGCAGATCAAGTTTGTTTTAGATTTTTGGCACGCCCCTTTCCGCCCCCAAAAACTGTAAAAGCCGTAATAATAGACCTAGAGCATTGAATTTTGGTATGCATAATAGTAATTATAGTTTCAAGGACTCCTGTAAATTTGGTTGTGATCAAATAAAATAAATTATTAAGGAATTAATTTTATAGGCAAAATTCACTTACAGCTGCTCGCGCTTCTTCAAATATATACAGAAAAAAAAATTCCAGTATATTTTTATACCCGCTACCCATAGGGTAGAAGGGTATTATAACTTAGTGCCAACAGATAATGCAGGCAGAAGGAGGCATCTCCGACCACATAAACTATATATATTCTTGATCAGCGTCAACAGCCGAGACGATATAGCCATGTCCGTCTGTCCGTCTGTATGAACACCTAGATCTCAGAGACTATAAGAGCTACAGTTACCAAATTTGGGGACAGTACTCATATAAGTGCTACGCAGATGAAGTTTATTTCAAAAGTTGGATGCCACGCCCCTTTCCGCCCCCAAAAGTCTGTAAAAGCCGTAATAATAGACCTAGAGCATTGAATTTTGGTGTGCATAAAAATAATTATATTTTCAATGATTCCTGTGAATTTGGTTGAGATCGAATGAAAAACAAGGAAGTTATTAAAGAATCAATTTTATATGGAAAATTCACTTGCAGCTGCCCGCGCTTTGTTTGTTTAGTTGACAGTATTACCATAACGGTGTTGTGGATTTTTACCCGCTATTTTCAAATATATACAAAAAACAAGTTTTAGTATATTCGGTATATTTTTTGTTAAAATATCATTTAAGTTTTTTGTTTTCTCTCGAAATGGGTTGCGGGTATCATACGGTCGAGCACTCTCGACTGTAGCTTTCTTACTTGTTTTCTCTAGTTTTATTACATAATTAAAAAAAAATCGCGTACAATTATTGGAATAAAGAGGAGAGGATGGGGATAGGAAAGACAGGAACTAACTTCGACTTGGAACTTTATTTATATGCACTTCAAGTGCCAGACGCCCACCCTCCATGATCCTGTATTCCAAGGATGGTGAAAAAATAAAGGATCCCTTCAATAAGGTTCGAAGTAAACTAACCTATCATCTAAACGCCGCATGATTCCAAAACAAAGAAAACTTAGCACATATTTAACGTTACAAACATTTTATTACAAAATTTAACGACTACTATACAGTATTCATAACAAATAAAATAGAACAAAAATACTAAACGACCATAAATTGTGTGTGATAATAGGGCTAAAATAAGTAAAATTAATAAAATAACCTACCTAATTATATTTTTAATTATTAAAGTAAGGACGGATTTTCTAACTATGAAATGTTTTTTAGGCTTGAACCTTCGCGTCATTGCCTATCTGGCTAAGTGGTATTTTCATTAACCGCCAAATCAAATTCAAAAGTAAATGCAAAAAAGCTCACTTAGCATTACCCGCGTTAACTTCCATGTCATGTCGTGGGTGATTTGTTTCTGGAATTCTTAGTTTGGCGTTCCCATGCAGAAGCTCATTGCTAACAAAAAGCTTGAGCTTTTAGCTATAAGAACAATTAGACGCTCAAGTGGTTCAACAACATAACAAGGCAAAAGAAGAATGAATAATAATATAACTATTAATAAAAAAATCAAAAACCTAGTGCACTTCTGGCCACTGTAATACCAATTTGGTTTAGTTCTTTAATTGCCTTGTAATGAGGCAAGAAACGGCAGAAGGCCCAACATACAGCACACAATAAACACGATAAATAACAACTAGCTGACACATTAAAAAGAGAGCACAAAAACGACGCCTCACATCGACCTCTTATAGCTCCATTGCCCGATTTGGCCGCTCAGCCAGTGGATGCGGGTGGCGATATCCCCAAGGGCTATCCTCCTGTAATTGGTTGTGCATGCGCATTTGTGGAGTAAACGCCCTCGCTGAATATTTAAGAGTGCGCATCAATGCACTGGGCACAAGCATTTTAATCAGTCAGCTACAGCCCAAAAGCTCTTACTGCTTTTATGATGGTTTTAATACCAACCTGATTATTATAGGTATAACCTAATTGCCGTTCTGCGTTTGAAATTTAAGAACCAACATAAAGACAAAAATTACATTACCAGTTGGTAAAACGGCACAAACTGTAGTTTTTATACCCGCTACCCATAGGGTAGAAAGGTATTATGACAGGCAAAAGGAGGCATCTCCGACCCAAAAGTAATCTTGATCAGCGTCAACAGCCGAACGAAAGCCATGTCCGTCTGTCTGTCTGTCTGTCCGTATGAACACCTGATCTCAAACTATAGACATAGAGACACCAAATTTGGCAAAAAGGTTCCTTCAACCCTACGCAGATCAAGTTTATTTCAAAGTTGGATGCCACGCCCCCTTCGCCCACAATAAGCATTAATCTAAAAAAAGTCAAGTTTTTTTTTCTGTAAATCGCGTATAACTCCAAAAGTTCTTTGTGTAATGATGTGTAATTTGGTAACCCATCTGCGCTTGACACTCTTAAAACCCTGTAAATTTGGTATAAATCACAAAGGTAGAACAAAAGTTATTCGTTAAATTATTTATCAAAATTTTTGTGCCCAATGCATATGGACGTATAAGTGTGTGAATGACCTAGAATATCAAATTTGGTGACAGTATTAGTAGGTCTTACGCAGATTAAGTTTGTTTTAGATTTTCGCCACGCCCCTTTCCGCCCCCAAAAACTGTAAAAGCCGTAATAATAGACCAGAGCATTGAATTTTGGTATCAAATAAAATGTAGCCTCAATGACTCCTGTGAATTTGGTTGAATGAAAAACATGAAGTTATAAAATAATAATCAAAATTCAGTTCGTTGTTTGTTTTACGTGTACCAGTCGGTGTTTGGTTTACCGCTATTTTCAAAAAAAACAACAAAACACAAGTTTCAGAATTTGGTATATTTGTTGTTAAAAAAAATTTTTGTTCTCTCGAAATGGGTTCGTATCATACGTCAGCACTCTCGACTGTAGCTTTCTTACTTGTTTAGTTATCTTCTGGACTGGTTTTTATTTTATTTTATTTTCTGCACTGTTACTTAAGTTAGATATTTAAATTTGGTTCTTTAACCTTACACTTGTGACACTTGAGCTGTTTGCAACACGAGACGGAGAAAAAATCTTCTTCTGTCCTCAGAGGACAATTCGCTTAAAATTCTTTGGTATTCGCTATAATCCGCCAAATCAAATTGAGTACAAATATCGTTTGCCTGTAGGTGTTATTTTTCCTCACCCATAGGTGGCGCAACAAAATCTCAACATGTACGACTACACTTAACATATAAATAGGGACAAGAACTAAATGCTCATAACTTACAAAAAAATACCAAAAATATAATTTCTAATAAACATAAACGCAATTAGAATAAATAAATAAACTTAAATATACGCTGTAGTGCCGTCTTAATAACGTCAGGCCAGCCAAACAAACGGTTACATACTTTCAGGCACCAAAAAAAAACTTTTGGTCCAAGCGACTACTACATATACCAAAATAGCAACAGTCATAATACACTACTAACCAAACTAATGGAGCCCATGGAGATGGATCTGATTTTTGACCTATAAAGTTGTTTCTGTATTAACTTCCTTGTTTTTTATCCGATCACAACCAAATTATCTCGAATCAATAAGTCAAAAGTTATAATTATGTGTATTCAATTCTTTAGCTGTATTATGACGACTCGATATTTATACCCGCTACCAATAGGGTAGACGGGTTACGCAGATCAAGTTTATATCAAAACTTGGATGCCACGCCCCCTTCGCTCACAATATGCATAAATCTAGAACAAGTAAATTTTTTTTTACGGAAATCGCGTATAATTCCAAAAGTTCTTTGTGTAATGATGTGTAATTTGGTAAGCCATCTGTGCGTAATACTCTTAATATATCGTGTAATTGATTAGTATAACAAAAGTTATTCATAAATTATTTATCAAAATAGTTGTGCCCAATGCATATGGACGTTTTACGTGTGTGAATGACCTAGAGATATCAAATTCAGTGACAGTATTCCTGTAGGTCTTACGCAGATCAAGTTTGTTTTAGATTTTTGCCACTCCCCTTTCCGCCCCCAAAAGCTGGGAAAGCCGTAATAGACTTAGAGCATTAAATTTTGGCATGCATAATAATAATTATAGTTTCAATGATGGGTTACCAAATTACACATCATTACACAAAGAACTTTTGGAGTTTACATAAAAAAAAACTTGACTTTTTCTAGATTAATTTTTATTGTGGGCGAAGGGGGCGTGGCATCCAACTTTTGAAATAAATTTAATCTGCGTAGGGTATGAAGGAACTTTTTTGCCAAATTTGGTGTCTCTATGTCTTATAGTCTCTGAGATCCAGGTGTTTATACGGACAGACAGACGGACATGGCTATATCGTCTCGGCTGTTGACGCTGATCAAGAATATATATACTTTATGGGGTCGGAGATGCCTCCTTCTGCCTGTTACATACATTTTCTGTTGGCACTAAGTCATAATACCCTTCTACCCTATGGGTAGCGGGTATAAAAAACAAATTTCAGTATATTCTTTGGTTTATAGTTTGTTAAAATATCATTTAAGTTTTTTGTTTTCTCTCGAAATGGGTTGCGGGTATTTTACGGTATAAAAAACTCGACTGTAGCTGTCTTACTTGTTTTAATTTTAAATAGAAATTAAATAAGCGAGAGCCTACAGCGGGAGCAACATCAAACGAATTTTTTGATAGTTCTTCACGGGCGAAGCTGCGTGTAAATCTGGCTAGTAGAATATTTAAAAGAATGAAAGTCAAAAGGGAGAAGCAAGAAGCGATGTAGCGATATATATCGATATCGATGTTTCTGTTGATATAGACGTTCATGAATGAAGATATTATCTTTATTAAAATGCGAATGTGATTAACAACATTAGTTAAAGTTTAAAACTTTTTCTTACGTTAGACCTTACATTCATTAAGCCTTATCGCTGTTTCATTTTTAAAGCATCTGCACAAAATAAATCTCGTATATTTGCGTTAAAAAGCTTTAACTGGTTTCCAGATATTGATCTACCGTCCTATCATAGTAGACTTCTCTTAACTCTTCACTTATAGTCGCCGTATCATGCTTAAAATTATGCTAATAGTCACATTAGACAAAAGTGATATTGATTCTTCATACCTACTTTGGAATATTATATTTTCTGACCCAGGTATACAAGTAACTTTACTCCTTTTACACAAGAAAATAAAAAACAAAATTAACTAACCTACCATATAACTTGGAGTTTTCCCCAATCCATGCAGTAAATGGTGGGTTAGATAAGCATTTATATTTTTTTTTTCAATTCTTTTCGAAAATCTAATATATAATTTATACTCATTTAATCTAATGTTATAATAATAATGTTATCTTGTAAATACATGATTAAATATCGACATCGAATTTTTCAGCAAAATTTACATCTATATTCCAAACACAAACTGTAGTCGTTCTATTGTATTTATATCTGCTAAAGAATTAAGTAAAGGTACACATAATTAAAACTTTGGATTTATTGATTCGAGTTAATTTGGTTGTGATCGGATAAAAAACATGGAAGTTAATCCAGAAACAACTTTAAAGCGCAAAAATCAGATCCATCTCCATGGGCTCCGTTAGTTTGTATGGCAGTGTATTATGACTATTGCTATTTGGGTATATCTTTTTTTTTTAAATTTATGAGTAGGGGATTTATATTCTCTTTAATCGAGAAACGGTTATCCTACGGTCGAGTGCTTTCGGTTATAACTTTCTTACTTATTTTATGTTGTGTTATTCGTATGCGCACCAACGCATACCCTATACTCAATCCATTCACAATTAATTAATTATATTATATTACTACACGCCGATTATTTCGGGGTAAGCGCACTAGTTCCATTAGTGCCGTTGTATTAATATACACATATACACAGACATACATATGGAAATAAGTACAAAGTCTCGAGTCGGTCCAATCAAGTAGTGCAAGCCAGTTTCAGCGTTGACACACATGTAAGTATACTCCTACACTAGCAAACATACATTCTTACATACAATGCCGTTGGCTTCCAGCTACATTGGACACTGAGCCAAGAAAAGCAGCGACCACACATTCAGTTCACATTTGTATTTATTATTCAACGTACAGCAAAATTAAATCACAAAAACATTTCTGTTTACTGGCTTTATACATAATATATTTTTCCACAGCTTAAAAAGTACCGCACGTACATTTTATACCCGATACATATAGGCTACAAGGGTAGTAGAACATTGTACCAACATAAAATGTTTGTAACAAACGGAAGGCGGCATTTCCGAGCCCACAAAGAATGTATTCATATTTTTGATCAGGGTATATTGCCAAATATATAGCCATGTCCGTCATTCTATGTAGAAAATAATTGAGAGAATTCCCATAACTTAAAATTAAACAAGTAAAAAAGCTACAGTCGAGAGTGCTCGACCGTATGATACCCGCAACCCATTTCGAGAGAAAACAAAAAACTTAAATGATATTTTAACAAAAAATATACCAAATATACTAAAACTTGTTTTTTTGTATATATTTGAAAATAGCGAATAAAAATCCACAACACCGTTATGGTCACACTGTCAACTAAACAAACAAAGCGTGGGCAGCTGCAAGTGAGTTTTCCATATAATATTGATTCTTTAATAACTTCCTTGTTTTTCATTCGATCTCAACCAAATTCACAGGAATCATTGGAAATATAATTAATATTATGCATACTAAAATTCAATGCTCTAGGTCTATTATTACGGCTTTTACAGACTTTTGGGAGCGGAAAGGGGAGTGGCATCCAACCTTTGAAATATACTTGATCTGCGTAGGACCTACAGGAGTACTGTCCCCATATTTGGTAGCTCTAGCACTTATATTCTCAGAGATCTAGGTGTTCATACAGACGGACATGGCTATATCGTCTCGGCTGTTGAAACTGATCAATAATAGTTTGTGTGGTCGGAGATGCCTTCTTCTGCCTGTTACATACATTTTCTGTTGGCACTAAGTCATAATACCCTTCTACCCTATGGGTAGCGGGTATAAACATTTAGAAAAATGATTGAATAGAAAGGTCAGAAACTCAAAATTGCTCAATGTGCTGTATTTATCAGATCATTACTATCTATATATATTTAAAGTTGATCGTGGACACTGACCGGTTATAGTACTATCAACGCACATCCCAAACGGTTAAAACTACGATACTGTTATTTCACACTACATAGATATAAACATAGAGGCGACTGCTAAGAAGCGATTTGCCGAAATAATTACTCTAACTATCTTTAATCACTGTTTGAAAATAAAATTAACTGACCTGTTTTTGCTTTTGTCCTACGAAATGATACACTTCGAATTTATGTTTTGAATATTTCTAATCGCAAGTCTATTTTGATATAGACTAGTTTGAATAAAAGCGAAGCATCTATTATTGGGGAAGTATGTTGTGTAAGCAAAAAATCAATTTATTTAGTTTTAAATGAAAATAACTGGGGGATATAAGTTTGTTTTTGGAATTTATTTCATCCAAGTTTGTGGTGCAGGGGTGGTGGGTCTTTAAATCGGATGCGATCCAAGATAGGATCCGAACATCTTTTTAATTCAGCGACAGACGAATGTTTTTTTTATAGCCGCTACTCATAGGGTAGAAGGATATTATAACTTAGTGCCAGAAAATGTATATAACAGGCAGGAGGAGGGGTCTCCAACCCCATAAAGTGTATATATTCTTGATCAGTGTCAACAGGCGAGACTTCTGTCCGTTTGTCTGTCCGTATGAACACCTAGATCTAAGAGACAATATGACATAGTGACACCAAATTTGGTACATAGGTTCCTCCATTCATTACGCAGATCAAGTATATTTCAAAAGTGTATGCCACGCCCCTTCGCCCACAATATGCATAAATCTAGAACAATTCACGTTTTTTTTATGGAAATCGACTATAACTCCAAATGTTCTTTGTGTAATGACATGTAATTTAGTAAGCCATCTGTGCTTAATACTCTTAATATACCCTGTAATTTTCTGATTGGTAAAACAAAAGTTATTTGTTAAATTGTTTATCAAAATAGTTGCGCCCAATGCATATTTTTCTCACGCTCCTTTCCGCCCCAAAAAACCGAGAAATAATAATAAATAAATAAAATAAATAATAATGAACCTAGTGCATTGAATTTTGGTATGCATAATAATAATTATAGTTTCAATGATTACTGTGAATTTGGTTGAGATCGAATGAAAAACATGGAAGTTATTAACTACAAACGTTACGTCGCGAATGAATTCACGAGTCACCCAGCCATTCTCACTTGCATTCCATCTGACATGCCAGTCAGACAGCATGCACTCATACAACATAATTTTCACCCTATCCGCTGCTAGGCTTCCCACATCCCTATCAAATAGCCATTTATTCTGCAGCAATGGCAGTCCCCTCTTAATCTTGAACATCAAGGCTCTACGCCTGACCTCCAAGTCAAGAGGAACTGCACCTAACATTACCTGCAATACCTCCATAGAGACAGTGCGGCACACAGCCATACACCCTAAGAGTATCACACGCTGGCAAGCCAGCACTTTCTTTCTGCCTACAACAGTCGCAGCCGCCTCGTACCATACAGACGATCCATATGCTGCACATGCAACAAATGGTCCGCCATATATGGTACGCACGGCACGCCTGCTGAGACCCCATTCGCTTCTCAAAATGCGACGCACTTGCGCAACCACTCCTAACAACCGCGCTCTGTGACCGGTGAGATAAGGCATAAAGCACATCCTCTCACCGAAAGCTATGCCCAGGTATTTAACCCCACTGACATACTTCAAGCTGACGCCATCTAGCCTGACAACTGGAGGTCGACTGGCTGACAATCTGCCCTTGAGCAGCATTGTCACCGTCTTCTCCGTTGCCAGACTGACGCCAACAAATTCGCTCCAATCGCGAACAATGCGCAGGCACTCCCTCGCACCTGCCTCGATCGCATAGCGCGATTGTCCATCAATCAGAATGAGCAAGTCATCCGCATACGCACAATACTTGTATTGCTGTTCGAGCCGCCGTAACAGAGAGTCCATCATCAGGTTCCATATAAATGGACCACAGATGGACCCCTGCGGACAGCCACGAACAACATCTACAGTGACATTCTCGCACCGACCCACTACAACAGCACTCCTGCCAGAAAAATAACTCTTCCACAGAGTCACTTCTCGGCAGCCACATTCACTCAACTTCCTCACCACACTAGCCCAGCTCAGGTGGTCAAACGCACCCCTGGAATCTACGAAAACGCCTAAGATGTACTTGGAGTGCTCGACGAGTCCCTGACATAGTGCCATGCATCCTCCGTACATCTACCACTCTTGAAGCCATATTGTCTATGAGACATCTACCTCAAGAAGCCGTTCAATCATGACTCTCTCCAGAACTTTTCCAAGAACTGGAAGGAGACTGATGCCCCGATAAGACCGAGGATTGCTCCTGATCTTATTGGGCAACTTCAAGAGAACTACAATTCTCGCACATTTCCATTCACTGGGAAAATATCCATCGGAATATTCTGGAATGGAATTCCAGACACTTTTGCACATTTCGTCAGTGAATCCATCCATACCAGGCGACTTTCTCGACTTTAACCTCTTAATAGCCGCCGCCAATTCACATTCTCGGAGCGGAATCACAGGTTGCTCCACATAAAGTGAAGTATCCTGCTCCTCCGCTCTCGGGAAGAACACACTCATCAGAGCATTCATACAATTCCTCCATGCCGTCAGCTGTTGACCTTCGACATGGAGGTTACTCACCGAAAACTCTCTGCCTTTCCCTCGTGCTATCTGATAAACACGACCCCAAGGATCGTGCTTATTTCGTTCAACAAATGAACGCCACTCACTTTCTTCCACACTTACAAGCATATGCTTGTACTCATTCAGACACCTACAATACTCCTGCCTGAGCTGGGCTACGTTATCAGCATAGGATGCTCGGGCTCTTTGGAATCGCTTCCGCAGAGTTCGAAGCATCCTACGCTTAACGCTCAGTTCACGCGTCCACCACTTGATACGCTTAAGATTCACCTTGCGGTGTCTCTCAAGCATGTGGTCATTCACACTCGTCATCCACCTATTCACACACATGACTTGCTCGTCTACACTCATAGCTCTGAAGGTGCTAAGCGGAACTTGCGTTGCCGCTTCACATATAAACAGCCCATATTGGGCCCAATTCACACCGCGAGTACTCCACGAATTACCCCCAACACTTTCATACACAGCGGGAGTGTAGGCGAGCACAATCTCATTCTCAATCGGATTATGATCGCTTACGCCTTCAACACCCAGCATATTCCAACTCAGTTGATACATACGCATCGCTGCCTCATTCGCAAGGGTGACATCAATGTCACTTTTACCCATCGGACCATCAAAGGTAAACCACTCACCGGGTTCTTTGACAAAAGCGTTTCACCCCGACTGTGGTTCTGATATCCAGACGAATGTCTGGGCATCTTACTGAACCACATGGGGGACGACGCATTCGCATCAATACCAAGGATGATTGGATCGCTACTCGCCAGTAGTAGCACCTCATCCATGTACGCAATGTACGGTTCGAGGGGCTCCCCGAACGCACAATACACACTCGCAACTATCAATCTACACAACTTGCCATTTAGGCGCACACATACTCCCCAGTTGGTCGAGCACATCAAAGTGCATTCGATACCAACATCATTCACAACAATCGCAGATTGAGCCCTTCTGTCAAGAAACACGCGCATACGCGCGGGCAAACCACGAACGCAGCCATTGGTTGCGTGTGGCTCCTGCAGCAGGGCCACAACACTGCCCCGTTGATACTTCAAATTGCCGACACATAGCTGCGTACGAACGCTGGCAATTCAACTGAAGGACTTTGCTAGACATTTTAATGTCTAGCGTTGGCCCTCGCGACAATCGCGCTATAGACTGGGCAAGCCAGAGACATCATGAGATGCTCTGACGGTTGCCCCTTAAAAGCACAATTGCGGCAGCTCAGTGCGTTAACGCACTTCGCCACTCGATGGTCCATCTGGCCGCAACGACGGCAGTCCGCTACCTTGTGGTCGAAGCCCAGGCAACGGAAGCAGCTCAGAACTGGGTCAAAGTTCCTTAAGCGGAAAGAAAACCACTTAATGTAGCAGCGGCCAAAGTCCAAAAGAGTTTGCATGGCCATGCCATCGCCCTCTAAAACAACATTGACCGCCGACCCCGCATTCACGGACCATGGCTTGCTGACCATGCGGACGCCCTTCTTAAAGGCCTCAAGAGATATGCTGTCCTTGAGGTTCATCCCGTATAGATCACCCATTAACTCGTCAGGAGTGATCTGCGAGTGAACGCCCTGTACCACAATTTTTGGCCCCAGTTTCATCTTTTTCCGCTCAGCTATAGAAGGGGTGCGAATTAACGCACCACCATCACGCAGAGGGCGAACCTCGTGCAGTCGGACGCCCAGGGTTGGTCCTACCTCCTTCACCACCGCTTCAACCACATCCTTGGAAAAACCAGCAGTCTTGCTGCGGACCACCAATGACCATGTCTCAACAGGTTTTAGCATGGGCGTCTCCGGGGTAGACGGTACTGCCGACTTTGGACCCCCTTTGGTCGCTGGTGCACGCTGCAGAGCTCCCACAGGCGCTGGCACCTTAAATAGGACACTCGCATGTTCGCGGCTCGATTGCGAACGAGCGTCCTCTAGTCGCCCTCTGAGGCGCTCGTTCTCCGCAATCTGCTCGAAAATCAGCACCTCCATCTCGGCGAGGTAGTTCACGAGACCACCAAACGCCTTGCCATGCATATTGCACTCGGCAACGACGTGCATAAGCACATCTTTGCCGATCGCCTTCAATTTCTCTACAGGGCTTCCAGAGCGCATCTTTGGCGACTGCTTACTCGATTAAGTAGCCCGCACCTCAGCAGCTTTTTCCGCCTCCCTCATCTCTTCGTACATGCTTCCCAATGAACCCATTGGGGTAGCAGCTGCCGAACTCAGCTCCTCCTCAGCCACGCTGAACACGCTGGAGGCAGCGCTCATGCCCCCCAACGGTTCCCGCATTCAAACCACTTATCTCCGAAAACGAAGCCAAAGAAGCTGCCTTCTTCAGCTTCTTAGTCGGCTTAACCCCCCCCTTCCGCTTCGCCTTACCGTCCGCAACGGCGGAGAGGTTGTCCACCGACGCACCACTCCCCCCGCTGCGACGGTCGGCTTGCACGACGGCATCGAGCTCTAACAAAGACTCAACACGTGTACTCACCCGTTTGGCAATTCACCGTTTAAATAACAGCTACTTTGCGGTTAAACTCACACACACACGTACGACGCGCTCGTTTGACTCTCACACGCACACAGCGAATGAGCGAACCAAAACAAAACACTCGAAAATCTACCGTTGCTTCTAGCTGATAACGATTAACCGTTATCTTTAATAAATGCGAATACGCAGGCACCCGTGTTCAGCACGACGGTTGAAACTTGACACAAGTGAATGTGTGTCTGTGTCCCAAGAGGGGAAAGAGGAAAGACGGCACAAGTGAATGTGCGTCTGTGTTCCAAGAGGGGAAATGTTGACCGCAGTATAGCAGCTGTCTCGCATGGTTTGTTGGCAATCTAGAAATTCAACACACAGGGACGTGTGATAGGTCAGGAAAGCCGTGTCGGGAAGCAATCAATACATAGAAGTACACAATTGTCGCGAAGTTCTAAGTTCTGGGAAGTACCGAATTCATGCGAAAGGTATAGCAGCAGAGACGGTGGTAGTCTCTGCTGGTGAGTGAGGTCCGTTGACGAGTTACCGAAAGTTGTGAGACAGAAAGAGATGACGATATAGGCTCAACTTGAGAGAGAAAATGCTGAGAGAGCAGGGTTGAGCATAACGATCGATGAGAGTAGAGTTAGTCTAGTTTCGGTAACGAATGTGAGCGGAACTCGCTGTGCTGTCGCATCAATAATATAACTTAAGTGACAATGGATGCAATTTCTCTACCTCCGACATATGCAACAGGCAGAAGGAGGGATATCCGGTCCCATAAGGTATATATCTTATTGATCAGTGTCAAAAGACGAGACTTCTATCCATTTGTCTGTCCGTATAAACACCTAGATCTCAGAGACTATAAGACATACAGACACCAATTTTGGTACATGGGTTCCTGCATTCATTACGCAGATCAAGTATTTCTATATTTCAAAAGATAGATGCCACGCCCCCTTCGCCCACAATATGCATAAATCTAGAACAAGTAAAGTTTTTTTTACGAAAATCTCGTATGACTCCAAAAGTTCTTAATGTAATGGTGTGTAATTTGGTAAGCCATTCGTGCTTAATACTCTTAATATACCTTGCAATTTTCTGATTAGTTAAACAAAAGTTATTTGTTAAATTATTTATCAAAATAGTTGTGCCCAATGCATATTTTTTTCACGCTCCTTTCCGCCCCAAAAAACGGAGAAATCCGTATTTTGGAACCTAGAGCATTGAATTTTGGTATGCATAATAACAATTATAGTTTCAATGATTACTGCGAATTTGGTTGAGATCGAATGAAAAACATGGAAGTTATTAACTACAAACGTTACGTCGCGAATGAATTCACGAGTCACCCAGCCATTCTCACTTGCATTCCATCTGACATGCCAGTCAGACAGCATGCACTCATACAACATCATTTTCACCCTATCCGCTGCTAGGCTCCCCACATCCCTATCAAATAGCCATTCATTCTGCAGCACTGGCAGTTTCCTCTTAATCTTGAACATCAAGGCTCTACATTGCAGCATTGTCACCGTCTTCTCCGTTGCCAGACTGACGCCAACAAATTCACCCCACTCGCGAACAATGCGCAGGCACTCCCTCGCACCTGCCTCGATCGCAGAGACCGATTGTCCATCAATCAGAATGAGCAAGTCATCCGCATACGCACAATACTTGTATTGCTGTTCGAGCCGCCGGAACAGAGAGTCCATCATCAGGTTCCATATAAATGGACCACAGATGGACCCCTGCGGACAGCCACGAACAACATCTACATTCTCGCACCGACCCACTACAACAGCACTCCTGCCAGAAAAATAACTCTTCCACAGAGGCACTTCTCGGCAGCCACATTCACTCAGCTCAGGTGGTCAAACGCACCCCTGAAATCTTCGAAAACGCCTAAGATGTACTTGGAGTGCTCGACTCAATCGAGTCCCTGACATAGTGCCATGCATCCTCCGTACATCTACCACTCTTGAAGCCATATTGTCTATGAGACATCTACCTCAAGAAGCCGTTCAATCATGACTCTCTCCAGAACTTTTCCAAGAACTGGAAGGAGACTGATGCCCCGATAAGACCGAGGATTACTCCTGATCTTATCGGGCGACTTCAAGAGAACTACAATTCTCGCACATTTCCATTCATTGGGAAAATACCCATCGTTCACACACCTTTCATACAAAACAAGCATATATTCTGGAATGGAATTCCAGACACATTTGCACATTTCGTCAGTGAATCCATCCATACCAGGCGACTTTCTCAACTTTAACCTCTTAAAAACCGCCGCCAATTCACATTCTCGGAGCGGAATTACAGGTTGCTCCACATAAAGTGAAGTATCCTGCTCCTCCGCTCTCGGGAAGAACACACTCATCAGAGCATTCATACAATCCCTCCATGCCGTCAGCTGTTGACCTTCGACATGGAGATTACTCACCGAAGCTCTCTGCCTTTCCCTCGCGCTATCTGATAAACACGACCCTAAGGATCGTGCTTATTTCGTTCAGCAAATGAACGCCACTCACTTTCTTTCACACTTACAAGCATATGCTTGTACTCATTCAGACACCTACAATACTCCTGCCTGAGCTGGGCTACGTTATCAGCATAGGATGCTCGGGCTCTTTGGAATCGCTTCCGCAGAGTTCGAAGCATCCTACGCTTAACGCTCAGTTCACGCGTCCACCACTTGATACGCTTAAGATTCACCTTGCGGTGTCTCTCAAGCATGTGGTCATTCACACTCGTCATCCACCTATTCACACACATGACTTGCTCGTCTACACTCATAGCTCTGAAGGTGCTAAGCGGAACTTGCGTTGCCGCTTCACATATAAACAGCCCATATTGGGCCCAATTCACACCGCGAGTGCTCCACGAATTACCCCTAACACTTTCATACACAGCGGGAGTGTAGGCGAGCACAATCTCATTCTCAATCGGATCATGATCGCTTACGCCTGCAACACCCAGCATATTCCAACTCAGTTGATACATACGCATCGCTGCCTCATTCGCAAGGGTGACATCAATGTCACTTTTACCCATCGGACCATCAAAGGTAAACCACTCACTGGGTTTGTTGACAACCCGCACATCCTTGGCCACCACCCATTCGGACAGCGTTTCACCCCGACTGTGGTTCTGATATCCAGACGAATGTCTGGGCATCTTACTGAACCACATGGGGGACGACGCATTCGCATCAATACCAAGGATGATTGGATCGCTACTCGCCACGGTTCGAGGGGCTCCCCGAACGCACAATACACACTCGCAACTATCAATCTACACAACTTGCCATTTAGGCGCACACATACAGTTCGTCGAGCACATCAAAGTGCATTCGATACCAACATCATTCACAACAATCGCAGATTGAGCCCTTCTGTCAGGAAACACGCGCATACGCGCGGGCAAACCACGAACGCAACCACTGGCCACAACACTGCCCCGTTGACACATCAAATTGCCGACACATAGCTGCGTACGAACGCTGGCAATTCAACTGAAGGACTTTGCTAGACATTTTAATGTCTAGCGTTGGCCATCGCGACAATCGCGCTATAGACTGGGGAAGCCAGAGACATCATGAGATGCTCTGACGGTTGCCCCTTGAAAGCACAATTGCGGCAGCTCAGTGCGTTAACGCACTTCGCCACTCGATGGTCCATCTGGCCGCAACGACGGCAGTCCGCTACCTTGTGGTTGAAGCCCAGGCAACGGAAGCAGCTCAGAACTGGGTCAAAGTTCCTTAAGCGGAAAGAAAACCACTTAATGTAGCAGCGGCCAAAGTCCAAAAGAGTTTGCATGGCCATGCCATCGCCCTCTAAAACAACATTGACCGCTGACCCCGCATTCACGGACCATGGCTTGCTGACCATGCGGACGCCCTTCTTAAAGGCCTCAAGAGATATGCTGTCCTTGAGGTTCATCCCGTACAGATCACCCATGAACTCGTCAGGAGTGATCTGCGAGTGAACACCCTGTACCACAATTTTTGGCCCCAGTTTCATCTTTTTCCGCTCAGCTACAGAAGGGGTGTGAATTAACGCACCACCATCCCGCAGAGGGCTAACCTCGTGCACTCGGACGCCCAGGGTTGGTCCTACCTCCTTCACCACCGCCTCAACCACATCCTTGGAGGTTTTTCCAGCAGTCTTGCTGCGGACCACCAAGGACCATGTCTCAACAGGTTTTACCATGGGCGTCTCTGGGGTAGACGGTACTGCCGACTTTGAACCCCTTTTGGTCGCTGGTGCACGCTGCGGAGCTCCCACAGGCGCTGGCACCTTAAATAGGCCACTCGCATGTTCGCGGCTCGATTGCGAACGAGCGTCCTCTAGTCGCCCTCTGAGGCGCTCGTTCTCCGCAATCTGCTCGAACATCAGCACCTCCATCTCGGCGAGGTAGTCCACGAGACCACCAAACGCCTTGCCGTGCATATTACACTCGGCAACGACGTGCATAAGCACATAAGCAGCACTCACGCCCCCCAACGGTTCCCGCACAGCATCCAGTTGTATAACGCAACTCCACGCCGAGCTACTTGCTCTATCCGCATTTGGACATTAACCACAGCCACCACGATACTCCCCGAAGGGCCGCACCAAAACCAGGACAGACATATGTCTGCGGGCAAACCTTATTCCCGTGGTACCAGAAAAAAGCCTCCGGTCAGACTTCGTACTACTAAGGTACTACCAATTTAAACTCCAAAAAGTTACGGGTTGGTGGCCCAGATTGAAGACAGGACTCGTGATCCTGGGGAGAATGCCAAGCCCTGTCACGTACTTACGCTCTCATTCAGACACCACATTCAGATTGCCCGATTCAAAACACCCCTACTATATAACCTACCCCCAAAACCTAAACATACACACTGCAAAACACACAATCATTCATACGTGCCTCCAGTAACGCACAAACGCCGTCTCGCAAACACTGTGCGGGCAAACTCATTCAGCAATACTACTCTTTCCCTCTCTTATAATGAACACAAAAATCAATGATAATCATGCCATTATATAATTCCGAAAAGTTAACGCACTGTACTCATATAAATCAATTAGCACTTTATCAAATTTTGTTAATTTATTTTGAGTTAAAATGCAAGCACTTTTATTTAAATAAACTCTTATCAAAATTGTTTGATAAATTCCATACATGTTAATAGATTACAATGTCCTTATATGGAAAAAATGTGCACTATCGTTATAATATTGATTAAATATTACAATTCTAATGATGAATTTTCCATAACGGATATTCAGGTTCATCGGGCTTAACCTCTAAGCAGTTTCACATACCATTTAATTCTCTATTCAGAGTCCTTTTCAACTTTCCCTCACGGTACTTGTTTACTATCGGTCTCATAGTTATATTTAGTTTTAGATGGAGTTAACCACCCACTCAGTGCTGTACTATCAAGCAACACGATGTTTCCAAAGCATCATCTAATAATCATTAACGTTATACGGGCCTGGCACCCTCTATGGGTAAATGGACCCACGTTCCATACACTGCATCTCACATTTGCCATATAGACAAAGTGACTTAGTGCTGAACTGATTTCTTTTCGCTCGCCGCTACTAAGAAAATCCTTGTTAGTTTCGTTTCCTCCCTTAATTAATATGCTTAAATTTAGGGGGTAGTCCCATATGAGTTGAGGTTGTACAATTACACAATATATGTTAATATAAACATGCTGTCTTTTTTAACAATTTGAAAGATACTAATTTTATTTTGAAGGTCCATAATATTTACAACGTTCTCCTTTATTCATATTCTTTAATAAGAGGCAATTATAGTTTATAAAATAACATATTTTATGCTAGACATTCCACAGAATTATTTGAAATGAATAAAGAACATATAATTCTTCAAAAATTTCTCATACAACAAAGTATAGTACTTTCATTTTACATATTTATTAATATTATGAATATTTTAAATGAAAACTATTACATTCACACTTATATTATCCAATAATATACCATGTGCTTAAAATTTCGAAAAATTTCAAACAACTTATTTAGCATAGTCTTACAACCCTCAACCATATGTAGTCCAAGCAGCACTCTAAAATTAATTAAAGTACATAACAGCATGGACTGCGATATGCGTTCAAAATGTCGATGTTCATGTGTCCTGGAGTTCACACGAGGACGCACAGTTTGCTGCGTTCTTCATCGAGCCATGAGCCGAGTGATCCACCGCTTAGAGAGATATAAGTGTTTTGTTTTATTTTATTACGTCATTAATATTTTTATTGAAAAAATATAAAAATACACCATTTTACTGGCATATATCAATTCCTTCAATAAATTGTTTTAATATACCTAAAAAAAATGTTGCGAGATGTCTTAGTTTTACATAATCGATGATAATAAGGAAACATGACAAACATAAATTAGCGAAATATATTTTTATTATAATCAACATATGTAAAACATTAATCTGAAAACAGGTACAACATTGTTAAATTTAGGTTGTTGCGTTTATACAATGTATGCGCATTGGAATATGAACAATACATTTGTGCAACGCATGTATATTATGGTACATATACACGCACTTATTTCATTCAAGGCACATGACACACTATTAATACAATGGAAATATGACAGACAGAATTTAACAAATTAATTGTATATATATATATATATATATAATATTAATAAAATTGCATTTTATATAATTGAGTAAAATAAAAATCAATTCAAATTTCTTTCATTAAATTTTTGTAAAACCCAAATGCATAATTTATACACATTAAAAGTAATACAAATTTAATTTATTAACGGTTAGATGCATTAAAACAATAATGATCCTTCCGGTTCACCTACGGAAACCTTGTTACGACTTTTACTTCCTCTAAATAATTAAGTTCGGTCAACTTTTGCGAAACAACCGCAACACACAAGGCGTCACAGTGTCACGTCCGGAGACCTCACTAAATAATTCAATCGGTAGTAGCGACGGGAGGTGTGTACAAAGGGCAGGGTCGTAATCAATGCGAGTTAATGACTCACACTTACTGGGAATTTCAAGTTCATGTGAACAGTTTCAGTTCACAATCCCAAGCATGAAAGTTAATTTCTAGAATATTACCGTTCGATACACTGCATCTCACATTTGCCATATAGACAAAGTGACTTAATGCTGAACTGATTTCTTTTCGCTCGCCGCTACTAAAAAAATCCTTGTTAGTTTCTTTTCGTCCCCTAATTAATATGCTTAAATTCAGGGGGTAGTCCCATATGAGTTGAGGTTGTATAATTACACAATATATGTTAATATAAACATGATGTCTATTTTAACAATTTGAATGATACTAATTTTATTTTGAATTCAACGCACTAAACTGATCGTTTAACTTATGAAAGCCACCAATCAGATTAGTAAAACCATCTCTTGTCTGTCTCATAAACATCCGCATTTCACACTCAACTTCTCGACATGACTCACAACACCACTTAAGCCCAATTCTTTTGGCAATGGCGTCTGCAACTAGCCCTGAATAACCTTCGCACTTTACGTATACTACGTTATCACAGTGCAGCAGACCATACTGGGTTGCGAAGCCGTGATCTGCTTCTGGCAACTCTTCACACAACACCTTCCTTTGCCTTCCATTATAAAAAAAAACAAGTAAGAAAGCTACAGTCGACAGTTTTCGACCGTATGATACCCGCAACCCATTTCGAGAGAAAACAAAAAGCTTGAATGATATTTTAACAAAAAATATACCACCGAATATACTAAAATTTGTTTTTTTGTATATAGACATTTTTTTTTTAAATTCATTAAATACCGACATGGTCACTCTGTCAATTAAACAAACAAAGCGCGAGCAACTGCAACTGAATTTTGCATATAAAATTGATTCTTTAATAACTTCCATGTTTTTCATTCGATCTCAACCAAAAGGAGTCATTGGGAATATAATTATTATTATGCATACCAAAATTCAAGGCTCTAGGTCTATTATTACGGCTTCTACAGTTTTTGGGGGCGGAAAGGGGCGTGGCAAAAATCTGAAACAAACTTGATCTGCGTAAGACCTACACGAATACTGTCACCAAATTTGATATCTCTAGCTCATTCACACACTTAATACGTCCATATGCACTGGGCACAAAAATTTTGATAAATAATTTAACGAATAACTTTTGTTCTACTTATCCGATTTGTACCAAAATTACAGGGTATATTAAGAGTGTCAAGCGCAGATGGGTTACCAAATTACACATCATTACACAAAGAACTTTTGGAGTTATACGATTTTTGAAATAAACTTGATCTGCGTAGGGTATGAAGGAACCTTTTTGCCAAATTTGGTGTCTCTATGTCTTATAGTCTCTGAGATCCGGGTGTTCATACGGACAGACAGACGGACAGACGGACATGGCTATATCGCCTCGGCTGTTGACGCTGATCAAGAATATATATACTTTATGGGGTCGGAGATGCCTCCTTCTGCCTGCATACATTTTCTGTTGGCACTAAGTCATAATACCCTATGGGTAGCGGGTATAAATACACCATTTTACTGGCATATATAAATTCTTTCAATAAATTGTTTAAATATACCTAAAAAAAATGTTGCGAGATGTCTTAGTTTTACATAATCGATGATAATAAGGAAACATGACAAACATAAATTAGCGAAATATATTTATTATAATCAACATATGTAAAGCTTTAACCTGAAAACAGGTACAACATTGTTAAATTTAGGTTGTTGCATTTTTACAATGTATGCGCATTGGAATATGAACAATACATTTGTGCAACGCATGTATATTATGGAACATATGTTGGACGTTGACGTACATTGTATGCACATTTAAGTGGCCCAAGCGATACCAAGCCAATGCTTGTTACGGGCGGATCTAATAAACCCTCCGCCCGCCCAACCGACCGAGAGGCGCTGTCGCAGGACGAACGACACGATTCGCGTTCGGACAGGATAGATTCGGGCATGCAAAGGAAAAAAACGCGGATAGCGTAAAATAGAAATACAGGATCGGACATTAGATATAAACGGGTGGAATGAAAAAATTTTATTTTTTTTCCAATAAACTACGGTAAGCTAAAGAAGGTAAGTTAATTAAAAGAAGTCTACTACTATATGACGGCAATCTCACTTCAGCATTCCAGATCAAGCCACGCAAAGTAAATAAGAGAAACTGTTTTTGAACAGATTCAATGCGATCCTGGTGCACAGAATATTGTGGAGACCATACGCACGAACCATATTCCAGAATCGGACGAAGAGGCCAAATGTGGATTAACTCTATAGAAAGACATCACAACACATTTAGAACAGTTTAAATTTAACAAGTTCACTTTGTACCATGACTGAAAAGAGTCAAGATCTCTCTGCAACTTGATATGGCATGGCCAATCCCTGTACTGCAGGCATATTTTAACATCATCTGCATACATTAGTACGCGAGATTGTGTCAAAACAGTAGGTAGATCATTTATGAACAATGTGAAAAGTAAGGGACCGAGATGGCTACCTTGGGGAACTCCAGAGGTAACTCGGAATGTATTAGAAAGGAAATTATTAAAAGAAACTTTTTGTGTTCTTTGGCTTAGATAGCTTGAAATCCAGCAATTCAAATTATTGGGAAATCCAATTAAGTCAAGCTTATATAACAATAGAGCATGATTTACTGAGTCAAAGGTTTTACTAAAATCGGTATAGATGACGTCAGTTTGTTCGTTTTTAAGGAAACCCTGGTTAACGAACGAAGAAAGTTCAAGAAGATTAGTAACAGAGGATCTACGTTTCACAAATCTGTGCTGGTATGGAGAAATAATAGAACTACACAAATGTTGTAAATGACTTGTTAATATCTTCTCAAAAACAGACAATTTACATATCCCTCTATAGTTTTTGGTGTCAGACTTAATTCTCTTCTTATGAAGAGAAATAATGAAAGACTCCTTCCATAAAGAGGGAAAAGTCGATGACTCAAGCGATAAATCAAATAATTTCAGCAACGGTCTGCATAAAGACTCGGCTCCGTACCGAAGTACACAGCCAGGAGCTCCATCCGGACCGGGCGAAAACACCGGCTTACCTTTTTTAAGATATCGAATCAGACACTCTTACTCATTAAGGGACTGAAGATACAATTCAACCGAGGCAGGCTGTTAGGATAGCACGCGTTAGGTTAGGTTAGGTAAGGCAGGCAGCTCGACCGGAGTCGAGAGCACCCGGAGACCATACGGTCCATTGTGATGCCTGTTCTGTGTGGACTGTAGGAATAGGAGGGATTGGGAGGGATTGTTGGGATTGGAGGAAAGGCTCTGATTATATTTGTCTACATGCTACTGGCCAGTTCTGTTGGGCTGCGGTAACCTCTGGAACCAACCAGTAGAGTCGAGGATAAGCGCCATGTTCTCCAGCCGAATATCCCCAAGACTGCCCAGTTCCGCAAAGAAAGGCTTACCCAGAAATTGGGTCCGCCTTCTAAGAAGTGCAGGGCAGTCACAGAGAAGATGCTGGATACTCTCGGTTTCCTCTTCGTCCCCGCAACTGCGACAGAAGTCCTGTTGGAGTCCACCGTACCGTTGAGCCATACGGCCGATGTAGCAGTGTCCCGTTAAGACTCCTGTCAGTAACCTTATCTTGTTCCTATTAAGGTTTAAGAGCTCGGTTGTTCGCTTGGGACTTGGCCAGAGTGCTTTTGACACCTCACAGCCTGGTGATGCTGCCCAGTGTCTCTCAGCCGCCGTTCTCATGGATCAATTAAGTTCCGATAGCACGTGCTGAATAGGTCTCTTTATATCGTCCGCCGCGAAAGTTTCTGATGACGCTGATCCCAGCCGAGCACATTCATCAGCCGCCTCGTTACCTGGTACTCCCATGTGCCCAGGTACCCAGACAAGTCTGATAGAGTGTGGTTGGCATAGGTTCAGTGACATCACCGTGTCTCGGGTTAGTTTGCTCTTAATGGTGTTCGATGCGAGTGCTTTTATCGCTGATTGGCTGTCGACATAGATGGACACGTCCCTCGGGCTCCCGCCCAGTGTCCGTACCAACTTGGTCGCTTGCCAGACAGCGTAAATCTCCGCTTGAAACACACTACACCAGTCAGGAAGACGAAAGGAAAGCTTGGTTGCAAGGTCTTCGGAGAAGACCCCAGTGCCTTCTATCGTCTTTGATCCGTCTGTGTAGATTGACAACTCATTCTGCCTCAAAGGAGATTTCTGTTGCCAATCGGATCTGTCAGGGAATTCAGCTGTAAACCTGTCATCTCACTTATGTTCTGGTACCCAGTAGTCGTTCTCAGCCACAGTCAATTCTACTGTACGTAGAATGGAGTTGTGACCTGCACCAGGCTTAAGGAGGCATTGGGCGTTAAGCCTGACCGCACTCCTTGCTGCCGCGTGCTTGCACGCGTTAGAGTAGGAAGAAGAATGAGTAGTTTGAAAAAAATAAGCAAATAGATCATCGATCGCCTGTCTAGAATTTGCTTTCGAATTTTCGTAAGATAGGCAAGGAGGATAAGAGGAAGACTTACACTTAGTGTTTACAAAATTAAAAAACTTTATTGGGTTTTCAGTGGAGCTACCCCGACAGCGAGCTAAGTAATTTGTATAACACACAGCGTTAAGCTCGATAAAATTAGACCGAATAATTATATATTGCGAAAAAGTTAAGGTAGAGCCTGAAATTTTAAACTTTTTGTAAAGTCTAGACTTCAGGTTCTTAAGGTTAGAAAGTTTCTTACAAAACCCAGGAGGTTTATTAGACCTATGCGGAAAAATGAATGAATACTGGCATCAAAGTTAAGATTTAATTTATTATAGAACAAATTGACGGCGTCACTTATGTCAGTGCAGGAATACAAATTAGATCAATCAATTCCATTAAGAAGTTGGGTTAATTTGGGAAAGTTAGCCTTTCGAAAGTAACGAGCTCGATCGGCAGGTACATCAGAATTAGTGAGTACAGATTTGCTAAGTTCGATTCTTAATTCCAGAGTTGGGTGATAAGGGTTTCAGGAGATGTAAGGGGTTCCGATCTAGATAGAACTACGCTGGTAGGTTGAGAGACAAAGCACAGATCTAATTGTCGGCAAAGAGAATTTCTTATATTGTTAATTTAACCCAAAGTAAACCATCAATAAAGTCATGTCGGTTCGGGGGAATAAGAAAAAAAAAGTTATCACAAGTATACCAAGCTGTTCCAGGAAGGTTAGAGTCTCCTAGAACAACAATATGATCTTTGTCGGATAACAAGGCAAATACATTATTGATTCCAGGTGATCCTGGTATATAGATAAATCGGACGACGGAGGTATATATGAGCAAGTAAGAAATAAACTTACACCATAAACTTACACCATAAAACTATATATTATTAGGATTATTTTAATGTAATGGCTCCGAAGAGAAGGTGGAGTCTACTGTATATAGAACACCACCTCCTCTTCGGGAAGAAGATCTTGCCTGTAAATAGTATACTTTGACGGAAAGAGTCCGGAATCAGAAATATCCGAACTTAACCAGGTTTCCGAAAACACAACAACATCAGTAGAAAAAGTGAAACTGTCGACGTATAGCTTACGCTATACGCCACGCACATTATGATAGGTTATAAGAAATTATGAAATTAGTTTTTTGAAGATGATGAAGAAGAAGAAGAAATTTGAAATTGGGACTGTACAGGTACATTTGGTTAAAGCCCAACCGGAGTCCGATTTTTAACTCTGGCTTTGAACTCTTTTACCACCAAATACTCTGGCCAAAAACTTGGCGAGCATATGGTTTCAAAAAGTGAAAGTGCGACATTGATCTTGAAAGATGCAATTTGTCTATCATAAGCAAATTTAAATTTTTCCACTTTTGGATTGGCTTTTTTAATGTTGGCTGTATTGAAAGCGTTTACGTCATCTGACGTTAGATCAGGGGCAAGCCATGAAACAAAAAGTTTCATTGGTGGAACCCCCACAATTGGTTTAGGAGCCAAAGGAGTAATATTTGGTATATTATCTTTGGAACCTAATAAAGTCGGAGATCTGACAGTGAGAATAGTTGGAAGAGGTGCGGAAAAAATTTTTGAATAGGATTCGGCTTGCTTTTACTTCTAGTGACAACCGTGGACAATTCAGACACAACTTCGGCGTTACCTTATGTCGGCGGGGCAGGTTCCCCAATAGGAATGCTTTCCGCAGCGGTTGTTGCTACTGCGGTAGCAAACGAGATTAACTGCTGAACCAACGGAGTAGTGGGTGGGTCAGTCGATGGAAGAGGTAAAAATTTGGATAATTGTAAGTCAGAAGAAGTTGATTTTTTTCGTTTTGGAGACTCAGCCATAAGTTTCAAACTATTGAAGTGAGAATTCAAAGCACTAAACTGATCGTTTAACTTATGAAAGCCACCAATCAGATTATTAAAACCAACTCTTGTCTGTCTCATAAACATCCGCATTTCACACTCAACTTCTCGACATGACTCACAACACCACTTAAGCCCAATTCTTTTGGCAATGGCGTCTGCAACTAGCCCTGAATAACCTTCACACTTTACGTATACTACGTTATCACAGTGCAGCAGACCATACTGGGTTGCGAAGCCGTGATCTGCTTCTGGCAACTCTTCAGACAACACCTTCCTTTGCCTTCCATTATAAAAAAAAAACAAGTAAGAAAGCTACAGTCGACAGTTCTCGACCGTATGGTACCCGCAACCCATTTCGAGAGAAAACAAAAAGCTTGAATGATATTTTAACAAAAAATATACCACCGAATATACTAAAATTTGTTTTTTTGTATATAGATATATTTTTTTTAAATCCATTAAATACCGACATGGTCACTCTGTCAACTAAACAAACAAAGCGCGAGCAGCTGCAACTGAATTTTGCATATAAAATTGATTCTTTAATAACTTCCATGTTTTTCATTCGATCTCAACCAAAAGGAGTCATTGGGAATATAATTATTATTATGCATACCAAAATTCAATGCTCTAGGTCTATTATTACGGCTTCTACAGTTTTTGGGGGCGGAAAGGGGCGTGGCAAAAATCTGAAACAAACTTGATCTACGTAAGACCTACACGAACACTGTCACCAAATTTGATATCTCTAGGTCATTCACACACTTAATACGTCCATATGCACTGGGCACAAAAATTTTGATAAATAATTTAACAAATAACTTTTGTTCTACTTATCCGATTTGTACCAAAATTACAGGGTATATTAAGAGTGTCAAGCGCAGATGGGCTACCAAATTACACATCATTACACAAAGAACTTTTGGAGTTATACGCGATTTACATAAAAAAACTTGACTTTTTCTAGATTGATGCTTATTGTGGGCGAAGGGGCATGGCATCCAACTTTTGAAATAAACTTGATCTGCGCAGGGTATGAAGGAACCTTTTTGCCAAATTTGGTGTCTCTATGTCTTATAGTCTCTGAGATCCAGGTGTTCATACGGACAGACAGACGGACATGGCTATATCGTCTCGGCTGTTGACGCTGATCAAGAATATATATACTTTATGGGGTCGGAGATGCCTCCTTCTGCCTGTTACATACATTTTCTAAGTCTAAGTCATAATACCCTTCTACCCTATGGGTAGCGGGCATAATTATTTAAATTACATAACAGCAAGGACTGCGATATGCGTTCAAAATGTCGATGTTCATGTGTTCTGCAGTTCACACGATGACGCACAGTTTGCTGCGTTCTTCATCGACCCATGAGCCGAGTGATCCACGGCTTAGAGTGATATAAGTTTTTTGTTTTATTTCATTACGTCAATAATATTTTTATTGAATGAAATTAAAAATACACCATTTTACTTGCATATATAAATTCCTTCAATAAATTGTTTTAATATACCTAAAAAAATGTTGCGAGATGTCTTAGTTTTACATAATCGATGATAATAAGGAAACATGACAAACATAAATTAGCTAAATATATTTATTATAATCAACATATGTAAAGCATTAACCTGAAAACAGGTACAACATTGTTAAATTTAGGTTGTTGCATTTATACAATGTATGCGCATTGGAATATGAACAATACATTTGTGCAACGCATGTATATTATGGTACATATGTTGGACGTTGACGTACATTGTATGCACATTTAAGTGGCCCAAGCGATACCAAGCCAATGCTTGTTACGGGCAGATCTAATAAACCCTCCGCCCGCCCAACCGACCGAGAGGCGCTGTCGCAGGACGAACGACACGATTCGCGTTCGGACAGGATAGATTCGGGCATGCAAAGGAAAAAAACGCGGATAGCGTAAAATAGAAATACAGGATCGGACATAAGATATAAACGGGTGGAATAAAAAAATTTTAATTTATTGCTATAAACTAAATTCGGTCTAATTATTCATAAAATAGGTTAGTAGTAAAGTTTTAAGATTAAAAGCAGTGTTAGCGCTAGAAAATACATGATAAAATGTATTATAGTTATAACATAAAACTCTAAAAGGGTCATGCAATGCAAAATTAGATCTACAAAGGGGGAGAGCAAGCGGGATGTAACTACGGGTTAGTCTAGATGGAACGGAAAATGTTAGTCGTGATATTAATTCTGAAGAGTCAATATCACCATTAATAAGATTAAAAATAAATAAAATGCCAAGCATTATTCTACGGTAAGCTAAAGAAGGTAGGTTAATTAAAAGAAGTCTACTACTATATGACGGCAATCTCACTTCAGCATTCCAGTTCAAGCCACGCAAAGCAAATAAGAGAAACTGTTTTTGAACAGATTCAATGCGATCCTGGTGCACAGAATATTGTGGAGACCATACGCACGAACCATATTCCAGAATCGGACGAACAAGTGATATAATGGTCTTCAAATTCCTTTGACCACCTCTTAATGAAACCGAGTACAGACATAGCTTTATTGACCGTTCTAGAAATGTGGTCTGAAAATTTAAGTTTATGATCTTAGAGAATACCTAGATCATTAACAGCAGTAATTCTTTTTAGATCGTTACCGTTCAGTAAGTAAGAGGCCAAATGTGGATTAACTCTATAGAAGGACATCACAACACATTTAGAACAGTTTAAATTTAACAAGTTCACTTTGTACCATGACTGAAAAGAGTCAAGATCTCTCTGCAACTTGATATGGCATGGCCAATCCCTGTACTGCAGGCATATTTTAACATCATCTGCATACATTAGTACGCGAGATTGTGTCAAAAAAGTAGGTAGATCATTTATGAACAATGTGAAAAGTAAGGGACCGAGATGGCTACCTTGGGGAACTCCAGAGGTAACTCGGAATGTATTAGAAAGGAAATTATTAAAAGAAACTTTTTGTGTTCTTTGGCTTAGATAGCTTGAAATCCAGCAATTCAAATTATTCGGAAATCCAATTAAGTCAAGCTTATATAACAATAAAGCATGATTTACTGAGTCAAAGGTTTTACTAAAATCGGTATAGATGACGTCAGTTTGTTCGTTTTTAAGGAAACCCTGGTTAACGAACGAAGAAAGCTCAAGAAGATTAGTAACAGAGGATCTACGTTTCACAAATCCGTGCTGGTAGGGAAAAAAAATAGAACTACACAAATGTTGTAAATGACTTGTTAATATCTTCTCAAAAACAGACAATTTTCATATCCCTCTATAGTTTTTGGTGTCAGACTTAATTCTCTTCTTATGAAGAGAAATAATGAAAGACTCCTTCCATAAAGAGGGAAAAGTCGATGACTCAAGCGATAAATCAAATAATTTCAGCAACGGTCTGCATAAAGACTCGGCTCCGTACCGAAGTACACAGCCAGGAGCTCCATCCGGACCGGGCGAAAACACCGGCTTAACTATTTGAAGATATCGAATCAGACACTCTTACTCATTAAGGGACTGAAGATACAATTCAACCGAGGCAGGCTGTTAGGATAGCACGCGTTAGGTTAGGTTAGGTAAGGCAGGCAGCTCGACCGGAGTCGAGAGCACCCGGAGACCATACGGTCAATTGTGATGCCTGTTCTGTGTGGACTGTAGGAATAGGAGGGATTGAGAGGGATTGTTGGGATTGGAGGAAAGGCTCTGATTATATTTGTCTACATGCTACTGGCCAGTTCTGTTGGGCTGCGGTAACCTCTGGAACCAACCAGTAGAGTCGAGGAAAAGCGCCATGTTCTCCAGCCGAATATCCCCAAGACTGCCCAGTTCCGCAAAGAAAGGCTTGCCCAGAAATTGGGTCCGCCTTCTAAGAAGTGCAGGGCAGTCACAGAGAAGATGCTGGATACTCTCGGTTTCCTCTTCGTCCCCGCAACTGCGACAGAAGTCCTGTTGGGGTCCACCGTACCGTTGAGCCATACGGCCGATGTAGCAGTGTCCCGTTAAGACTCCTGTCAGTAACCTTATCTTGTTCCTATTAAGATTTAAGAGCTCGGTTGTTCGCTTGGGACTATATCTTGGCCAGAGTGCTTTTGACACCTCACAGCCTGGTGATGCTGCCCAGTGTCTCTCAGCCGCCGTTCTCATGGAACAATTAAGTTCCGATAGCACGTGCTGAATAGGTCTCTTTATATTGTCCGCCGCGAGAGTTTCTGATGACGCTGATCCCAGCCGAGCACATTCATCAGCCGCCTCGTTACCTGGTACTCCCATGTGCCCAGGTACCCAGACAAGTCTGATAGAGTGTGGTTGGCATAGGTTCAGTGACATCACCGTGTCTCGGGTTAGTTTGCTCTTAATGGTGTTCGATGCGAGTGCTTTTATCGCTGATTGGCTGTCGACATAGATGGACACGTCCCTCGGGCTCCCGCCCAGTGTCCGTACCAACTTGGTCGCTTGCCAGACAGCGTAAATCTCCGCTTGAAACACACTACACCAGTCAGGAAGACGAAAGGAAAGCTTGGTTGCAAGGTCGTCGGAGAAGACCCCCGATCCAGTGCCTTCTATCGTCTTTGATCCGTCTGTGTAGATTGACAACTCATTCTGCCTCAAAGGAGATTTCTGTTGCCAATCGGATCTGTCAGGGAATTCAGCTGTAAACCTGTCATTCCACTTATGTTCTGGTACCCAGTAGTATTTCTCAGCCACAGTCAATTCTACTGTACGTAGAATGGAGTTGTGACCTGCACCAGGCTTAAGGAGGCATTGGGCGTTAAGCCTGACCGCACTCCTTGCTGCCGCGTGCTTGCACGCGTTAGAGTAGGAAGAAGAATGAGTAGTTTGAAAAAAATAAGCAAATAGATCATCGATCGCCTGTCTAGAATTTGCTTTCGAATTTTCGTAAGATAGGCAAGGAGGATAAGAGGAAGACTTACACTTAGTGTTTACAAAATTAAAAAACTTTATTGGGTTTTCAGAGGAGCTACCCCGACAGCTACCTAAGTAATTTGTATAACACACAGCGTTAAGCTCGATAAAATTAGACCAAATAATTATATTTTGCGAAAAAGTTAAGGTAGAGCCTGAAATTTTAAACTTTTTGTAAAGTCTAGACTTCAGGTTCTTAAGGTTAGAAAGTTTCTTACAAAACCCAGGAGGTTTATTAGACCTATGCGGAAAAATGAATGAATACTGGCATCAAAGTTAAGATTTAATTTATTATAGAACAAATTGACGGCGTCACTTATGTCAGTGCAGGAATACAAATTAGATAAATCAATTCCATTAAGAAGTTGGATTAATTTGGGAAAGTTAGCCTTTCGAAAGTAACGAACTCGATCGGCAGGTACATCAGAATTAGTGAGTACAGATCTGCTAAGTTCGATCCTTAATTCCAGAGTTGGGTGATAAGGGTTTTCAGGAGATGTAAGGGGTTCCGATCTAGATAGAACTACGCTGGTAGGTTGAGAGACAAAGCACAGATCTAATTGTCGGCAAAGAGAATTTCTTATATTGTTAATTTAACCCAAACTAAACCATCAATAAAGTCATGTCGGTTCGGGGGAATAAGAAAAAAAAATTATCACAAGTATACCAAGCTGTTCCAGGAAGGTTAGAGTCTCCTAGAACAACAATATGATCTTTGTCGGATAACAAGGCAAATACAGATTTTATTGATTCCAGGTGATCCTGGTATACAGATAAATCGGACGACGGAGGTATATATGAGCAAGTAAGAAATAAACTTACACCATAAAAATTTACTTTTATAGATAAAAACTCTATATTATTAGGATTATTTTAATGTAATGGCTCCGAAGAGAAGGTGGAGTCTACTGTATATAGAACACCACCTCCTCTTCGGGAAGAAAGATCTTGCCTGTAAATAGTATACTTTGACGGAAAGAGTCCGGAATCAGAAATATCCGAACTTAACCAGGTTTCCGAAAACACAACTACATCAGTAGAAAAAGTGAAACTGTCGACGTATAGCTTACGCTATACGCCACGCACATTATGATAGGTTATAAGAAATGATGAAATTAGTTTTTTGAAGATGATGAAGAAGAAGAAGAAATTTGAAATTGGGACTGTACAGGTACATTTGGTTAAAGCCCAACCGGAGTCCGATTTTTAACTCTGGCTATGAACTCTTTTACCACCAAATACTCTGGCCAAAAACTTGGCGAGCATATGATTTCAAAAAGTGAAAGTGCGACATTGATCTTGAAAGATGCAATTTGTCTATCATAAGCAAATTTAAATTTTTCCACTTTTGGATTGGCTTTTTATACCCGCTACCCATAGGGTAGAAGGGTATTATGACTTAGTGCCAACAGAAAATGTATGTAACAGGCACAAAGAGGCATCTCCGACCCCATAAAGTATATATATTCTTGATCAGCGTCAACAGCCGAGACGATATAGCCATGTCCGTCTGTCCGTCTGTCCGTCTGTCTGTCCGTATGAACACCTGGATCTCAGAGACTATAAGACATAGAGACACCAAATTTGGCAAAAAGGTTCCTTCGTACCCTACGCAGATCAAGTTTATTTCAAAAGTTGGATGCCACGCCCCCTTCGCCCACAATAAGCATTAATCTAGAAAAAGTCAAGTTTTTTTTATGTAAATCGCGTATAACTCCCAAAGTTCTTTGTGTAATGATGTGTAATTTGGTAGCCCATCTGCGCTTGACACTCTTAATATACCCTGTAATTTTGGTACAAATCGGATAAGTAGAACAAAAGCTATTCGTTAAATTATTTATCAAAATTTTTGTGCCCAGTGCATATGGACGTATTAAGTGTGTGAATGACCTAGAGATATCAAATTTGGTGACAGTATTCGTGTAGGTCTTACGCAGATCAAGTTTGTTTTAGATTTTTGCCACGTCCCTTTCCGCCCCCAAAAACTGTAAAAGCCGTAATAATAGACCTAGAGCATTGAATTTTGGTATGCATAATAATAATTGTATTCTCAATGACTCCTATGAATTTAGTTGAGATTGAATGAAAAACATGGAAGTTATTAAAGAATAAATTTTATATGCAAAATTCAGTTGCAGCTGATCGCGCTTTGTTTGTTTAGTTGAGAGTGACCATGTCGGTATTTAATGGATTTAAAAAAAAATATCTATATACAAAAATACAAATTTTAGTATATTCGGTGGTATATTTTTTGTTAAAATATCATTCAAGCTTTTTGTTTTCTCTCGAAATGGGTTGCGGGTATCATACGGTCGAGAACTCTCGACTGTAGCTTTCTTACTTGTTTAATGTTGGCTGTATTGAAAGCGTTTACGTCATCTGACGTTAGATCAGGGGCAAGCCATGAAACAAAAATCTGTTTCATTGGTGGAACCCCCACAATTGGTTTAGGAGCCAAAGGAGTAATATTTGGTATATTATCTTTGGAACCTAATAAAGTCGGAGATCCGACAGTGAGAATAGTTGGAAGAGGTGCGGAAGAAATTTTTTGATTAGGATTCGGCTTGCTTTTACTTCTAGTGACAACCGTGGACAATTCAGACACAACTTCGGCGTTACCTTATGTCGGCGGGGCAGGTTCCCCAATGGGAGTGCTTTCCGCAGCGGTTGTTGCTACTGCGGTAGCAAACGAGATTAACTGCTGAAGCAACGGAGTAGTGGGTGGGTCAGTCGATGGAAGAGGTAAAAATTTGGATAATTGTAAGTCAGAAGAAGTTAATTTTTTTCGTTTTGGAGACTCAGCCATAAGTTTCAAACTATTGAACTGAGAATTCAAAGCACTAAACTGATCGTTTAACTTATAAAAGCCACCAATCAGATTATTAAAACCAACTCTTGTCTGTCTCATAAACATCCGCATTTCACACTCAACTTCTCGACATGACTCACAACACCACTTACAAAATTTAAAAAAAAAAAATTTACTTTGAAATAGTAGGTACTATGCCCACTGTACAGATTCAAAACAGAAATATGTTAACAACAAGAAAACTAAGAGTTGTTGAGAGAGAAACCGTCACACTGCGAGCGGGAAGGAAAGCACAAGGAGTAGACACGCAAAATCTTATGCTTACCACAACAACAAAACTTTGAACTCAGTTTATGCAGAAATAAAGAGACCTCTGATAAGCACAATTTAGTAATAACAAACTAATGTCATGCACTATCACAGGATAGATACGCGATGTAGCAAACGATTAAATTACCTTAAAGAAATGTATTAAACACCGGTTTTTAAATAAAAAACAAGTAAGAAAGCTACAGTCGAGAGTGCTCGACCGTATGATACCCGCAACCCATTTCGAGAGAAAACAAAAAGTTTGAATGATATTTTAACAAAAAATATACCACCGAATATACTAAAATTTGTATTTTTGTATATAGATCTTTTTTTTAAGTCCATTAAATACCGACATGGTCACTCTCAACTAAATAAACAAAGTGCGAGCAGCTGCAACTGAATTTTGCATATAAAATTGATTCTTTAATAACTTCCAAGTTTTTCATTCGATCTCAACCAAATTCACAGGAGTCATTGAGAATGCTATAGGTCTATTATTACGGCTTTTACAGTTTTTGGGGGCGGAAAGGGGCGTGGCAAAAATCTAAAACAAACTTGATCTGCGTAAGACCTACACGAATACTGTCACCAAATTTGATATCTCTAGGTCATTCACACACTTAATACGTCCATATGCACTGGGCACAAAAATTTTGATAAATAATTTAACGAATAACTTTTGTTCTACTTATCCGATTTGTACCAAAATTACAGGGTATATTAAGAGTGTCAAGCGCAGATGGGCTACCAAATTACACATCATTACACCAAGAACTTTTGGAGTTATACGCGATTTACATAAAAAAAAACTTGACTTTTTCTAGATTAATGCTTATTGTGGGCGAAGGGGGCGTGGCATCTGATCTTGATCTGCGTAGGGTACGAAGGAAACTTTTTGCCAAATTTGGTGTCTCTATGTCTTAAAGTCTCTGAGATCCAGGTGTTCATACGGACAGACAGACGGACAGACGGATATGGCTATATCATCTCGGCTGTTGACGCTGATCAAGAATATATATACTTTATGGGGTCGGAGATGCCTCCTTCTGCCTGTTACATACATTTTCTGTTGGCACTAAGTCATAATACCCTTCTACCCTATGGGTAGCGGGTATAAAAAGTTAAGTGCATTCATTTTTGGGGAATCAGAATCGATAACCTGCAGCGGGAGGCTGGAAAAGCTGCGGAAAAAAAATAATTTTCATGTAAGAACCGAGAGTCTGCAGCGAGTGGCTACAGTGGAAAGATGAAGAAAATGTTAAAATGTTGCTAACAAGAAAGCAAAAATGTGTAATGTTGTGTAAGCAATAGTTCCATTTATTTATATTAAACAACTAAGCAAGCTACAGTCAATAGTGCTCGACGTAAGATACCTGCAACGCATTTCGAGACAAAAAGAAAAAAAAAACTTAAATGATATTTGAAAAAAATATACCGAAGAAATATACTGAAATCTTTTTTTTATATATCTAAACAAATTCATAACATACCGACATGGTCACACTGTCAACTAAACAAACAAAACGTGAACAGCTGTATGTGAATATTGCCTATGAAATTAATTCATAAATTCTTGTTTATACCCATAGGGTAGAAGGGTTTTATAACTAAGTGCCAACAGAAAATGGATGTAACAGGCAGAAGGAGGCATCTCCGATCCCATAAAATATGTATGTGTCTCTATGTCTTATAGTCTCTGAGGTGTACATACAGACCGACAGACGGACAGACTGACAGACGGACAGACTGACAGACGGACATGTCTATATCGTCTCGGCTGTTGACGCTGATCAAGAATATATATGTATACCGGAGATGCCTCCTTCTGCCTGTTACATACATTTTCTTATGACATTAAGTTATAATACCCTTCTACCCTATGGGTAGCGGGTATAAAAATACCTAGGTGGGCTACTTTATTTTTTTAGAATTTATTTCATCTAAGACTGTTGTGCAGGGGTTAGAGAGTCTACCGCGGATAATGCGGTCGTAGGTACGATCCCCGACAGTAGCAGTACATTCGAATGTATAGTAGCAAAGGCAAATATAATGGCGGTTGAGCCAAGCGCAACAGCCCCCCAAATATATCCTATAAATAGTAAGCCTCTGTTGTTCTAATTACATTGTCCTACAGAATTCATTTTAAGCTTTAGTCAATAAGAAATAAATAATAAAACTTTAAAATTATGGCAATATCCGTTTAAGCGCTCAATTTTATTCTCCACTCTTATCTAGTATGCAATGCTTGGTCATATTACTATTAATTCTGTTATGTATACATATTTATTATTTTTGGAAGGCAGGCATTTTTTTTTTATTTTGGATAACGAAATACACACAAAAATTAATCAAAATTAATGTTATTTTTGATTGGCGATGGCGACAATATTGGACGTACTACAGCTATATAGAGAGCAGCTGCAGCAACTGGAGATCGTGCTGATCTGCGTCAAGCTGATACGACGCCTTAAGCTTATCTGCCAGCTAAATACTGGATGCAATAACGATGAACTGAGCTTGAAGCCGATATTGGGTGGTCTGTTTCGAGCTGTCCTCGGCATACGTCTAGACCAGCTACGTGCGGATCAGCTAATGATGACCATACACAGCACGAGTCTTTTGGTAAACATCGGCTTGCTGGGATTCTTCTATATTCATGCTGACCCTGGTAGCAGAAGTAGAAACGGCTTTTGGCAAAAGTTGCTGATGATCTTTCTGTTGATTACACTCTGCTTGTGGTATTCGCTTGTGCATAAAGCGGCCAGGGTGCAGAAGACAATCAGTCTGCTGAGAACTGGCATTGTGTCAGCTCTTCTTCTCTTGGGTCTGATGAGACAAACCGCTAAAAAAATATGCAACATTTGGGGCTGCTTTGTGTCGCTACTGATAGCCACAGCGAGTCTGATGTCCGATGTCACCACATTGAACAATTTTCGATTGCAGCAGCAACTATTGATTCTGGGTCTTAGCATGTTGCGTATGCTACACACGCTGCTTCTTCAACTGCAACCTCGAGAAATAGAAGTTGCCTTGACTCATTCCACCATGTTGCGCTTGTCTCTGAGACGTGCTTTTCCGTCTACGTTTGGGCTATTACATTGATAAATGGATTAATTGCTGAGTGTGCATGTTAATCTGTTGTCGATGATCGTGAAAATGGCCCTAATGTAGGCTTTTTAGTGTAGCATACACACTGTTTTGTCTATAAATAAATGTTCAAGCTCTTATTGTTGTTCATAATTGTGGCAAATGGTTTTTCTATTGCAATTTGATCACATTATTTTTTTTATCTTTTGTTTTTCGTTTTGATTTGGGATCTGTCCGAATGAATTGTAGAATTCTGTGCACGAACTGGTGATTAGCTGACTGCGCAGAAGCTGTAACCGTACAAATTTAGGCACTATTAACGCGACCAAATATATGGCCGGAAAGCAATTAAACAATTGCGTATTTAATTGTCAAACAGATAGTGTACTCTCAATATTTAAATATGCACACACACACGCGTCGTATACGCATTAAAAATATCAATAATCAATAAACACCCATTTCCACTCGCAAGCAAGTCTAATAGTTGTTGAGCAGACGTCAAACGCAACGGTTCTCTCAGCGGAATTCGAATATTGATAAACGTGCGATAGCATTGCAGCTGCTGCCACTGTCGATTACGATTACGATAACGATTAACCGCTTGCTGACTTGCAATGAACACAAAAAACCCTACCCGCGAAAGTGCAAATCAGCTGAGACGCGATCGTGATTTGGCCGAATTGCTTGAATGGTTTCAAAAAAATGAGAATTTGCCGCAGGAAATTGGTAAATACAAAACAAAAAACAGATTGGAGGGATGCGCTGCTGATGTAATATTCTAAATGCAACTTGATGAAATGTGACGTCACCCATTAATAGTATAATGACAGCACATCGAACGCATCGCTTGAATACATTTTTTAATAGGCAAGCACTATCACCGTCGCTGTCTTACGATTTTTTGCAGAGCCGCTACTGCTGCGTCGCTTCTATCAGTGTATGTATGGCGATATGGAGGATACCAAGCAGCTCATCGAGATGAACTATGCACTGCGCCACAAGCACCCGCATCTGTTCATCAAACGGGATCCACTCGACGCCGACAGTCGTCGCACGTTTGACTATGCGTAAGTCAATTAATTGTCTGAATCAATTATGTTAAATTGATTTAATCATCTTACAGAGATATTCTGCCGCTGCCGGGTTTGACGCCGGATAAATATAAGGTGTCGCTCTATTGCTTTCGCGACTTTGAGCCGTCCAAGGTGAGTGCTATTTCCAGCAATTAAACTAATATTGCTCTCTCTATAACTCTCTGTTCACAGATGCATCACACGGAGGATACGCGAGCCTTCTTCATGGTCACAGACTGTCGCTTCATTACGCCAGACGATGCCACACAACCGGATCTGTTGTCGGTAGGCGAGGTGCAGATCTTCGATATGAAGGGCACCACAATGCGCCACATTTCACGGCTGACGATTAGCACACTGCGAGCCTATGTCAAGTTCCTGCAGCTGGCGTTTCCCGTGCGCCTCAAGGCCATCCACATGATCAACTGTCCGACGTATCTAGATCGAATAGTTAGCGTGGTGAAACCCTTCATCAGCGAAGAGGTCTTTAAACTAGTGAGTTTTGTTTTTTAATATGTTGGGTTTTTATTCTATAATAACCCATTCTCCCCAACATAGATACACTTCCACACGTGCAGCATTGACACACTGTACAACTTTGTGCCTCGCCAAATGCTTCCCGAGGAATACGGCGGCTTCGCCGGAACGCTAGCAACTTTACGTGCACAAACCCAACAGGTTTTGGCCGATAACAGGTTGAGAATAAAAAAAAAAAACTTGGCTTCTGTTTAATAATGTGTTGCTTGCAGGGAATATTTGATGAATCAGAAGCATTGGCACGTAGAGAAGCAGAACCGCAACGGTAGGTCCTGGCAGCTGTTTTAGCTCTAACTCCCAAGACAATCTCATTTGCTTATTTTTTTTTTTCAATTTGTTTCGAATTGTAGATTTTTTTTGTACATGTATATATGTTTAATAATTGTATGTATCTATATATTTGTGTGTAATTTTTAATACAAACAAACATATATTCGTTCCTTAAATAGTATTTTCTTGTTATTGCAATTATTATACCCGCCAACAGGAAATGGGTGTATCAGGCAGAAAATAGCGTCTCCAAACTCATAAAGTATGTATATATGTATATTTATTTTTTATCAGTGTTCACAGCCGAGACGATATAGCCATGTTCATGTCTTTCTTTTCCGTATGATCGGAGACTATAAAAACTAGAGTTACCAAATGATTAACAACACTTGGTATTATTTATTGCACACAGATCAAGTTTCTTTTAGATTTTGGTCAAGCCCCTTCAAGGAATAATCTTATTTATATATTTTTAAGTATATTCTGTTAGGCTTTGTATTATTTGAAACGTAATGGTTGTTACGAACCAATTTTTTGGTATTTTTTAAATATACATACATGTATGCATGTTCACACTGTGTGAGCTTCCGCACCCAAATTATACCGAACGCGCGTCGATCCCATACAAAAGCAATGGCAGCTCCTTGGCGAGGGTTGGAACGGAGTTAGGAAAATATACCAACGTTCATTTTGGACGCTCGTTTTAAATGTGGTATATTCATTTTTCAGGTCATTTTTGGGATTTTTTCGATTTGATTTTCCGGAATTTAAAAAAAAGAAATGGCAAATAACGAAGAAAAAGACAAATTTGAAATTGCAAACAAACGGGCAATGGTCCGACACTCTGATGATAACCCAAAGGTGTATAAAACTACATCAGATCGATTCTCTATTGCTATTTTTATATTTATTCGTTGACAATCCTGGCAACATTGCAACCTAATCATAAAAATTGTTGTTTGAAAGCAGACTGCTTCGTGCTTCCGAGCTCAACACATCTGATATAGCCTGTTTTGATGATTTATCCTGTTTTGCATTGCATTCGGAATCATAGATATGTTAAATTTCACATTGAATAAAAGCGCATGCAATTTTGTCAACAATGGGATATGGACGTGGAAGCTATCGCTAAACGGGTTTTGGGATATTTCATGTTATCATTAACACGACGCTAAAAAAAATACTAGTTTTAAAACGGTATATGTGTTTCGTATTTTCTTAAAGTGTGTAGTGGTTATCTCACAGTCTAGCATTCTCGACTGTAGCTTTCTTTTTGCTTATTTCCACATGTCCAAAAACTACGTTTTTCTCCATATATTTTGAACGCAACATTCGCCGCATGTAAAATCCGATAAGAAAAAACTAAACAAATTTGTACGTTAAAAATATATGTGAAAATATCGGTCACCATATATTAGTATATTTTCCCATTCACGCGATAGTGTATAGAGGTGAAACCAAAACTTGCTCCCGACCATGATACAATAAGACAAGGTAATCTCGTCGGCAAAATCTGGTCCCTCTACAATCATAACAATGAGTGTGAGTGAAAGGGCTCAGCCTAATAAGTGCGAGCGAAATGGCAATAAAATGTGTGGATTAACCCTTAGATGGTTCGAGGGGTTTTAATTTTCTTTAATAATAAAATAGTTATATTTGTTTTCATAATTTAATTTTAAATAGTTTTGAATTCGAAATGAATAGTTGTTTCTTTTTTCTTTTAAAGACAATCTTTTGTTGAGATTCTTAATTCTAAAATATATTCTAATTTTGAAATAAAACTTTTTTTGTTTATGATTTATTTTTTTTAAATCTATGTTAAGTTAATTATTCGTATTATCTGCTTCCACGTTACCATTGCTTGACAGCAATTCGATATTCTTGGCTGATTAATAATAGTGGTAAATAAAAAGAACAACGACACAAGAGTCATTTTGCATAAGGGTTAATGGCGAAAAAATTTTGTCCGCACACAACATCTTGCGTCAAAAAACGAACACGTACTGACGAAAACCCGAACGTTTTGAAAGCCGACGAGACTACCTTGTCTTATTGTATCATGCTCACGACACCACCAAAAGCGCGTCAAGTTTTGAAGAACTAAATTTGATGTGACTAGAGATTATAATTATTATACAGTATATAGAGCCTTTTTTGTAAAACTTCAATGTTTCAATGTAATCGTCAAACAGGTACATATAATTTGTGATTATGTGTCGCAAATTTAAGTACTACAAAAATTAAAAACAAACCTTTAATAATAGTGGCTCTGGTAGTAGAAGTTATTACTAATAATGCATTTCATTTCATAAAAAAAAACAATATAATATAACTATCTTATAACTAAGACTTTCATTGCAACTTTGAATTCCGATTTTAAGTGATTGAATGTATCGATAATATTTTTGAGCACTCAATGGCACACCCGTCGACGTTGCTGTGTGAATGTCAAATTGCTAAAAAGCAGCAACACCGACAATTGGTATCGTGTTTATTATTTATGTGCGCCAAACATTTACAAGTTAGAAGCCTCAAGTGAGGTAGTAAGTTGTTAGCACATACACACACACACACAACGTCATAAGAACTTGAGCATGGATCGTCCACAGAAAATGCCCAAAGTAGCCAAGGTAAGCCAAAAAAAAAATGGAAGCCAAGTGCAAGATGCACGTAAACGTTTTGATTCTTGCAGGTGAAGAACAAGGCGCCGGCTGAGGTGCAAATTACGGCGGAGCAGCTACTGCGCGAGGCCAAAGAACGCGACTTGGAGATACTGCCACCGCCGCCCAAGCAAAAGATCTCGGATCCCGCCGAATTGGCTGATTACCAACAGCGCAAGCGCAAAACGTTCGAGGACAACCTGCGCAAAAATCGCATGGTCGTCAGCCACTGGATCAAATACGCGCAATGGGAGGAACAACAACAGGAAATACATCGAGCACGCTCCATCTGGGAACGAGCGCTGGACAATGAGCATCGCAACGTGACGCTCTGGCTGAAATACGCTGAAATGGAGATGAAAAACAAGCAGGTGAACCATGCGCGCAATCTGTGGGATCGGGCGGTCACCATAATGCCGCGCGTCAATCAGTTCTGGTACAAGTACACCTACATGGAAGAAATGCTAGAAAATGTGGCAGGCGCACGGCAGGTCTTTGAGCGCTGGATGGAGTGGCAGCCCGAGGAGCAGGCGTGGCAAACTTACGTGAACTTTGAGCTGCGCTACAAGGAGATTGATCGCGCACGCGAGATCTATGAGCGCTTTATGTACGTTCATCCCGACGTAAAGAACTGGATTAAGTTTGCGCGCTTCGAGGAGACGCATGGCTTTATCCATGGGTCTCGACGAGTCTTTGAGCGTGCTGTGGAGTTCTTTGGCGACGAGTACATCGAGGAGCGCCTGTTCATAGCGTTTGCACGCTTCGAGGAAGGGCAGAAAGAGCACGATCGAGCGCGCATCATCTACAAGTATGCGCTGGAACACCTGCCAAAGGATCGCACCCCAGATTTGTTCAAGGCCTACACGATACACGAAAAGAAGTACGGAGACCGGGCGGGCATTGAGGATGTGATTGTGTCAAAGCGCAAACATCAATACGAGCAGGAGGTGGCCGCCAACCCAACCAACTATGATGCCTGGTTCGATTACTTGCGGCTTATCGAATCCGAAGGAGATCGTGAGCTCATCAGGGAGACCTATGAGCGGGCGATTGCCAATGTGCCGCCAGCGAATGAGAAGAATTATTGGCGTCGCTATATTTACATGTGGATCAACTATGCGCTGTACGAGGAACTCGAAGCAGAGGATGTGGAGCGGACTCGACAGATCTACAAGACCTGCCTAGAGCTTATACCGCACAAGCAGTTCACGTTTAGCAAACTGTGGTTGCTATACGCCCAGTTCGAGCTGCGCTGTAAGCAGCTACAGGTGGCCCGCAAAGCTCTCGGCCTGGCCATCGGGATATGTCCGCGCGACAAACTCTTTCGCGGCTACATCGATCTGGAGATTCAGCTTCGTGAATTTGAACGCTGTCGCCTGCTCTACGAGAAGTTCTTGGAGTTTGCTCCCGAGAATTGCGTCACCTGGATGAAGTTTGCCGAGCTGGAGAATCTGCTCGGGGACACGGAGCGTGCACGTGCCATTTATGAGCTGGCTGTGCAGCAGCAGATGCGGCTCGATATGCCCGAACTGCTGTGGAAGGCGTATATTGATTTCGAGGTGGCCCTGGGCGAAACAGAGTTAGCACGTCAACTGTACGAGCGTCTGCTAAAGCGCACACAGCATGTTAAAGTTTGGATGTCGTTTGCCAAGTTCGAGATGAGTCTCAATCATGGAGCGGATGATGCAGAGTTGAATGCACGCCTCGCCAGGCGCATCTATGAGCGGGCTAACGAGACAATGCGTCAGCTTGGCGACAAAGAGTCACGTGTGGTGCTTTTGGAGGCGTGGCGTGACTTTGAGCGCGGCATCAACAATGCTCATGCACTGCAAAAAGTGTTGGAAAAGATGCCGCGTCGCATCAAGCGACGCCAAAAGATTGTATCCGATGATGGCGTCGAGGAGGGCTGGGAGGAGATCTTTGATTACATATTCCCCGAGGACGAGATGGCTCGTCCCAATCTTAAGCTGCTCGCCGCCGCAAAAATGTGGAAAAAGCAAAAGCATAACGAGCCGGACAGCGAAGAACAAGAGCAAGCTGTAACTTCCAAGGATGTGGCGATGCAGGATTAACAGAACGCTTCATCGTTTATCCCGCATTAAATAGAATAAATAATTGCAACAAGCTTGATGTAGTTGTGCTTTTTTTTACTAAAAAGTATCTTTGTAGATGCAGTTGCAGCTATCTAAAAGATACCGTCGTTACTTCAAATGATTGTCCTGGCACATTGTTGCTAAAGAAAGATATGTAACTGTGCTTTGTATGTATCTAAAGCTATGGTTTCTATGCATATCTATGCATATACTACTATTTTTATTACTATTCAAGATGTATCTACAGCTAGAACAGATAGACTTTAAATAAGTCTTCATTGTTTAACAGCCTCAACTTGTTGCAAGTAAAGATATTTTTCTATTCGTTTTTTTTTTGTATTATTTATTTTTATTAACGCAAAGTGAAATAAAAAAAACAAAATGACGTCCTTTAAGCGACAAATACGCGGTGACCATTTAGTGAAAATTCTTTAAGCGCATCTAGTGTTGATTGAGTGTACTGGGTGAACATTTAATACATTTTTTCTGATTTGCTTAGATTCCTGGCATTCAATGTTTATGCATTGAGACGACCAAAAATATATCCTTTAGCTGGTTGAACCATTCGTTGATAACCATATTTTTCTATTTCATCTATTTTTTTACATTTGTTTATATTAATTATTTGCTCTTTAATACTTGATATATTGATGTATTACCTTTTTAACAGTAGTGATCTTTTTTGTTAGAACTAGTAACTTTATCCTGTAATGCTAAGAAAAAGCAATTAATTTCTCTGTTTAAAGTAAGTAAAACAAGTAAGAAAGCTATATTCGAGAGTGCTCGACCGTATGATACCCGCAACCCATTTCGAGAGAAAACAAAAAACTTAAATATTTCAACAAAAAATATATATTGAATATACTAAAACTTGTTTTTTTGTATATATTTGAAAATAGCGGGTAAAAATCCACAACACCGTTATGGTCACACTGTCAATTAAACAAACAAAGCGCGGGCAGCTGCAAGTGAATTTTCCATATAAAAGTGATTCTTTAATAACTTCCTTGTTTTTCATTCGATCACAACCAAATTCACAGGAATGCTCTAGGTCTATTAATACGAATTTTATAGACTTTTGGGGCGAAAGGGGCGTGGCATCCAACTTTTGAAATAAACTTGATCTGCGTAGGACCTATAGGAGTACTGTCCCCAAATTTGGTAGCTCTAGCTCTTATAGTCTCTGAGATCTAGGTGTTCATACAGACGGACAGACGGACATGGCTATATCGTCTCGGCTGTTGACACTGATCAAGAATATATATAGTTTATGTGGTCGGAGATGCCTCCTTCTGCCCGTTACATACATTTTCTGTTGACACTAAGTTATAATACCCTTCTACCCTATGGGTAGCGGGTATAAAAATTACATAATTCATAAAAAATGTGAATGTTTTTTTTTTGCGCATATTTCCACTTTGTCGAGGTTAATAAAAAGATGATTATTTTCTTAACACACATCAGTATACATTTTTTTTTTTTTGCTTAAATTAATTATTTTTTCCTAAAATGTCGTTATATTTAGTAAACACAAAACGTTTTCCAATATTGTGATTATTTGCTCGATTTAGCTCAAAAGTAAAAATGACTAAATTAATATTTATAGTAAGTAGTGATTTAGCTATCGAATTACTTGGCTCGCAACAGCAGCGTGAAAACCGAGTAAGTGAGTCTGTTGACCTGCAATGGATGAACGGAAGATTAAGCAAGAATTGGAGATGGGAGGAGTTGTACCTGCAAAAATGTCTCCAGGGTGACGGCGATATAGCCACCAGCCAGAATGTAAGAAGGTCGCTGGGTGCGCATTAATGTGAAGATCAAATTTCGTTTAAATCGCCTGTTCTGATCCGTCCAGTTGCAGGCATAAAACGCATTGAGCAGCTCCTCGCTCTGGGAACGCATGCGATCCCCGAAATAGCAGATGATGAACACTTCCAAAGTAACAGCGCTGAAGAACACTAACGACAAAATCATGGCGGACAAATCTTTCGAATCCGCTACATACAGAAAGTGCATGGCTACCGTGCACTGCACAGCAGCCGAACACATGAACTGCGCCAGACAGGCGACAGACAATATCTTTTGAATGATCAGATGCAAACGAAGTATGAGCACATAATCCTCGATGCAGTCCCGCAACTCGTAATACGCAGCACGCTCATAGGCCCGACGATCGAACCGAATATGAGGCACTGGACTTGGGTAACCAATGCGACGTACACGCAACTCTAAGGCGCGCATGTGGCCAATAAGGATGCAGAGATACGCAGGTGGGTATGAGTCATTCGCGCAGTCCTGAATGGCCTGGATAATTAAGCCAAACAGCTGGTACACATAAATCAACACATAGACCACATTGGAGCGCTTCCAATCGATTCCAAACCACGCCGGATACAGCAGCTGACGCTCCTTGGCGATGGCTACCCGAAAGCAGCTCAACGCGGTGCCAAACACGAAGATTCCACCAAACGTGCGAAAACTCAGACGAGAAGTGTTTACAGCCTGACGCAGCACGGCCAGCTCGTCGGGATCATTGACTAGGAGAGCGCGTCTATCGAGTATGCGCAACAGCGCCTTGATCTCATACAGTTGACGACGCACGAGGAACACGTTGAAAAACTTCAGATTGGCCACTATATCGGTGATGGTGATGGTGAGATTCTCGCAGAGTTCACGCAGCGAATACGTGAAGAAGAGCTTGGTCAGCAACGTCAGCGGGAACAGCAGCGTCACAAGCACATTGATGGCGAAGGAGCGCATTAAGAACTCGAAGCGGGAGCTCCCCTCCTGTTGAATAAGGCCCATTATTTGCCAGACGCCCCAATGATAGTCGACAGCACTGTGCGTGTCGAGCTCTGGTCCCTTCATAAATGGTTCCCGTTTCAACTCCACTTCAATTTCGAATGTCCGCATTCTTTCCACTCGACGTTCGCCCTCGACTGATTGTTGATGGATCCGCTCCAGCGCCTCGTTGGTAATGTGCTCCAACTCAAGCTGCACTTGTGCCTCCACTTGCATTTCGGCCATCAAATGTTGTATGTGGTGCATGTTGTCTTCGCTTTTAAACCTTTTAAGAGCCCAACCACTGTCTTTTATATCTAGACATTTGCCACGTGTGCCCGCAATTTGAAGCATCTGTGGTGCATTTTCATTTTATAGACATTTGTCGATTTTATTTCTCATGAGTTAAATAATTCTGCAGTAAATGAGGGTGTGTGAGTAGTGAATGAGGGGATTATGACCGACCAAGAGACCCATCTAGTCGTTGAACGATTTTCCGGCCCGCTGCGACACCATTTCAAAAGCAAAACAAAAGCACCAACTTATCAAGCGATTTTCAATTACACATTTGCGTGTGCTGATGGCATACGATACACAAGTGCTTGTCAGGTGTGCGTGCGTGGTTACGGGTGTTGACAATAATTGCAATAATTCTATTTGCGTAATAAGCGAGTCCTAAAATGCCGCAATCGACTGTCGAATACCCGTAAAAGTTTAACAGCCACTAATGTCAAATTTAATATTTTTGCAGTGCATCTCCAAAATGAGATTCTAACAGCCTGTGTAAAAGTTGCAGAGTTTTAGAGCTTAGTCAGCACAATGAAATTCATATATGTGAAAATAATAGTCGTATTGAAACCTTTTTTTTTTGATTTTGTGGCTGTTAAATTGAATTAACATTGTTATCAAACTATTATGCACTGCTATCAGTCGATCTACGAGTTCCGGGTATAATAAGGGACATAAGTGCCACTAAATGGCAAGCAATTTAAGCAATTTGACTGACAGCTGCGAATCCAATATGACTTTCATATGCTAGAACCTTAAACATTGTTTTTCAACTGATTTTCTTGTTACGTTTAACTATATATTGTCTGTACCACTTTGCTCAAATACATATATGTAGCTACAGAGCTGAAATACTAGAGAGACAGGCGGACAGGCAGACGGACGGAGGGCTGTTTATGTATGTATACCCATTGAGAAAGTTCCCTGAATAGATACTTGCATCTTGCTTAACAATTCGTCAAATAAAAGTTGCAAGAAGTGTATATAATTGTTTTATGTATATTTATATATAATATATGTTATGTGTATGCATATTTATATATTGTTAAATACAAGTTTTGGTTTGTGTTTCATCGAATTTACAATAATCTCAATCTCAATAAATATTTACATCAGGAATTGGCAAAAATTATTAAATAATAAACATTTTTGTTTTTTTGTTTATCGAAATTATTGTGAAAAACTAAAATAATTGGGTGAGGGCAGAGAAAAGTAGTGTTTATAGTACTTAACAGCGAACAAAAATATATGTTTTGTAGGTATAACGACAACAGGACGCATTAGTAACTTGAATAGAAGGGGTTGTAGAGAAAGCACAAAAACAAAACAAATCGTCGATACGTACACACTATAGGAATAATCCTGACAAATATGTAGTTAAATCTTAATTGGTAATTTTTAAGAATTAATTTAAAAATACAATTAAACGGAAAAATATTAATTTAATTCCTTTTCCTTTTTATTTTATTGTGAAATAGTTGCAATATAAAGTGCATTTCCACGAAAATAATTAATTTAATTTATTTAATGCATACATAATAATATATAGTATATATATGTATATATATGTTATGTATGTTATGCAGTTAAATAGCAAGAGAGGGAAATTAACTTTAGCAGTATGTTGAATATATTAACTAGGATACAAGCTGGCATTTTTGTTTTTAAATTCACTTTTTTTTGTTCGCTTAACATTCAACAGACAAAAACAATGCGTGACGTTACGTTTGGGGACGACGATACATTACATTACGAAGCCTTTACGATAAAGTGACACAGTCAACAATTAACTTAAATAGATTTGAATGCATAGCATTCAAGCGTAAAATAAATAAATTATTAATTATCAATATATATTATCGTATTTAATAAAGGAGGCATTAGTTAGTTTTGTTCTCTCGTAATTTACAACTATCTGATTTTTTTTAACAATTATAAATTAGTTTTTATTATTTTCGTTATTTGTAATTGGTAATAATTAAGCTCAGTTCTCAGTCGCAAAATCAAAAGTATGACACAAAAATCTATTTGGCTGACATTCCTTATATAATAATCATTGTTTTTTTTTTGGTTTATTTGAAACATATTTTTGTGTGTTTATAATTTGTTTTGATTGTTGTGTTTGAATTTAAACACACAAATTGTATTTATTTAAATTATTGTTTTCTCATAGTTGATAGAGTGGTTGATTCCATTAAATCTGTTGAGTTTGAGATGCGTCCGTTGCTTTAATTTGATTTAAATTAAAAAATTGTTGCAAGCGCTAATAGTTATTATATTTATTGAATATTGTTGTTATTCTTATGGTAGTTATTGGACTTGATTCTTCGGTCTCTTTCTCTGTCTCTATTTCATTTTCGTTCTCTTTCTCAGTTGCTGATACTGTTTCATTTACTTTTTCTGTTTCTTCTTTTATCGACATTTGTTGTAAATTTTGGACTTTAGGGGCGACGGCGTTCTGATTTAAATTTGTTTTTTTCTCATTGTCTTTGTCTGTGGCATCCTGCAAAAGAATAATGTAAGGATGCATATTGTGTATGTGTTAAGAGCGGTAGAAACAAACAACAAAATCATTCAATTAATTATTAATGTTATTATGACTATGATTGATAACAAAAATTTTATCACTCGACTCAATTAAGGACTATTTGCTGCTGTAAATGTAACGCTTGTCGAAAAGATTGATCGATAATCAATTAATTACATTACGTTGAACCTACCAAATCGTTAAATTAATTATTATTATTTTTATCACTATGATTTCTATTGCAGGAGCTTAAACAAATTTGTATCGATCATTAAGGATTTTTCGCTATCGCACAATTAAAGCTTGAACATATTTTTCAAAAATTCAATGGACGTTGATTGAATGCAAAAAAATACACAAAGATTTTAAAAAGTGGACTAGCGAAAAAATAAATGTGGGAAATGGAAAATCAACATACGAAAACTTAAAACTCAAGCGACAGTCATAAGAATTCTGAATGAAGTGAAATGCGTATGAACACAAAATGGGAGAATGCACAACTAATCGATATGGAGAAGTTTGGCAACTCAGTTTAATGAGTAAGAAGTGCAATGTTACCTTGGCCATCACTGAAGCAGCTTCTAGTTTCAGGTAATCCTCGCGCGCACTCTCGTAAAGGGCCACAAAGCGATCGCGCTGCACCTTGAACTTGGCAAATAACTCATCGTCCTTGTTGCCCTTAAGCCGATTCTCAATGTCCAACTTCTCCACGTGGACGGCACGTATCTCATCGTTGACCCACGGCTTGTCAATGGGATATTGATTGACCAGATCCTCCAGTGTCTTGATGCTGCTCTTTCCCCGCACCGCCTGCTTCACAAGCTGCACGTTCGGTTTGCCAATCTTGCGGCTATTCAGATTGCCATTCATGTGCGGCATGTTAAAGGGAGCGCCCGGCAGCCCAAGTGGAGGCATACCGTGAAGAGGACGCACGCCGCGTGGTCCGCCGCCCATCATGTGATGCGGCCCCATTAATGACAACGGCATGACCGGAGGCGCATGATGATGATGGTGATGATGATGATGATGATTGGGCGCCATGCCGCGTCCATTGCGACGCATATACGGCGGCAGACGCAACGGCGGCGGGGGTGGAACGGGGCAATGCATGGGTGGCATGGGTCCCTGGAACGGTGGCATCGCTGCAAACGGTGGCGGACCAACTGGCGCCGGGCCCCGACGTGGACCGCCCATGGGTCCCATCATGTGGCGTGCAATGCGACCGTTTGCCGGACCCTGGGCGCGATTCCGATGTGGCCCGTTGAAGCGATTGCCGTTGGGCGTGTGGTACCGTTGCTGCTGCTGTGGATGTAGTTGATGCTGTTGCTGCGGGGGATGCCAGCCATTGTCGCCGCCTTGCATTATAACATGATGTGGAAACTGCTGCTGTGAGCTGTGTCCCTGTTGCTGCTGCTTGTTGTTCTTCAGATGCTTACCCTTTAACGCCTTCTTCTTGACAGCCGCAGTTCCAGTTGCTGCTGATCCTGCTGGCGGCGGCAGCGGCGCCGGAACTGGCTCCGGTGGCGGACCGTTGAAGTCCACGTAGAGTGGATCACTGGGCATCTGGCAGGACGTGTACATCTGTGCCTGGCCCTGCCCCGGGCCGTGGCCGTGTGGCCGAAATGGCATGCTATATGGTGCGATTGCGGCACGAGCGTTGGCACGCTGCTGCTGCTGTTGCTGATGCCTCTGACACTGCATACCACGGTTGTTACCTGCGTATTGATTGGCGCCGCCTTTCGATGCCATTTCTCAAATGTCTAATTGCGAGAGATAGTTTTGTACTTTCGAAACACTATCCAGCACACCGACCAACCGACTGTCAATGATGACAAAAAAAAAACCAAAAAGCGACCAAACACACACAAATTCTATCACACGCTTTCAATGTTGTTGTATGTTTCTGCTAAGTTCTAGTGTAGTGAGTACACACTTTATCGCAAGCAAACTTATTAAATAATGCCGAAGTCGAGCGCCGGATTTGAATGCATATTTTTTCTTCACTTGTTTTATTTAATCATTCCATAATTACTTTATGAAGCTACATATACATATGTACATATGACAGTGTCAAGCAATTAAATCGGGTATATTACAAATTATATTTCTTATAATTAATTTAACATAAAGCAAATTACTAACGCAACTAATATTTACGTGATGGTCCATAAATGAATATATTTTTTAATATTTATTTTTGTTTTGTATTTCAAGTTACTACATGAGAAGTGGGTTTTTCGCAGCCCACTTAAAAGTGGGGAAACTGCCAAGACAATACATTAATATAGTATACATTTTAGATTCTCATAATTTGCACTTGCCGCTTATTGTAGGTGTGTACACACTGTTTGCTGCGCAGACCCAAATCAGCTGTTTTGTTTGGTTGCTCAATAAGCGCTACATCGGTCCGTGGGCGTTGCAAGTTGCAGCAACAGCTATAGTTTAAACTGTACTAGTACCCACGGCAATTGAAAAAAAAAACATTAATAAGGAAAGTTTTGCCAACCGCAACGTCGACTCCAAAGTCGCTCGCCAACAAGTTAAAAACAACATAAAATAAAAAAAATAAATAGGAAAAAATGTTTCCGCATTTGAAGAGTCGACGCGTCAATCTGCAGCTGGTGCAGGAGTCCGCTTGCCGCGAACTGGTGCATCAGCTCGACGTCATCGAAGGTTCCAAAGTCATAGTCCTAGACGAGGCAATGATTGGCCCCCTAGGGCTGGTCACCAAGCCGAAACTTTTCACAGATCGCGCCATAAATTTGATGGCGCTCAAGCCGGAGATGCGTTTCCCCAAGGAGCTGAGCAACATTGTCTATATAGTGCGCCCACAGGTGACACTTATGGATCACTTGGTCGCGCACGTAAAGAGCAACAGCCAGCATGGCCGGCAGTTTCATGTGCTCTTCGTGCCACGCCGCTCCTGTTTGTGCATAAAGCAGCTTGAAAACAAAGACGTGATGGGTGCGTTTGGACGACTAGAGGAATTAGCCTGGAACTTTCTACCCCTAGACGCGGACGTGGTGAGCATGGAGATGCTGCATGCATATCGTGATGTCAGCATCGATGGCGACACCACAGCGCTCTACCAGGCTGCCCTGGGATTAGTGCAACTGCAGCGTCTTTTTGGTCGCATACCCAAGATCTATGGCAAGGGGGCGCAGGCACAGCTAGTGTGGGATCATGCCAAGCAGCTGGCCATCGACGAGAAGTCACTGTACAACGGCGACAAGGGCGCCATAGATCAGCTCATTCTTCTAGATCGTAGCATCGATCTCCTGACGCCACTGGCCACCCAACTGACCTACGAGGGTCTCATTGATGAATTCTACGGCATACGGCAAAATCAGCTGACGCTGCCCGCCGAACATTTTCCCTCCTACAATGCTGCAGCTCCTGCTGCATCAGCTGCCTCCGCTGAGGAGCCGGATCGTTTACTGGCGGAGGGCGCTCGCAAAACGTTGATTCTGCATTCCGGAGAGCAGTTGTACGCCGAGCTGCGCAACAAGAATTTCAACGAAGTCCGCATGCTGCTCGCCCGTAAGGTGAACGACATCAAGGACCAGATGAACGTGAATCGCCAGGAGCAGTCTGTGCAGGAGATAAAAAGTTTCGTTGAACGTCTGCCACAGCTGATGGAACAGAAGAAAGCAACTTCCGAACACACAGCCATCGCAGGGCTGATCGATGAGAAGCTTAACGTTTATGCCTTCAACGATGATTTGGCCGCCGAGCAGGAGTTCATGATCTGTGCGGACATCGACCGTCCCAGCGCCTACATTGAGGATCTGATCGCCCGACGCTCTGAGCTTCGCAATGTCTTGCGCCTCATGTGCTTGCAGTGCGCCGCTGCCTCCGGGTTCAAGGAGCGAGTGCTAAACTATTACAAGCGTGAATTGGCTCACGTCTATGGACTGGAGGTGCTGCTGACCATCAGCAATCTGGAGAAGGCGGGTCTGCTGCACGTTCAGACCGAGTCGCGTGCTTACGCCGTGCTGCGCAAGGTAAGCGTTTTTACATTCCAGTATTATAACATCCGTCAGTCTGTGCTCTCCTCTGTATAGATATACTTAGCGACTATTAAACCCAGAGGAACAAACTTGTTGACAGCACTCGTTTAGTTAATTGAAACGAAAGTTTATTTTGGAATTCAGTCTCGCCCTCCTAAAAACATTGCGAAATTTTCGCTTTTAAAGATAGCGCATGTTCGATTTCGGTTTACACGTTGGCAAGTTTAATATAAATCCGGAACAGTGCTCATTATAGTTTTTAAAAATTACATTTTAACGATAACACTTTAAATTTTATGATTTTCTTCAAATATAACATTAATTCATTTTAAAAAAAAATCAGAGCTAATCATAATCTAGAAAATATAACTCATAAAAGTGTATTATCTTCGAGAACTTTTATTTTCATTTAACATAAAAGTAAACATTGTTAAAACAATGATGGATACGCAAGAATTGTCAAAAAATGATTAAACCGGAGCTCTTGTTTTGCCTTTGTCAATGATTTTCTTATCAAATAAAATAAATTAATATTATTCACGGTCCCTGATATAAATGGTTTCTAGAAATTTACCTACAATTACAAATACACTTGCAAGTTGCGAAAGCAACAGTTTAATTGTACAATATTTCTGTTATTTAGGATTCGACGTTGCTGTATTATCGCACAACTGCAATATAAATGTTACCAATTTTGTTAAATGCAGTATTCTCTGAAGATGATAGCAGCGTAAAACGCCAATTTTTTTAATGTTTGCTCTTTTTTAAGACACTCCATCTGACCGTGGACGACAGCATGGAGGTGAATCCCAAGGATATTAGCTATGTACACAGCTTCTATGCTCCACTGACCGCTCGCCTCGTCGAACACTCGCTGAAACCGCTCGGCTGGCAGACGCTCAAGAGCCAGATCAACAATCTGCCTGGTCCGACGTTTGAGGACTTCCAGGTCCAACTGATTGGCATCGGGGGACGGCATGGCGGTGGTGCTACGCCCAGCGAGGCATCGCTGTTGCATGCCCGTCGTGTGGTGCTCGTCCTTTTTGTGGGCGGCTGCACGTTTGCGGAAATTGCTGCGTTGCGCTTCTTAGCGGCACAGGAGGATAACAATGTGCAGTTTGTGATTGCGACAACAAAGATCATCAATAAGCACACGTTCCTCGAGAGCGTGATGGGATCGTGAAGGCAGCGCCTCAGTCGCCTGGAGGCACATCGCTTGTCCGTCAGCTGTGGCATTTCTCGGGGACGACACGCCTCCATCCCACTGAGGCCATGACCAAAAATGTGCCATCCAAAGCAGCCCAAGCAGCGCAGCGCTGGCTACAAGCCTAAGCCGATGGCTCAAGCAAAGCAACAGATGCCACAGTAGACAGATGTCTACAATACATATATGTATCTAGAAATATAAACATATATATTCTGAGTCTGAGTGTATAAATGTTATTTTTCTATATACACACACACACAGCGCTAAAATTTGAATACAGCATATAATATTTAATCAACTATTCATGCTTACGCAGTTATATATTGATATATAGCTATATACATATGTATGTATATATGTATAGATAGCTATTCCTTTTATGTGTACAGTTTGGGTCTCTTGCAACTCGCGATTTGTAGATACATATCTAGACGTAAAATACAGATACATATACCTACCACACACACCACATAGATACAAATACATATTTAAATAGTTCTTATATTACTTGTAAAGTCGCTCGTAATGCCGACAGAGAGAAAGAGAGAGGGAGAACGAGAGGATACCCATAGGGAATTGCTTGACAAAAACATTCCGCGGTCAACTTATCGCATTCAACTACAATAACAATTAAATAACATATACACACACACTTGAGTATATCTTTATATACTTTTTGAAGAATTGCATTGCTTCACATATATAGATATATACATAAATACTATATACCTGTAACTTAATCATAAGTTTATTGAGTTCAATAAATGTAAATTAAAAAGGCTTGCTTAGACATTAGTTATTTCAGAAAAAGATGCGTTGCCTTTTAAAGGGAAAAAAATATATTTTTAGGAATTGGAGTGTAGATTCGCTAAGATTTAATTTTATTTTATACTCGTATAGACGAGGGATATTCATTTGATTTTGGCTTTACCAGATTAGGTAAGCTCAATAGATTCTTCAAAAGTCAAACTAATTTAATGTATGTATATCATAGCGAATGCATACTTTAAATCACTCGTTGCAAATGCAGATTAAAATTGGAAACAATGTAAAGATACTATGGATGAGTATATATTCGGAGTAATGATGACCTCCAATCAATTTCTCCAGAGAGATAAAATATAAATATTTTAAAATATTCTTTCACTAAAAGTAAAGAGCACTCATTCGATAGCATCTATATTGGGCATCGTCATTGCTTATCATCTTATTGTTATTAAAAATCCATATGCGTGTACATGTTTACTTTTGTATTTTTCTTGTATTGCATTTTTCATTTCGTTTTATTTTACTGACATGTATCAATTAAATTGTTATTCGGTTTGTCCACTTTGTCAAAAATACAATTTATTAATAATATAATAATTATAAAAAAAAAACAATTTTATAAATATAAAAAATATTACATATGTGTATGTATGTATGTATGTATGTATGTTCTGTGTTCTGTTCCCCTCCTTTTCCTAAAAACTTATCCATGTGTCCCCATCTCACTTATCGCTTGACAGCGAACTGTTGCTGTCTCTGTCCAAGCCACGTTAAAAGGAGGTTAATGTTCTTTGAATTTGTTAATTTCAGTGATTGTTGGTTGTAGTCTGTTGTTGCGGTTCTTGTTAATAAATCCATGTAAGAGTAACTAGAATACACATTCAAAATCATTAAAATATTCTCATAATTATCATATTCTCATATATCATATTAGTGCCACCCCAAGGTCAGTTGTGTTTTGTTTTTTTTTTTTCATACATTCTAAAACATTCGCTCACGTCTTTATCAATTGATCAAATCATACATTAATTGCGAACAGAAAATTTGTTTTTGATGTTTTTGTTTTGTTTTTGCATTTTATCATTTGTTATAGTTTTCTTTACAAAAATTGTGTTGCTACAAATGTTAAATTTTATATTTAATCCAGGGGATTGTTCATGTGTGTGTTTGTGTATATTTATTTTTAATTTTTAATTGTATTATGTATACGACAACATAAAACGATCTTCTTACATAAACATAAAATGTAGTTAATTAAACATTTATTTGCATTTAATTTTCTATACAATTTTTATTGTTTTTGACTAAGCAATTTGAATTAATTAAGTCTATAATAGGCTTACTTTTAGTTGTAAATCTTTTCTTTTATTTTTCATTGTTTTTACACTTAGTTGTGTTTTTTGTTGTATTTATTTTTGTCAATATAGCAAATCTGAACAAACGAAAACGTAACACAAAAAATTTGAAAATTTCATAATTTGAATTCAACATCGTGTAAAAATGGCGTTAGGCAGTTATCCTGGATCCTTTAATTGTCAAGCGCTTTTTTCCTCTACTTTTTGTTTTACCAAAATTGGACCAGTTTCTTTTGTTTTGTTATTATCTTATTTTCTTCGATGCAATTATAGTCGGGTCAACGCTTTGAGAATACATGAATTCGTGTATGTTTGTTTTATCCTGATGGTTGAAATTGCGGGCAACAAAACAACGTACATCAAACACTTTTTGCAATCCACGATTTTTGTTTGATAACAAAGAAAATAAATTATTATGGAAATAATATCAAAATTTCTAAAAAAAAAAACTTAAATATTTTCTTATCATTTTTGTCTCTATCGATCATTTTGTTGTTGCATGTGTGTTGTTGTTCTTTTTATTTTGCGTTTTATGAGTTTTCTTTTTAGTTTTTAATTTTTATATGACAATAAAGGCTTACATATAAATTGTTTATCATTGATTTTTTTTTATATATTTTTGTATTAAATTTGTTATATGGGGTTGTTTAATAAATTTCGTCTTTTATTTTAATTAAAAATTATTGCAGCGTCATTGTTGTTCTTATTATATTTAACGATTAGAAAATGCTTGTGTAATGTCGATTGCAATTATTTTTGTTATTTGTTTATTAGTTGAATTGAATGTCCTGTTGGTAAAAAAGTCGCGTCGAGTTGTTCCATTCTATATGAAGTTATGATTTATTATTTGTATTATCGCTATTATTAATTGTTCTTATAGTTGTTTATGTCGGGCTATATTTCTTGCAGTTGTTGTTGTTGATGTAGTGTTTGCCTTAAATATTCCATTAAAATTATAATAGTTCATATTACTATGTGGCTGCGGTAGCACTTGTTGTTGTTGTTTATGCTATAGCGAACCAGCCGGAAAACTTGTTGAACTATTGCTATGGGCTAAACTAATCATGGAACCAGACAAACTACCCTCCTCATCCGGATAGGTCTCACGTGATACCTCAGTTAGTGATAAAGTGCTGTAAAGTCATACACAAAATTATTATATCACAAATATATATGGTATATATACAGCTGTGTTCATTGATTAAATATTGAAATTGATTATTGATTAAATATGTATATGTATGCATATATGTATATATATGTATATACATATTATAAAGTACTTTTCTGATACGTATTTTTCACACAACTTAAAAATTGTTTTATCATGTACGCATTAAAAAGGGGCAAAAAAGAGCATTCCAGGTTTATTCAAATGTGAGTTCATTTAGTCATGTTCGTGTAAGTGCATACAACTTGGTATGTATGTTTCTGCATTCATTATTCAAATCAATTTAATTTTTTGATGTTGAAGGAATCGGGAGAAGATTTCGAAATTCTAAAATACGCTCGCAAGACTTTGTCTTATATGAACAAACGCAACAAGTCCACTGTTTCCTATCTTTTATAGTTGCTCAGATCTAGGTGCCCGTACGGACAGACACGGAAATGTCCAAAACGACTCGGCAATTGATGGTGATACAGAATAGACACTTTTTAGAGTTTAAATTATTGAAATCGGACAGAAATTATGATAACTATCGCATCCATAGTCCCATACTATATATCCGCCCTTAATAGAGCTTTTTTTCATTTTTTTGTAAGTCTTTAACGATAAATTGTCATAACAAAATATATTTTAAATTACGTCATAACTCATTAATATACTTAATAATACTAAATAACTTTTTGGTTATACCCCAATACTTGATGTGTATCCTTCATTTAATATTACGGCTTTGCTTGGTTACGAAAAAGGGAAATCTTTAAGGTAGCTCTTGAATAACCTGCCAAATCTGCTTAGAATAAGCCTTGGGGTTGGGACAGCGTTTGATGCAGGGACCGTAAATAATTATTTTTTTTTAAATAAAAAATTTACTGACAGCATTTTATGTATTTTTTTGGTCATAATGAATAATTTTAAATATTAAATTTATTCATTAATGATTATGAATATTTGACAAAATTTCTAACAAATATTACACCAAATTCGCCCTGCTATTTCAATGAAACAAGCTGTATATATTTGTACATACCTGAAACCTAAGGCTATTGATTCGTTATCAAAAGCTTCCAATTCTTTCGAATGCTTCTCGTGTTTCATCCGTAAGCGTTCGGCACGTTCTAGATTAAATTGCTGCAGTTCGGCATCCATCTTATAGAATCAATAAATAAATACATTAATATGGAATGGGGATTTCGCACACTCTCTCTATTCACCTTATTCTCTAAAAGGCCTCGCCGCACGCTGACACGATTCTCGAGCTCGCGACGCTCACGATCGCGCTGCTCCTGAGCCTGCTTCTTGTTCTTGTTCTGATAGGCAGTGAGCATATCCAGTTCGTATTCCAATTGCTCATTGGTACGTTGGCACTCGATCACTTGACTCTCGTCCAGTTTATAACTTTGACTTTGGAACATGTCGGAAATGCTTTGTTCATACTGCAAAGAAAACAAGATTAGTCAAAACAAGTTAAAAGTAAAACAATATTGTGAGGCACCTGTTCACCCAGCAGCGTCAGCTTGCGATGCTTCTCCTCCTTAAGCTGCTTAATAACCTCCTTCTGTTGTTCTTTGGGTGTCGTTTGGAGCACTTGCGCCTTGTAGCGCTTATATTGTTTCGTCTGAGTTTTGCACGTTTCGCGAAATTGTTTGCGTATCTGCAGTTCCTTTTGCTGTAATACAATAAACAAAATATAATGATTGAGTTGGCTGTGATATGATCTACACTAGCTCATACCTTAAGGCTCTTAGGCTGTTGTCTAAGCTCCAGCGCATGCTTGCGCACTAGCTCTTTTTTGATGCGATCCATGTAGTCTTTTTGATTGTGCAACTCCGTGTCGTGTTGCTTATTTATCTGTGGGAATTATTGGGAATTTATTGGGCGCAGTTAAGATTCACTGAAAGAACGAACCTGCTCCTCGCGCAACTGATGTACGCTCTTCTGTTGCCGATACTCCAGCTCCTGTGTCTTTTCATGGTGTTTCAAAAGCATGCCATGCGCCTGTTCTAACTGATGCTGTTTCTTGCTGAGCTCCTGTTAAATAAATCAATAATAAATATATGTATACTGAATAATGTTTTACACTCTACTCACATCACGCAATAGTTGATTCTCCAGATCGTGTAACAATATCATGCGCCTTCGCTTAAATTTGCGCATCTCAAGCTCAATGTATTGCTTTTGGGCCTGCAGCATGCGTTGCTCTTCCTGGGCCTCGTGCTGCTTCAGATTATCCTTTTGCGATTGCAAGGTTAAATCACGTTGTCGCTTTGGCGTCGACTCGTCCATAGAGAGTTCACGTTTCCAGCGCTCCTTATTCGCTTTGTATTCCTTTTTGCGATTCAAATCATACGCTTTGCGATCTCCTTCCTGCTTTAACGTAATCTCTTTATGTAGTTTCTTCTCGGCGGTTGTCGTCTGTTTCGATCGTCGCTCCAAGTCCTGCTGATGCTTAGCCTGCCAAAATGGTAATGTATAGAGGATAATGGATATAGTAAGATTAATCACAACTTACCCCGAGACGCTCCAGTTCTCTGGTGAAATTATGCAACAGATTATCATACTCTTTGTCCAGCGCCGACTTGTGCGTTTCCATCTCCACCTTGCACTTCTCCTCGAGTTTCAGCAGCGTCGCCTGATGCTCCCGTCGCATCCTCTTGTATCCTGACATTTGTTCGTGCATCTCCTCCTGGATTTTTATCGTGAGGTGTATGAGGAGGGCAATGTACAATTCGAACATAAGCAAATTAATAATTTGTATGCTAAGTGTATGAATGACTTGTGCAATAACATTAAAAAACAAAAAAACACTAGAATATATATTAATATTTACATTAACTTACTAAGCTATCGTTAAGGGGCCAATCAGCCTTAACCTCCAAACTTCAGCAAGCAAAAAATTGCATATGTATTTTAATTTAAATTCCTACTCTATATGTATGTATGTTTTCGCTTGCAATATTTTTTCGTTTAAAATAATAACGCGATAACAAGACACATAATAACAATACAAATTTAACAATAAATAAAACTGGACAATTTTCGCATGGCGCAAAACACTAAACGCGACACGACAAATGGTGGACAGATTTCAAAGCTCAAGCTCAAGCATAGGCAAGCTACGTGTGCACAAATTAGAAAAGATAAGAGTGAGTAGTGTGCGTGTGTGCAAAGGAGAGAGAGAGATAGCAGTGTGCAGGGTGCAGTGTATTTTCATACATATGTACATATGTACATAGGAGTTGATTTGATTTCAGTTCAAGACATAACGGTGTTAACACCCAGCAAGCATTTGGAACATTGTTTTAAAATTAATCCCCTGGAGGAGTCTTTTTCGAGTCGTTGAAATGATTAAAAAAAGATTCATTTTATAAACGACTTGAAAAGGGCTCGAATATAACTCGAAACTGACTCGCTAATGTTCTTCAAATACGATTCATGAAAATGCAAAAACAAAACAGTAAAACAATCGAAAACTGATCGTCCTGGCGATTGATATGAGATATTGCGTCTTTTGCTTTGCACTAAAATTCGGTCAGAAATCGCATTCTTATCTCATTGATCTTTTGCAAACTGTACTAAACATGCATATTATTTAAGCTCTTGCTCTTATGTTCTGCATTTTTGAACATCAGTTTTAATTAAAGAGTGTCTTCCGTAAGTAAAGTGCAGTTTCAAGTGAAAAATAAATATGACACCCAAAAATATTAGAAAATTGGCAAAAAAAAACAAGCAAAATTATTACTTGTTAAAGACGATGTGCTTTCCTCATTAAGAAAACACTTAATTTCCATAAACATATGTAAATAATTTCATTAATTTATATTTCTTATAAATGAAGGAATTTATTAATAACAAGTAAGAAAGCTACAGTCGAGAGTGCTCGACCATATGATACCCGGAACCCATTTCGAGAGAAAAAAAAATTTGTTAATATTTTAACAACAAATATACCACCGAATATACTGAAACTTTTGTTTTGTTTGTATATATTTGAAAATAGCGGGTAAAAATCCACAACACCGACATGGTCACACTGTCAACTAAACAAACAAAGCGCGAGCAGCTGCAAGTGAATTTTGCATATAAAATTGATTCATTAATAACTTCCTCGTTTTTTATTTGATCTCAACCAAATTCACAGGAGTCATTCAGACTATCATTGTTATTACGGCTTTTACAGTTTTTGGTGGCGGAAAGGGGCGTGGCAAAAATCTAAAACAAACTTGATCTGCGTAAGACCTACAGGAATACTGTCACCAAATTTGATATCTCTAGGTCATTCACACACTTAAAACGTCCATATGCATGGGCACAACAATTTTGAAAATAATTTAACGAATAACTTTTGTTCTACTTATCCAATTTGTACAAAAATTACAGGGTATATTAAGAGTGTCAAGCGCAGATGGGTTACCAAATTACACATCATTACACAAAGAACTAGAGTTATACGCGATTTACATAAAAAAAACATTTTCTAGATTAATGCTTATTGTGGGCGAAGGGGGCATGGCATCCAACTTTTGAAATAAACTTGATCTGCGTAGGGTATTAAAGAACCTTTTTGTTAAATTTGGTGTCTCTATGTCTTATAGTCTCTGAGATCCAGGTGTTCATACGGACAGACAGACGCACATGGCTATATCGTCTCGGCTGTTGACGCTGATCAAGAATATATATACCTTATGGGGTCGGAGATACCTCCTTCTGCCTGTTACATACATTTTCTGTTGGCACTAAGTTATAATACCCTTCTACCCTATGGTAGATTTTCTCGATTACTTATTCAATTTCTAAGAAATACCCCCAAATACTACAATAATACAAGAAAAAATGTAAGAGATAGAAAAAAAACAAAAACAAAAGGCATGCACTCAGTTTTGCGCCTTCCGTTATGCACACTTGTTTTTGCTCTCCCTGTTTTCTTATCACGAAAATACTTGCAGATTTATTATTTTATGTCTTTTTCATGCATTATTCGTTGTCATAATTCAGAAAGTCGCGCATTTCTTATAGTTCAAAGTAAATTTTAATGAATTAAGAAATTAGTCGCCAACTTATATTTGTAAAATGAAGAAGCAATCAACAGATACCGAAAATATATTGTTTTCATGACTAAAAGTGACTGTTCGATAGGCACAATTGCTGAAAAGCTGAAAATTAGTCAGTCAGTGGTGGTCATGGTATGTGCATATGTACATATGTATGTATGTATTTATGTATGTATGTATGTATGCATGTTTTTGATTGCTTAAATTTATTTCACATTTTATTGTCATGGACTCGTCTTCGACCCATACACACATACAATTACTATTAATTACTATTGTATTTTTTAATAGTTTTTTTTTGGTTGTCTTGGTTTAGGAAATCACACAGGGATAATGGTTGAGTTTCTGATGTTGTTGGCTTTGGCTTTGCTTTGAGCCGAAGCCGTCATCGCAGCCAACACAGTTATCATCAACATCAGCTTCCGGTGGGCTGAAGATGCAGCAGCAACAACAACAACAACAGCAAGAGCCCCCGATACCGCTCTCAATACCGCTCATGTCGCTGTCGCCAACGCACAGCAGATGTGAACAGAAGTTATAGCGCGCCTTTAATTGTTATGCAGGATATACAATAAAAACAACAACAAAGAGAGAGAATTGCATGTAGTAGTAGAGTGGAGACAGAGAGCAATAGTTAGAACGGAAGTGAACAGAATGCAACGGAACGAACGAGCGAGCGAGACCGGCGAGCAAAAAGCAAAACGGGCAATGGCTAATGACTAAGTGTGGGGGACACACACACACACACATATATAAGAGGACGAAGGGTGAAGAGAATGTTGACAATGAGCGTATGGTAATCGATATCAATGCAATGCGATGCTACGCAAATGCAAATCAGCCCTTTACTAAATACTAATCTACAATTTAAATACTAAGTATGCTAAAATATACCGGTCAGTACAGCGGCCACAACAGCACAAATTGTTGTATAAAATATAAAAGTTATTTTTTAAGACGCACCTGCATATGCTCCTTCTGCTGCTTGGTCACAATGCTGGTGGTCCGTATGGTGGCAAAATTGTTCGGCCCATGATCGTTGACCGCATTTGAGATCGCCTGCTGCGAGGATGCCGAGCTGGCGGCATAAACCGCAGCCTGTGCCGCTGGAGTGGACAGATAGCGCGGCCCCAGCCCCGGCAATCGATGATCCCCACCTGCCGGCGAGCCTCCCGAGCTGCTACCGCCTCCGACAGTGCCATGGCCGTGCGCCACGCCCAAGTGGGGCGGCATCACGGACATGAGCGGAGCTGGCGCGGGGACGACAGATGCCGAATTCGTAGGCGTCACATTGTTGTTCATGCTGTGCATGATGTTGGGCAGCGGCGGCAGATTGCGATGCCTTGACGAGTTACGCGACACAGCGCCTCCTCCTCCTAATCCGCTGGCTGACTGTTGTTGCTGTTGGGAATTGGACCAGTTGCCCAGATGCTGTTGCTGCTGCTGGAGCTCGCGCTGATGGTGCATGGCGGCAGCCTGTTGATGATGATGCGCCCCGATATGATGATGATTCTGCGCTGCAGCCGGTATCGAATTCGACGAGGAGCTCTGCAAGCAAGATATATTTCTATATTAGATGCTGACTTACAAACAATTAAGAAAGCTATCTGTTGATCAATAACTCTTAAAGTGAACTAAATTATCTTAGTCAAAATTTACATATTAAAGGATTGGGGTCGTTAAAGTTAAATAACTCAGAAGTTTACATCATTTGCTATTTGCAGTTTAATAAGAAGTTGAAGTAATGGAAATTAAAGAATTGGTTAAATTTGTTAATTTTTCAAATTCAAACTGATTTGTTGTGCTAACTACTCATTGACCCTATTCTTCTGCGTAAATTAACTATGCTGCGCATTATCCTTTTTAGAGTTTTATGTTTTATCTATAATGGAATAGACTGTATCACATATTTCCTAAGGCTAAAATTACTTAATTTAAGTACATATTATGTATTGAAATAAAACATTAAACAAACGAAAGATGCCTAAATGTGTTATTTATACACCCAGAGAACCATTTATCTGAGATGACACAGAAATCGCTAGCGGAATTGATTCCGCTAAGACCAATTCCGCTCGAATGGAAGATTCGACGCACTGACACAAAGATTTGAAAATGTAAGGTTTTTAGTATTTTCATAACTTGGCTGTTCAAGGCTGACACCATGCAAGATTTAATTTCTTAAGTGTTTGACAAGCATTTTTTTGTCATTTTATCATTAGGTTCATATTTTTTCTTTTTGACTTGAATTCATTTAATTTAGTTATTTGATTATTCGATATCTTAGAGCTAATAAACAACAAGTAAGAAAGCTACAGTCGAGAGTGCTCGACCGTATGATACCCGCAACCCATTTCGAGTGAAAACAAAAAACATAAATATTTTAACAATATATATACCAAAGAATATACTGAAACTTGTTTTTCTTTGTATATATATAAAAATAGCGGGTAAAAATCCCTAACACCGACATGGTCACACTGTCAACTAAACAAACAATGCGCGAGGAGCTGCAAGTGAAAGGCGCGTGGCAAAAATCTAAAACAAACTTGATCTGCGTATGACCTACTCGAATACTGTCACCAAATTTGATATCTCTAGGTCATTCACACACTTAAAACGTCCATATGCACAACTATTTTGATAAATAATTGAACAAATAACTTTTGTTCTACTTCTACGATTTATACCAAAATTACAGGGTATATTAAGAGTGTCAAGCGCAGATGGGTTACCAAATTACACATCATTACACAAAGAACTAGAGTTATACGCGATTTACATAAAAAAACTTTTTCTAGATTAATGCTTATTGTGGGCGAAGGGGGCATGGCATCCAACTTTTGAAATAAACTTGATCTGCGTAGGGTATTAAAGAACCTTTTTGTTAAATTTGGTGTCTCTATGTCTTATAGTCTCTGAGATCCAGGTGTTCATACGGACAGACAGACAGACAGACGGACATGGCTATATCGTCTCGGCTGTTGACGCTGATAAAAAATATATATATCTTATGGGGTCGGAGATACCTCCTTCTGACTGTTACATACATTTTCTGCTGGCACTAAGTTATAATGCCCTTCTGGCAGCATCGTAATCTAGCGAAATGCTAGCTGATTGAGCGGAATTATCTGTGTCACCGCGGAATGGAATTAAAGGGTTTTTAGAGCGGAAGCAATTCCTGTGTCACCCCTGTATATATGAAATTGTACATCTCTAAACGTTATTTTCGCAAATAAGGATACGGTCATGAATTTTAGGCAACATTTGATGCATTGTTGTCAGTTCTTAAAGTTACATTCTTTATCTTGCCATGAGCATTTTCATAACTTAGGCTTGAATTCACCAGTCATTGTGTCCATTCAGTTTTCTCTAACTGCTTAATTAAAGCTCACTATCCCCATGCAAGTTGAAGCTGCTTACAACACAGCCAAATATTGTGTGCAACTTGGGCAGCTATAGCTTAAAGGATCTGTGAGAAGAAGGAGCTCTTACCAGCAGAAATACAGGTTATTAATGTTATAAATAGCCTGCTTTATCAATACAGTTCTCTTTACCTGACTGCTAGCCGCCGACACACCCACGGAGTGTATGGAGTGTTCGGAAGTAATACTATTGCTCTTGCTGCTGTCGCCGCCCGCATGATCGTCCTGTTGGTCATCAGTGTCGCCGACAGCGCTCTCCGTTTCGCAGGTGTCTACCATGAGTATTTTCTTCATTTTGCGATAATTGAGGTTGTCTAGTTCGCGCACCGCAGACTTGGTTCGTGCGATCAGCTCCAGCAACACGGTATCCGAGCGCGGACGCGTCACATAAGCGTGCTGCAGTAGTTTGGACGACGAAGGTCGCTCCGCGGGCGTCTTCTTCAAGCAGAGGTCTACAAAATTGTAGAATGTATCCGACCAGTCGTTCTTCTGCAATACAAGAAGTTATCAGTGGAGAATAAGAAGTCGTTAGTCTTGGATAACTACGGGCAACGTGGGCGATTCGTTCTGGGCAATGTGATAAAGTGCGGACATGGCATTCATATTGAAGTATGGAGGCTTGCGCTCGGCCAGCTCGATGCAGGTGATTCCCAGCGACCAGACATCCACCTTGCCATCGTACTGACCCTCGTCCATGGCCAGTATCACCTCCGGTGCCATCCAATATGGTGTGCCTACAAAACTGTTCGCCGGACACTTAATGGCCGCACTGCCAAAGTCCGCTAGCTTCACCACACCATTATCCGTCAACAGAATGTTTCCCGCCTTAATGTCGCGATGAATGCGGCCCAGCGAATGCAAATAGCTCAGTCCACTAAGGACGCCCAGGCAAATGGCAGCGATCTCGTCCTCGTGCAGCGGTTTCTTGTGCACCTCGATGATATCGGAGGCAGAACCGACGCAATATTCCATCACCAGCCAGGCGGTAGATTCACGCAGATAACATCCCTTGTATTCAATGGTGTTCGGATGATTCAATTGACGCAAGAACCTGTTGAGTGAATTTTGTGAATTCACATTATACATGCTGTATATTTGTTTTTGTTGCTGCCTTACCTGATCTCCTTAAGGATGTCTTGCCACTTTTCCTGGCTCTGTTTGCCAGTGTAGGACATCTTTTTGATGGCCACAATCTCTTTATTGAGATTGCAGCGCGCATAGTAAACGGCTCCGAAGGAGCCATGGCCAATTTCCCGCAGATCCTCAAAGATCTTCTCCGGATCATGTTTGTTGAATAGATCGGCTATTTCCGGATCTTTGAGACTACCAGGACGTGCCGATGGCATCTCTGTTATGCATGTTATACCTGGCTTGCTTACTCGCTTGCTCTCTCGCTCGCAGTCGTTCTAGTTGTTTGTACAATACGTTTGTTTTACTTTTTCGATCAGTGGTTCAGTTTCAGTTTATTCTTCTTTTTGGTTAGTGTCTATCCTGCAAAAGTAATGAGCCTGTGAATACACACCTTGTATGTGATAAAAACAGTTAACAATTTCTTTTGCTTTTTCATCAGCTTAATCAAATGATTCACACACGCTCAACGCACACACAAACACAGGCACAGTCTTTATCTCGATCAGCCGCTTATCACAAATATATTCGTTATTTTGATTGTTCTCTTTTAGTACTATTTTCACAAAATATCCGCCAGAGAGAGAGAGAGCGCCACATAACGGTTCAGCATTAGACAGCTACGCTTATTTGAATTACCAATCGTCGCCTGACTTCACACACACATACACACAATCTTATTCATGAGTCGAGCTTTTGTTTTGTTCAACAGACGATCAACACACGTGCATATTTTTCTTTCTCTCTCGCTCCCCCTCTGGTTACATATGTATGTGTGTCTGTGTAATTCATTATTAGCGGCTGCGGCATCCAGCTAAAAGAAAAAAAAAGATTGCAGCACTTTGTATTTTGTTTTGCTGCTCCTTGTTAAATAAACTTTTGTTTAATGTTAAACGAAATAGAAAGCGGGTTTTTTAACTTGTTAAAAACTGCATTAATTTGTTTGGCGTGTTTTTTGTTTAAAAGAAAAACCGTAACACGCCTATTTTTCATACCCACATACAGAGGTAGACATCGTCTCGTTCTCACACATAAGAGCGCATGCATGTGTGTGTGTGTTGGTTGTTGTTTTGCATTCGCCCCGTCTCCTTCTTGTATTTATTTCGCAGTCACAGCGCCGAGGCTGTCGCCGTCGCACCAGGCTCAATTGAACTTGGTGTTACGTTGGTTTTTCATTTAATTTAAATGACTTTTGTCTTGTTATGATCGGATCTTTATTTTCTATTTTTTAATTTATGTTTATTAGCATTTTCATTTCTTTTGTGTTACTTTTTTTATGGGTGCGGACGAACACAGAAAAAGGCGATTCACACGACATTGCTGCTGCGCTGATTTAATGCAGTCGATGGCAGCCGCTGTTTTCGTTGCTATTTGAGACGGCTTGCAATTTTTGTGTGTCCCTTTTGAATAGTGAATTAATTTTGCTCTTCATTTATTTTTTGTAATATGGGTCACTTAAGCAATTTTGTACAATTATAAAATTGTTTTGCTTGGACATTGCACACACACATACAAATGACAGCAATGTGTAGACGACTATGGTGCGTGCTCTTTCGCTCTCTCTGCTCACACCCGCACACATACACACAACAAATACACACACACAGTCTGCTACGAAATGCATGTGGAAATTGTGGTATAAACTGGAAAATTGTCCTTTCCTTACATGTACGCTGCTTACTTTTGCATTTAAACACTTCTTGCCAATTTATCAACACGGCTGCGGCATCTTTCTGCTGCATGCGCCCTTTTTCTTTCACGTCAGATTGGCCTATGATGCTGATGGTTTTGTGTTTGCTTTGCTATGTTTCGTCTTGCACTGCACTCGCATTGCCTTTTACATATTTACACTGACAATGCATTCCGTTTGAAAGTTACTGCTCTTCAAAAATATGAGCTTTGCTCATTGCATTTCGTTTTCCCAATTTTTCTTCAATTAATTTGTACGAGTTACGTATATATGTATTTTGGTGTCAAGTGTTGTGCAATCTCATTTTGCACACTATTTTTTGCTTTGCAACAAGTTGGCAGTCCGTAATACTGAAAATACCAGAAATGTTTGAAACTATATATAAACAGTTATGAAAATCAATGTCCAAATTGATTTTGGTCGTTTGACAATATAGCAGATGTGCGGCAGAAAGTTAGGCTGAAGATACAGTCTTCCTAATATGTGGGACGGAAATTCATCTTGTTCGGCTCGTTACGATTTCAGCCAGTTTTTTTTCGAAAAAAAAAAAAAGCTTAAGAGAAATTTATTCAGTGAAGACATTGGGAGTTTGGGTCCGAATTTCAGAGTCTCGTGTCGGGCATGACACAATAATTAATAGCCTGTTCAGATTGGGGGAGCGTCCGCATCTGCGTCCAAAATATACCAGACGCGCGTACGATCTCATTCAAAAACATAAGCAGCTCTACGGCGATGGGTATGGAGATAGGAGGATTAGACATACATACATAAGTAGTAATGAAATATTAATATAAAAAATGAATAATGAAAAGTTATAAAACTGTCAATACATAGTATATCCAATAAAATATATATTAACATTTTTTCTAGGATATACGAGAAAGAAGAGATACGAGAAATGTATTTACAGTTTTATAATATTTCATTGTTACCAGAGCTTTAATAGAAAAAAAAACTAAAATGTTTGCGCTTCCGCAGTGTTTTTTTCTTTGGCCGATGATGGTATATTAATATTATGGTATTACAAAATTGTATAATGCTGTCACTGTGCTTTAGTTGTTTGTTTGTTTCTTATTCCATAAACTGCAAAATTTAATGAAAGTACTGAACATGAAGTTCTGTTAAAAAAATTGCTAATTGTTTAAAGTCATATTACGAATATACCTGGAAATTCTGGCAGTTGTATAATTTAGCGATATTTTGAAATTTAGCATAAGGTCACACTGGTTGTTGCCCACTTAACGATCCTCTCTACTCGCTTAAAAACTGTCGATATTTGCTTGCGCTCATAAAAAGCATAATTCATATAATTCATTTAATATCGGCTACCACACATTAAGGGTTTCCTTCTCGGTCTCGGGAGCAATATTTAGACCAGCAAAAATAGTAAAACCACAGGTCACATTAGGTGTTGACGGTGAGTAATGGAAATATTCCACGCTACACGTCACGCACAAACATACAAATGCTGAAAGCCCCCAGAGAGAACAAAAGAGAGCAAGAGCGCATCAAAAAGTGATGGCGAGCACTATATGAAGAAGCAGCAACAGCAAAAGAAGAAGAATAGTAAGATATGAATGTAGTGCAGAACAAAAACGTCGAATCGTCGGCGTCGGCGAAAGCAAAGCAAGGTAGATTGGGGCACAATTATTTTTTAGTATTTAAAGAACAGTCGGGCAAGCAAGTAAAAGGCGTTGCGAGAGAGCGAACAGCTAAACGAAAAAGGCAAAAGTGTAATGTAAATAACGGAATACATACACACCACATTATTATATTTGTGTGTGTATAGGGAAGCCTTTAAATCGTTCGGTTGTCAAAAATTGCACTTGGCCACAGCAGGCTTCGTATTTGTTTATAGTTTCTTTTACTTTTCTTTTATTTTCTTTGCGTGTGTTCGACAAACAGGAACAGTGATATTTGCATGTAATAATAATTAATGTGAACATAACTCCACACATATGCAAACATATATGTGTATGCGTGTGTACAAATTAAAAAAAAAAATCTGCGAGGCAAGACGATAATGCTTTGGCGCTGCCGCTGCCTGGCTTTAATACTGCGTTGCGATCGCTGATCCAATTACAATTTGAATTCCAGTAGCCGAAGTAGCATCTCTAAACGTGCAACGTGGGCACTCAGTGAATCCATCGGGAAATTTATGATTTCAGTTCTCTGCACATTGGCAGCAACGAAAATGTGCGACAACATTAAAAAAGATATAATTACAATTTTAGTGTGTTAACACACAATTCTTCTCCCACCCCACTCTCCCGCTATGTCCTTTAAAGATCGTCGTCAGATTGTTTCTGTAATCGGCTGCATTGCTGTTGCTTCGCTACGAGCAGCTGTTCATCTTTAGGTGCCTATCGATATCAAGATGATCTGAAAAATTAAACCTGTTTCGATATTGATTTGCTATGCATGCGTAAGTGTGACTGTGCGGCATATTGTAAGTTGGAACAATTTGTTGACCATAAATGGACACAGCCAGTGAACGAACCCCGCGTCCCACACACGAAACAGAACACAACAATATTTGTTTTCTGTTATTGGTTGGTTCTCTGTTTTAAAATTTTAGTATTTCAACTGGGTTTGCCAATCGCCTACTAACGTTCTCTGTGGCGGCAAACCACTCGAAATGAAAGTGATACATTTCTATATTTAAACAAACATATCGAAATTGATATCTACAGATACGTATTCAATATCAATCGAAATGAATGCACGCAATTCTCTATATTTATGCAAACAAATTAATATCGATATGCACTACATATTTTATAGGCACACTATGCGAAAAGTACTAAAATTTATGTATTGATTAATTTTCTTCAATATAAATTGTCTTTTTTACTATACATATTTTTTTTTTTATGTTTATTTAGTTATATTTATCTATGATTAATTATATTTGTTTATATTTATTGATTTGGGTTGCGGTCTGGCTATTTCCGTAGTGCATGCGATGGGCCGTTGCGTTTTTTGAGCATAATTCTCAAGTATTTTCGGTTTAGCAAGGTGCTCGAAAACGCCTTGGCGCCATTTTTTTTATATAGCTTTAATGTGCACACCCACACATAAAACAAAACTGTCCACCCACCTGCCCTTGTAGGTGACGGAACTCGTGTTTTCAAAGCCGTTTCTTAGTATACTTTTAAATTTATAATTTTTTCTGAAAATCATACCGTTATTTAGAAGAGGGTTCGGAAGTCCAAAGTGCCTTATAAAACCCACTTTCATACACCAACTACACACACATACCACTAATGCTTATGAACAGTGCGTCACCAGTGTTGTGTCTATCACAGTTCGCTCCCCTCGCTAAACGCGACAATACAGATCGAATTGTCTCGCAATGACCTCACAGTGTGCGTCATCACTAATGATAGTTCAAGCACATAGCACTGACGATATTGGAAAATAATTATTATAGAAAATTTAAATTTTAATTTACATGTGAATTGCAATTGATTAGTTTTAACGGGATTCTAATATTTTGATACCAGTCACGCAGTCCAGAATAGAGGGTTTTTTTTTTTAAATTTTGTCTCCTTAATATTACATTTGTTATATTTCATAAATACATTATGTCTTAGGGAAAAATTATATTACATTTTTATGTAATTTTTACTTGCATACTACAGATAGCATAAAAAAAAACAAATAAGTGCTCGTCTACGAGATAGCCTTTCCGTATTAGTTTGTAATCAGAACACGTTAACACACATACATTCCATGCGAATATATTTTCTTGGAAACACTTTCTATATAAAATAGATTCTTAGTTATCTCTTTATTCTGCTTGTCTGATTTGAAACCAAATTACAAATTACATTAAGAGTATAGAGAGTAGATTGCTCACTGAGTCATTATAAGTATGCATACTATCTCAAGTTTACGGCATTTTAGATTTATAAATACATTTTCGAATATTGTGAGCGAAGAGGGTGTGGCATCAAAATAGAAAATAAATTAGATCTGCGTAATGAATGCAGGAACCTATACACCAAATTTGCTGTCTCTAGCTATTATACTTTCTGATATCCACGCACTTACACGGACTGTCCTTCTACCCTATGGGCAGCGGGTACAAACATAATGTATTTGATGAAAAATAATAAGGGGGAAAATAGATACGCATCTATAACCTCTTAAATTTTCATATTATTTATATATTATATTAATAATATGATATTAAAGCATAGTGAATGATTTTTAAATGGTATCAAAATCAGCTGCATCTACTTTATTTACGCTGCTGGAAGTAGAAAGTGGATGCCTTTCGGTAGTTTGGAATTTGATTCTAAATTGGCAACTAGATAAATAATAAAATATGGCTATATCTTTCACAGGTAGTTCATACCAACAATTGATAGAGTGAGAGACACCGTCGCATGTTTCTATGTTCCCATCTGCGACCCCTATCTACAGCGTGTAGAGATAACACAAACTCTATACATTATGTATCTGCAGCTCGAAAACTTATATTTTTTTTAATACCCGCTACCCATAGGGTAGAGGGGTATTATAACTTAGTGCCAACAGAAAATGTATGTAAGAGCAGAAGGAGGCATCTCCGACCCCATAAAGTATATATATTCCTGATCAGTGCTAACACCCGAGACGATATAGCCATGTCCGTCTGTCTGTCTGTATCAACACCTTGATCTCAGAGACTATAAGACTTAGAGACACCAAATTTGGTACATAGGCTCCTGCATTTCTTGCGCAGATCAAGTTTATTTCAAAAGTCGGATGGCGCGCCCACTTCGCCCACAATATGCATAATGCAATGAATTTTTTGTTTGCAAAATAATAATTATAGGTTTAATGAGTCCTGTAAATTTGGTTATGACCGAATGGAAAACAAGCTTTGTTTGTCTAGTTGACAGTGTGACCATGTCGGTATGTTATGCATTTTTTCAAATATATACAACAAACAAATTTCAGTATATTCATAGGTATATTTACTTATTTACTCACTTACGTATGACTGTATCTTTCTTACTTGTTGTGTATTAGTTTAAGGAATTTATGCAACTAACATACGGGGTACTAATGTCTGGATTTATTTGTTTATTACAGCAATCTTAACGCATTGAAGTTAAGGAGACACACATACAAACACTCCACCTATACACACAGGCAGACCATATTAAGAGCGAACTAAAGCAGACGACACTAAAATGCCCGTCTTCCATACAAAAACTATCGAGAGCATATTAGATCCTGTCGCCCAGCAGGTAAGAGGGAACCAGCATTAGTATGTGAAAGAAAGTGGGAAATGTGGGTTGTTGATAAACATACGTTAAGTAGTATGTTATGTCTTGCATAGTTATAACTACTGTGCATATTGGCGACAAAAAAAGGTAAATCTCTATCAAATTATGGGGCAGTTTAGCTTTTGACTTCTGTAAGCTATGTTTTTGCGAAATAGTTATTATTAATATTAATATTATTATTATTATTATTATTATTATTATTATTATTATTATTATTATTATTATTATTATTATTATTATTATTATTATTATTATTATTATTATTATTATTATTATTATTATTATTATTATTATTATTATTATTATTATTATTATTATTATTATTATTATTATTATTATTATTATTATTATTATTATTATTATTATTATTATTATTATTATTATTATTATTTTTATTATTTTTATTATTATTATTACGAAATCGATGCTCGACGATTTTATGGTTTGCACATCCATACTTCCGATTATTTTGATTTGTATAGATTGTATTGACTGAGCAACATCTTTTAAATCGCCAAGCTTCAACTAATTTTAATGACAGCAAAGTGCATTAATTTTGGGGGGTGTGATGAACTTTGGAGAACGTCTGAAAGGCTGCAGTGGGAGGCTATAGTGGGAGGATGCTTCAAAATGTAAAAATGTTGCTAACAAACAAATATAAGTAATGTCTGCGCAACAATTATATTTTTTAAGTAAGTTTTTTTAATTAGATAGCCAAAATTTTTTACATCCGCTACCCATAGGATAGAAGGGTATTATAACTTAGTGCCAACAAATAATAGATATATTTATACATATGTATATATATATATATATTCTTGATCAGTATCAACAGCCCAGACGATATAGCCATGTCCGTCTGTCTGTCTGTATGAACACCTAGATCTCAGAGACTATATAACACCAAATTGCATCCTACAATCATTACACAGATCAAGTGGATGCCACGCCCGCTTCGCCCACAATATGCATAAATCTGTAACAAGTCACGTAATTTTTAAGTAAATCGCGTATAACTGTCTTTGTGTAATGATGTGTAATTTGGTACCCCATGTGTGCTTAATACTCTTAATATACCCTGTACATTTGGTAAAAATGTACAGTGGAACAAAAGTTATTTGTTAAATTATTTATCAAAATAGTTGTGCCCATATGGACGTTTTAAGTGTGTGAATGACCTAGAGATATCAAATTTGGTGACATTAACTGGAAAACCGTTATAATGGACCTAGAACATGAATTTTGGTATGCATAATAATAATTATAGTCTCAATGATTCCAGTGAATTTTGTTGTGATCGAAAGAAAAAACAAGGAAGTTATTAAAGAATCAATTTCATAGGCAATATTCACTTGCAGTTGCTTGCGTTTTGTTAGTTTAGTTGACAGTGTGACCATGTCGGTATGTTATGGTTTTTTTTTTCTCAAATATATACAAAAAACAGATTTCAGTATATTTTTTGGGTATATTTTTGTTTTTAAATATCATTTAAGTTTTTTGTTCTTTTTTTTTGTCTGAAAATGGGTTGCGGGTATCTTAAGGTCGATCACTCTCGTCTGCACCTTTCTTACTTTTTTTTTCAAATTTAAACTTTATTTTATTATTGGGAAATTTATAAAAGTGTTTCCAACTATTATATTCATTATAAGTAACATATAAATTTAAAAAGTAAAAAAAAATAAATAGTTTGGAGTGTCACATGTTGTTGTTTTTGTACATGTTGGCGTTAGAAAGGCGCAATTAAAATATTTTTAACTTATATTTTCACGTTTTTCACATAAATTTTCAGGAAAAGTCCACGTTGGTCTAAGTCATAAGAGTACGAAAAATCACATCAATACCTTTAAAGTATGATTATTAAAGACTGTAGTGGGAGCGGCAAAATTCTAAAACAAACTTGATCTTGTAGTGTGTAGTGTTCTTAAAAAAAATCGTAGCGCTAACTCCTATAGTCTCTGAGATCTAGGAGTTCATACAGACAGAAGGACAGACAGCCAGACGGACATGGCTATATCGTCTCGGCTGTTAACACTGATTATGAATATATATACTTTATGGGGTTGGAGAGGTCTTTTGGCACAAATTTATAATACCCTTCTACACTATGGGTATAATAGGGTATAATGCATCGCCAGCGAAGCTGGTTAGTTTTTTATAAACTCCAAAAGTTTCAAAAGAAATAGTACAAAATAATATTTGATTTATCACGAGTTTAGTGGAAAAGAATTTGATGCAAAAAAAATCTTAATACAACGTCAAATTTATTATACAATTATTATAAAATACATTTTAAATTGTAGTCTTTTCATAAAAAAAAGTATAAGCATTTATGTTCTCTTATATCAACTAATTTCCTGTTTATTTCTTGATAGTGCGATTAGGGCATAAACAAAGTTGTAGTCGCAAGTTGTGTATATTCGTTTTCTCGACTCGTTTCGTGTATTTGATTTATTTTCTGCATAATAATATTGCTACCTGACGTACCTAAAAATAAACACAATATGACAACCGCTTCTCCCAGCTGTGGGTCTTGTGTAGTTGTTATATATACGGAAGTTATAGCGATTACAAGGCGACAATCTGTGGCTGTATAGGTACTATATACTGTATACTTTATGTAGATACGGCATTTCGAACCACTTTTTGAACTTTTGATCAGAAAAACAAAACTATTTGTTGTGTTACTTAATAAATAGTGCTGCGTGGCTCTAAAAATAGGTAAGGGAAATAATAATAATAATACTACGGTAACATGTAGAAAGAGAAAAATAAGCTGAGTCAATGGTAAACACGATATGATATTGGACTGGCCTGAACTTGAACACATTAAATTTTTATTCAAAATAACAAAATGACCACAAAAAAAGAACATGAAAAGCCCACAATAACTTCATGACAATTGAATATCCCATAACATCAAGGGATTCATTTTAAATTTTTTTCGATCAAATATTTGTTGGTGAGATTTTCTATATGCACTCATTAAAAATATATGTTAAAATTATTTTAAAATCATCTGACTAATATATATGTATTTATTAGATTATGGATTTACATTAGAAGTTATTAAATTAATAGTTTTATTGAAAATATAGGTAAAGTAGCAAAAAACTAAATTTAAAGTGTTTAAATATAAACATACTTTTTTCGATATTATAAAATCCAAATAAAAAATTCAAACTTTTTTAATTTGATTTTTGTAAAGCTTTATGTGAAGCTATGCGTCACATATATCGATCGTTTCTCACATTATCATCACTAGAAAGTAATTCACTGACATTCTGAGACAGCTATCAAAATGAACACATGTTGCGCTTAAATTTAAATACCTTATTGTAAGGGTATCAAGCCAAGAGATTCATGTTCCAAAAATAACTGCATAAAACATAACATAACAAAAAAAGGCAACCAAAATATACATAATACGAAAAATAAAAGAGAGACACACATTTACGAACCGAACGAAAGGCAGAAAAATTAAATCATTGTGAGCATAGAGAGGGATGGAGAGTGTGGAGAGGAGGAGAGTGAAGAGGGGTGTAAAGCTGTAGGTGAAAGAAATGCGGCCTAGGTGCAGATGCAGATGACTGATGCAGATGACACAACTATATGTGGGAAAACTGAGTCAAATAGCAAACCCAAAGCATTAGTCATCGCCCAATGATGCGTTGTTGGTGCGTATGGTGGCTAGAAGTGGTTTGAATGTCTGACAAAAACAAAACGAATTAAAAATGATCATTCAGTACACATTTTAACACTTGGTGATCTGAAATAATGAGATGGGTTGGTTACAATTAGATACACTTGGAATGTCGGCAAATGTCCCAAGTGCTCCGATGGAGCAAAAACAAAGTCAGAAAGCTACAGTTGGGTGTGCTCGACTGTAAAATATCTGATACGCACATTGCGCCCCGCCGACGTACGCTCCAACCACTGCGACACCAAGCAACTTCGCGAAAGCCTTTCTAATAAGATTAGAGTACCCATTACTTATTGTATGGGCAATTGCGAGACGTGCAGCATACTTTGGGTCAATTTTTTGTTTCAAATTTTAACTTTTTTTAATTATTATGTAATTTATGAAAGTGTTTCCAACTGTTATATACATTATAAATAACATACATTTTAAAAAGTGTTTTCATACATTAAGGCGTAACAAATTTGGTACCAAAATTATATTTTTTGTACTAATATCTTCCATGTTTATTACACGATATTTATTAACACCTATACGACCTAGAGATATCAAACTTGTACTCGTGTAGGTCTTACGCAGATCAAGTTTGCTTTAGATGTTTTCCAAATTTATAAAAAAAAAACAAATTTCGGTATATATATTTTTTTGTTCAAATTTAAGTGTTTTCTCGAAAGCTGGTATTTTACAATCGAGCACTGTAGCTTTCTTACTTGTTTAAACTTAAATTTTTTTTTTAAATTAAATTCTTGATTTAATAAAGATCATTTTTATTTAATTTGATTTTGCGTATCTACAAAACAAGTAAGAAAGCTATAGTCCACTATGGCGAAAATGACCACTTTATCTGGCATTTATTATTGTGAGTGAACCAAATGAGATTTTTCAATGTGGATTTTTTTAATATGTTGTTATAGACCATTAGAAGTTACTTTAGAAAAATGAGCGTGGCAACGCCTCTTCTGCCCAAAAAATGTAAAATAAAATTTTACGTGTATTTTAGATCTAAACTTTCCAAATTTTGTCACCTAGTTGAACTTACGTTGCAAATAGAAGTTTCGTCACGCCCACTTCCACCCCCAAAACTATGAAAAACAAATTAATTAGTCATTTTCTTTTTTTTTCACAATTTTCTTAATTCTCCACCTCAATGTTTTCAAACAAAAATAACAAAATTACCTCAATGGGAAGAGAAAGATTTTTGTGTTTTTTTTATGCGTCGCGACAAATTTAGGAATGAAATTATTGGATCTGATATATCCAAAGCTCGTTTAATCATATCGCCCAAAGATTCAAATCGGCTGTGCTTTCTGGACTGATCTAGTCTATCCGTCAAACCAGTCTATTACTTTTTTTGAAGACAAAGTTTTAGTACCCTTTATCCATTTCGAATGCCTTCTTTCAAAATGGTTGTATTTTTGTATGTGCTATAACATTTTATCCAATTATAATGCAAACTATTGCAAAATTTGTGGATTTTTATTTTTTTAAATGTAATCATCAACATTGTTGGACTCATGCAGCTCAAAATAATTTTGTATTGCCTTCTCTCGTATGTGTCGGCCCCTCTTTGCACATCACTACTTGGAATTCCATTTTTATTTTCACTCTTTTATATATTCTAATTTAATGATCTGAATTTGCGGAATGGAATAATTAATTTTCTATTAGTCAGTGCGAGATTTTCTCTAAATGTTGATCTATTTAATTATTATTGTATTTCGGGAATTCTCTTAATTAGTTCCTACCTTGTTTCGTAATTTCCACAGACTTGTTGCTTTATCCAGATTTTTTCTTGAAAAACTGGTTATAAATTATGTGTTTATATAGATGTAGCTCATGTTTCAGAAGAAAGTTAGAATTCTTATATTAGCTGAACAATAGCATTAAAACCGTCAAGCATTAACTTAAGCTCATTATACCCGCTACCCATAGGGTAGAAGGGTATTATAACTTAGTGCCAACAGGAAATGTATGTAACAGGCAAAAGGTGGCATCTCCGACCCCATAAAGTATAAATATACTTGATCAGTGCCAACAGCCGAGACGATATAGCCATGTCCGTCTGTCCGTCTGTATAGATCTCAGAGACTATAAGCCCTAGAGCTACCAAATTTGGTGACAGGACTATTATAGGTCCTACGTAGATCAGGTTTGTTTTAGATTTTTTTGCCACGCCCCTTCCCGCCCCCAAAAACTGGAAAAGCCGGAATAATAGACCTAGAGCATTGCATTTTGGTATGCATAATAATTATAGTCTTAATAATTCCTGTGAATTAGGTTGAGACTGAATGAAAAACAAGGAAGTTATTAAAGAATCAATTGTATAGGCAAAATTGACATGCAGCTGCTCGCGCTTTGGATGTTTAGTTGACAGTGACAGTGACCATCTCGGTATGTTATGTTATGGATTTTTTTAAAATATATACAAAAAATCAATTTTAGTATATTCTTTAGTATATTTTTTGTTAAAATATCATTTCAGTTTTTTGTTTTCTCTCGAAAAGGGTTGCGGGTATCATACGGCTTTTTTACTTGGTATTAGAAAGTTTATCACAATGTCGTTTGGTGGCGCAGAGTTAGAGCTTACGTACGCGTGTCGCAGTGTGCGTCGGAGCCTGAGTTCACTTTGACTTTTTTAAATATTTAAAAAATATTTTCATGCTGTACAAAACTAGGTAGCGTGTCTTTTACAGTTGAGCACCCTCGACAGTAGCTTTCTTACTTGTTTTTAATAATTATTTGGTTTCCGCGTTTGCTCAAAAAGAAAAAAAGATAATTGTGAAATTATTCAATGAAGACATAAATCGAGAAAAAAGACATATGGTTTGAATCCGCATCGACCCCTTGACAACTATATGTTTCAAAATTTTATAATTAGTTGACCAAAATTTAAAAACATTTTTAAAATGTAACAAAAAATTTACCTTTTGTTACCCTTTGAATATTTAATATTTTGTAGGCATATATGATAGGGGAGGTCGCTGGATTTGGCATACTGCTCTAACGGGATATTATTTTGAAAACTAAAACAATTGCATAGTAAGAAAATTACGTTTTCTTAGACAGGCCGATTACTTAATAGCCCACATTAAAAACAACATCTAAAATTTTTAACTTTGGTTGCGAATTTATAATTTTAAAGCTTAATACAAATATTCGAAGCATTTGGCCAAGTTTCAATCCTCATTTTTTAAAACTGAAGAATTTCCGAGGTTTAGTCTCAAAAATGTTCTTTTCAGACCATAGAATGTGTAATTTAAAAGCTTTTAGACTTTATTAGACCCTGTATTTCATCATTTATTATTGGATAAATGTGTTTTAGTATTAAATATGAATCCAGTAAAGGAGCGGCGGATTAACGGGAACTGATAACGTTATTAAACCGTTTATTATTATTATTAGACCCTGTACTTCATTATTTATTATTGGAGAAATGTGTTTTAGTATTAAATATGAATCCAGCAAAGGAGCGGTGGATTAATGGAAACTGATAACGTTATTGAACCGTTCAATCTTACTTTGATTAGGTATCGCGTTTGGTCATCTTGCACGAGGAGGCCGAGGATGGCAATGCCATGCCCGATCTCAGCCGTCCGGTGCAAGTGGTGTCGGCGGCGGTGGCGAACCTGGTGAAAGTAGGCAGGGAGACTATCAACAGTTCGGACGACAAGATACTGAGACAGGATATGCCGACGGCATTGCATCGCGTGGAGACTGCCTCGCAGTTGCTGGAGGAGGCTTCGGATATGTTGCGGGCCGATCCCTATTCGGGGCCAGCACGCAAGAAGCTAATTGAGGGAAGCCGCGGCATACTGCAGGGCACCTCCTCGCTGCTGCTCTGCTTCGACGAAAGTGAAGTGCGGAAGATTATACAGGAGTGCAAGCGAGTGCTCGATTATCTCGCCGTTGCCGAGGTGATTGGCACCATGGAACAACTAGTGCAATTCCTTAAGGATCTCTCGCCGTGCCTCAGTAAAGTCTCTCGAGAAGTGGGGGCTCGCGAGAAGGAACTTACCCATCAGGTGCACAGTGAGATTCTTGTGCGCTGTCTCGAACAGGTCAAAACGTTGGCGCCTATACTCATTTGCAGCATGAAGGTCTACATACACATTGTGGAGCAGCTGGGAAAGGGAGCAGAGGAGGCGGCTGAGAATCGCAATTATCTTGCCGCTCGCATGAGCGACGAACTGCAGGAAATAATACGCGTGCTGCAGCTGACCACTTACGACGAGGACACCAGCGAACTCGACAACCTGACCGTGCTGAAGAAGCTCAGCAATGCGATTAGCAACAAAATGGAACTGGCCAGTGAATGGCTGTCGAATCCGTACGCGCTGCGCGGTGGCGTTGGCGAGAAGGCGCTGCGTCAGGTGATCGACAATGCCAATGAGATCTCCGAACGCTGCCTGCCCCAGGACTCGTATCCTATACGAAAGCTGGCCGACGAGATCAGCGCCATGGCAACCAATCTGTGTGAACTGCGCCAGGACGGTAAGGGCAACACGCCCCAAGCTCTCACACTCGCCAACGGCTTACGCAGTCGTCTCGGCGAGCTACAGGGTCTGGTGCGTCAGGCAGTGTTCGGAGTTGACAAGGCGGGCGTGCAACAGACGGCTCATACGATACAGGGACGTCTCGAGCAGGCGGTCAAGTGGCTGCAGCATCCTGAACTTAATGATGGTGGTCTCGGCGAGCGCGCCATCAACCTGATTGTAGAGGAGGGGCGCAAGGTGGCCGAAGGCTGTCCGGGCCATCAGAAGGCCGAGATCATGCAACTGTGCGACGAAGTGGAACGCTTGAAGCGTCAAGCAGCGGGCAGCGGTCCCGCTGCCAAGCAGGCGGCTAAGCAATTAACCCAAAAGCTTTACGAACTCAAGGCGGCCATACAGAATGCGCTCGTCAATCGGATTGTGCAGGACTTTATGGATGTGAGCACGCCGCTTAAACAGTTCACTGAGGCCGTTATGTTGCCAGAGGGCACGCCGGGTCGTGAGCAGAACTTCAATCAGAAATCGAATAATTTGCAGGCGTTCAGCGATCGCGCCTCGAAAACTTCACGCATGGTGGCCGCTGGTGGCGCTTGTGGCAACAAGAAGATTGCCGAGATACTGCTGTCCTCAGCGGCCCAGGTGGATTCACTAACGCCGCAATTGATCAGTGCAGGTCGCATACGCATGAATTATCCGGCCAGCAAGGCGGCCGACGAGCATCTACAAAATCTGAAGCAACAATATGCGGACACGGTACTGCGCATGCGCACGCTCTGCGATCAGGCCACCGATCCGGCCGAATTTATAAAGACCTCCGAGGAGCATATGCAGGTATATGCCAAGCTCTGTGAAGATGCCATTCATGCTAGGCAGCCACAGAAGATGGTCGATAATACCTCAAATATCGCACGTTTGATTAATCGTGTGTTGCTCGTGGGCAAACAAGAGGCGGACAATTCAGAGGATCCCGTATTCACGGAACGTCTCAATGGGGCTGCCAATAATCTGGAGAGATCGTTGCCTGCGATGGTGAGCGATGCCAAGCTGGTGGCCATCAATATTGTTGATCCGGCGGCGGCTGCGGCCTGGAAGAAGTCGTTCCAGCGTCTGTTGGGCGATGTACGCGAAGTGCGTGATGCCATTGCGCCTCCACAGCCGCCACCGTTACCCACATCTTTGCCGCCACCCATCTCCGAGCTAAGCGCTCTCCATTTGTCCAATCAGAACGGTAAGTTGCAAAATTTGTTAGTAAAAGTGCATTCCGCTTCCTCAAATCGAAAAAACTATTTACGAAATCACGAATTGGTATAATAACATCTATATAGTCGAAATTAATTCTGAAAATTTGGTTGTGATCAAGTTTACTTATATTAATTCGTTTTAATGATAGTGTATGCCATGGTTTATTTTCAATCGTAATATTATATACCCCACGAAATATACATTTATATATCCGCTACCCATAGGGTAGAAAGGTTATATGTTATGTTATTATAACATAGTGCCAACAGAAATTTTATGTAAAAAGACGAAGGAGGCATCTCCGATCCCATAAAGTATATTTTTGATCAGTGACAACCGCCGAGGCGTCTGCCTGTCTGTATAAACACATATATCTCAGAGACTATAAGACCTGGGGATTTATAGTATGGTGACAGTATTCGAGTAGGTCTTACACAGATCAAGTTTGTTTTAGATTTTTGCCATTCCCCTTTCCGCCCCAAAAACTGAAAAGCCATAATAATAGAGCATTTAATTTTGGTATGCATAATAATATTTGTATTTGATCGAATGAGAAACATGGAAGTTATTAAAGAATCAATTTTATAGGAAAAATTCACTTGCAGCTGCTCGCGCTTTGTTCGTTTAGTTGACAGTGTGACCATGTCGGTATGTTATGGATTTTTTCAAATATATGTAAACAAAAAACCAATTTCAGTATATTCTTCGGTATATTTTTTATAAAAAATCATTTAAGTTTTTTGTGTTCTCTCGAAATGGGTTGTGCGTGTCTTACGGTACACTCTCGACTGTAGCTTTCTTACATGTTTTCTTTTAAATCGATGAAAAACACAATTTTGTTTTTTTTCATGATAAAAATCATTTTATTTGGTTCAAGTAGACTTGCTTACATCACTTTTCGAATATGATATGTACATACATATGACTTAAATGGTCTCTTTGAGCGGCTACAATGAATTGAGCCTGTATTGCAGCGTTTTCCATAGTTTCGACTCAAAATGGTGGTTATTTCTTGCCGGGTGTTTTTTTTTAGGTCTGCTTCATTTGGCTTCTTGATGTAAGCTTTCGATTTTAAGTAGCCACTCACAAAGATGAGTGGAGGTGTCAAATCTGCTAAACGTAGCGGCGAGATAAAATTGTTATTTGTAGACATGAAACGGTCAGGGAACTACAGCCTCAAAAAACAGTATGACTTGTGTGTGGTGGAGCGTCATCTTGTTGAAAACAATAGTGCACAATATATGCTTTCGTTTTACAATTGACATTAATTAAATGATTACCATCCCACGATGACGCTCCTGATTAAAGGCAACCGTTTGGCCATCTCCATCGAAAAAGTAGGGTCCAATAACCACGTAAGATCAAACGCCTCACCAAAAAATGACTTTTTATCGTAAAGTGCTTGATGAATTTCTGTAGCATAAAAACGGCAATTTTGTTTGTTTACAGTTTCCATTTTAAAATGAACTTCAGCGGTCATGATGATTTTTTTGCCAAAATTGCTCATCATGTTCAGCCATTTCGATGACTTCTTCGGCCCATTCCACTTGACGAGACTTGTCTGTTTGCGTTGCGAGTACTATTCCATGGTGAAAATCTGCTAATGAAAATAATTTCTGCATTGCATAATATAGTGTGTAGATAAAATTAGATATTTTAGGCAGATCTATTAGATTGCGATGTTTCCGTTCACTAAACAATATTATCAGACGATGACATAAAGAACAATTTTAGATATTCTGAAAAGCTTTTTATTAAATACTAGCCAGCTTGCCCTGCAGTTTCGCCTGCAATACTCTTTGATATATGTACATATGTAATTATTTTTATTTATGTCCATCTACATAGTCCATTCCGTTTGGGCTCTACGTTGATAGTAGTCAGTGATACAATAAAAACGAACTACTTTATATATGTATACGAGGTGTGTTCAAAAAGTAAGGTGACTTTGTATTTTCAAGAAAAACTATTAATTTATTTATCAATATTTATGTTGTCCCCTTCAAAGTAATCCCCCTCAGATACAATACACTTATGCCAACGGTTTTTCCAATCCTCAAAGCACTTCCCATAAGCACTTTTCGGTATAGCCTTGAGCTCTTGCAGCGATGCAGTCTTTATCTCTTCAATCGTTGCAAATCTCCGTCCATTGGGACGATTGGGCTTTGGTTTCGATATCATAACCATATACCCATGATTCGTCACCAGTTATGACCCTTTTGAGTAAATCTGGGTCGTCGTTGACGTCATTCAACAGCTCTTGAGCGATGCTCATGCGACGGTTCTTTTGGTCAAAATTCAGCAATTTCGGAACAAACTTCGCTGACACACGACTCATACCCAAAACGTTTGAAAAAATTTTATGGCACGAGCCAAGCGATATACCGACATCTTCAGCAACTTCTCTGATAGTGATTCGACGATTTTCCAAAACAATTTTCGTCACTGCTTGAACGTTTTCATCAGTTGTTGACGTGCTTGGGCGTCCAGAGCGAGGCTGGTCATTGGCATCTTCCCGGCCATCTTGGAAGAGTTTGTACCACTTGTACACATTTTTTTTACTCAGAACAGTTTCACCGTATGCCACTGTCAACATTTCAAGTGTTTCAGAGCACTTAATTTTATTTTTTACACAAAATTTGATGCAAATCCTTTGATCCATATTTTTCGATAGCAAAAAATCGCCGAGCTCGCAAAATAACTTGTAACTTTACGCCTCTCACAACCAAACAAAAGAGGATGTTCCATTGAAACTTGGTACAGATGTTAGGGAAGAGTGTACCAATATAACAAAACAAAAAAATCGATAATCGAAAATATGTTGCCCGCGAAATTTGAAAAGTCACCTTACTTTTTGAACACACGACGTATGTATGTATGTATATATCTATTAGAGGTCTGCATGAATTGCATAAATAACACATTCAAATGAAGGCTGCGCAAAATGAATTGAATGAAATGGAGTGCGAAGCTGAACACGATTGAGTGCGTGAGTTCGCTCGGGTAAGACTCGGACGCACAACGTTCAAATGAAACAAATTGAATTTAATGAGTGGGGAATGCTGGAGAAAAAGAATAAGCGTTTCGAATACATTCGAATGCCAAAACATCTAATAACTGTAAATACTCATAGAAAATACACAAAATCTCGTCTGCTTTGTTTCCTCCTTCCATCTCTGCTGACCACCGTAACAAATGACGACTCGAATACTTCGAATGTCTTCGGCGCCGCCAAATTTGTCATTCCATTTTTTGTTTCACTCATTCCCACTCATTTCACTGAACGTCTAATGTTATAAGTTGCAACACGCACTCATATTCGCAAAATGTCGTTTCATTTCGACATTCTTACTCATTTATTTATTTATTTATTTATAGATCTAGCTTAACAATGATAAAATTATAAGCTAGTTTTTTTATTTTTCTGCTATGGCAGCGTAGGCCTTCAGCACTATGGTTGTGTTCTTATAATTGAGACTTATAATTAACAAATATTTACATTATTTACATTGATTTATATGAATATTATTTATACGAATGTACATGGTGGATAATTAATTTATGAGTTATTAGATTTTGTGGTATAAATTAGTGGCTTTTAGGTATTTAAGCATGTTTGATATGTTTGAGGGGGTGGGAGTGGATAAGCATTGAAGCGGGTTGGTGTTTTTAAATATTTGTTGTCTATGATAATTTAGGGAGTTGCAGCTTGTGAGTATGTGTTCCATTGACATTGTGTCGTTACAAAAGGGGCATATTCTGGGAGATTGGTCGATGTAGTGTATGTGTGTTAGTTTGGTATGTCCGAGTCTGAGCCTTATTATTACCGTTTGGTCTCTACGTGAGAGGTGTAATAAGTTTGCTTTAAATATTTGGCAGCTGTTGAGTTTGTGAGGATTGTTTGTTTGGTACCAGGTGGATGTTTTGGTCACGTCAGATTTTAGATTTGTATGGTGTATGGTTTTTAGGTGTTTTAATATGTCGTTTGTGTTAAGATTTTCTTTTATAATCAGTGGTTGTTTTGTAGCGTTTTTTGCGCAAGTGTCTGCTGTTTCGTTCCCTGTTATCCCTACATGACCGGGTATCCAGAGGAGTTTGCATTTGGGGAAGGTTTTCTTCAGGATGTTGCGAGCTTTTAAAATGTAATGATCGTTGTTGTTAGGGTTATTTATTGCGTCTATTGCAGAGAGGGAGTCGGAGCATATGCAGAATTTCCCTTTTTCATTTTTAACTGTTTCTAAGGCTTCTACTATTGCAATCAGTTCAGCTGAGAATACTGAGGAGTAGTGGGGTAGGAGATATGATCTTATATTTGTGGTTTCATTTGTGATGGCGAAACAATTTGTGGTATTGTGTTGTGATCCGTCTGTGTATATGTAGGTGTATTTGTTCTTGTCCTTAGCTTTGATTTTTGCGAATTCAGCTTGGAATATTTCTGGGCTTGTGTCGTTCTTATTATAGCGTCTCAATGTTGTGTCTGTAATTATTTGGCTTAGATCCCATGGAGGTGTGGTTTGGGTGTGTAGTTTTGTGGGTTGGCAGGGTAGGTTATGGGTTCTGCTACATTTTATTATTTGGTCTATTGTTGAGTTGTATTGTTGTCTTCTTGATGGCCGGTAGGATTTTAGTATATTGTTTATTGGAGAGTTTTTTGCTGTTAATATGCATTTTATTAGGTTGCATGTAAGGAGTTCACGTCTATCTTCTAGTGAGGCAGCTCTTGCTTCGTACATGACGTTTTGAGTGGGTGTGGTTCTGAAAGCACCAAGGGCAATTCTAAACGCAGTGTTTAACGTGGATTTAATTGGACGCAAGGTTGTTTTTGGGCAGTATCCAAAGATGGGAAGGCAATAGTCTACTTTTGATGTAAGGACTGCTTTGGTGATGCTAATGAGAGTGGATGTGTTGCAGTTAAAATTAGGGCTTGAGAGGCATTTTATTATGTTAATTGATTGTTTGAGAGAGTTATTGAGTTGGTCCGTGTGTGTTTTCCATCTATGTTTGTCATTGAAATATAGGCCTAGAATTTTTAGTGAAGATACGTTTTGCATTTGAATGGTACCTGTTGTTACTGTGCATTTGCAATTATGCTTTCTGCAAATATGCATGTGCTTGCATTTAGAGGTAGAAAGTGTGGCGCCTGAATAATCGGACCAGTTTTGTATCGTTCTGAAAACTGGTTCTAAATTAATGTTAATGTTTTTTGAGTTTTTTAGCTTTATGATTAGGTCAAATGCACTCATTTCAATTTACGTTGTGAGTCCAGCCATGCAGATCTCCAGTATATATGCTATTCTTTAAGAATAGGTAGCAAGTATCTGACTTTTTTATATGTATATTTCTAATGTTCTTCAGCTGAACGTGCGCCACCGCGTCCGCCACTGCCGCGTGAGGGCTTAGCTCCAGTGCGTCCTCCGCCTCCGGAGACGGATGACGAGGACGAAGGCGTATTTCGCACCAAGCCGCATGCCAATCAGCCAATTCTGGTAAGTGAACCCTTCTTTGTGCTCCGATATATACTCAAATCGATTATGAGTTTTAGATTGCGGCACGTGGTCTGCATCAGGAGGTTCGACAGTGGTCGTCCAAGGACAACGAAATTATTGCGGCGGCCAAGCGCATGGCCATCCTGATGGCTCGTCTTAGTGAGTTGGTGCTATCGGAGTCGCGGGGCAGCAAGCGTGAGCTGATTGCGACGGCCAAGAAGATTGCCGAGGCATCTGAGGATGTGACGCGGCTGGCCAAGGAGCTAGCGCGTCAGTGTACGGATCGACGCATTCGCACGAATCTGTTACAGGTGTGCGAGCGCATTCCCACTATTGGCACACAGCTGAAGATTTTGTCGACGGTGAAGGCAACGATGCTGGGCGCCCAGGGATCCGATGAGGATCGTGAGGCCACCGAAATGTTGGTGGGCAATGCGCAGAATCTGATGCAAAGCGTAAGTAGATTAGCATTTAACACAATTAAGCTAACAATTTTAATACACTTATTTCATACAGGTGAAGGAGACGGTGCGCGCTGCAGAAGGAGCCAGCATCAAGATTCGCTCGGATCAGACCAGCAATCGACTGCAATGGGTGCGTCGACAGCCCTGGTATCAGTACTGAACAGTAACCAGGCATATGCTGCCAGCTGCTAAAGCTAAAGAGTCCTTTTTTCTCCCTTTCACTCGTTCGTGCCTTTTGTGTAACATAAACTAATCTTAAAAACAAAACAAAAGAAAACAAAAAACTAAAGTTCAAACAACTTATAATCGCTTGCGAAACAAGAAATGCTTGCGGGCTTCTGCATCGATGTTTTTCCGCGCACTTTGCGCTTTGAATACTTTGAAAAACTGCAAACTCCGTTGCTCTACCCTTTTTATCATATACAAAATAATCTTTCTTTTTTTCTTAATTCTACATTATATTTATAAGGTTAATGTTTAAGCGACCAATAAATAAATGTATATACAGCACACACATACATACAGCAAACACTTGCAGAGAAGGTGCAATGTAAATAGTATAAAAGTGAAAATAGAAAGCAATGAGAAACTTGCGAAGTGAGCAAAGCTCCGACAACAACTTGACTGCTATCTGAATATGATAAACAAGAAAAAAGTGAGAAGCATTTACAATGTTCAAAACTACCGTAACTTCTAACCCACCCTCCAAAGTTTGTTTGTAAATGTAATACACAACTTTTTTGTTCTTTCAGATTTCACTAACTTGAAAACATCTTGTTAACAAACATTTTAGTACATACATATATAATATAATATTTGAATATTGTGTACCTTATTCACTTTGTACTTGCAGCGTAATATTTGTAAAACATCCACACTCTCCACGTCCAATTTCACTAATCAAGCCTAATATGATCAACGCTTTTTGTGTCATGTTAATGAAAAAAAAATAATAAATAAAATAAAAACTTCATATAGTGTTAACTATTATATTGCATAATAACTTTATATAAGAAGCAAGTATACACATATCAATATACTTGCACATTTTATATAATAATACATATGTTCAATTCGATTTGTCAAATCTGTTTTCAAAAAGAAAACAAATTATAGCTAATATTAAGTTTAAGATGTGTTTTAAATTAAAGTAAATAAAGTTAACAGAAAACTACACAGCAATGGAAATGTTTAATCCAAGTTCAAATTTAATGTATTGCTCTTATTTGCAGCGAATGCAAATATTTTTGCATTCTTTCGGGAGTTGCATTAACCTAACCGTGCATACCAGAGAGCGGCAACAACCACAAAAATATGTAAAGTCGTTACTAACGAGTATTTTTCCAATTCGAGTATATTCAGTGGTAAAATCAATATTTTATTGATACTGAAAATCTACTTGTATTCATTTATAATCTTATGTTAATGATCTGTGGTAAAAGTAACTATATAACGAATAAGAAAGCTACAGTCGAGTATGCTCGACCGTAAGATACCCGCTACCCGTTTCGGGAGAAAACTAAAAACTTAAATGATATTTTAACAAAAAATATACCAAAGAATATACCGAATTTTGTTTTTTGTATATATTCCATAAATAAATCCATAACATACTGATATGGTGACACTATCAACTAAACAATCAAAGCGCGAGCAGCTGCAAGTCAATTTTGCGTACAAAATTGATTCTTTAATAACTTCCTTGTTATACCCGCTACCCATAGGATAGAAGGGTATTATAACTTAGTGCCAACAGAACATGTATGTAACAGGCAGAAGGAGACATCTCCGACCCCATAAAGTATATATATTCTTGATCAGTGTCAAGAGCCGAGACGATATAGCCATGTTTGTCTGTCTGCCCGTATGAACACCTAGATCTCAGAGACTATAAGACATAGAGACATCAAATTTGGTACATAGGTTTCTGCATTCCTTATGCAAATCAAGTTTATTTCGAAAGTTGGATACCACGCCCCCTTCGCCCACAACATTCATAAATCTAGAACAAGTCAAGTTTTTTTATGTAAATCGTGTATAACTCGTCGTAATAATGGACCTAGGGTATTGAATATTGAATATTTGGACGTTGATGTGCTAACGAACAGCACCAACGTGGCCCATCGACACCAAGCAAGAGCTTGTTACCGTGCGGGGCGTAGGGGCGCACCACGTAGCGTGTGGAAACGGACAATCGCGAACATATAGCTAAAATATGACTTAATATCAAAAACCAACCAAGAAACAAATAGTAATCGTTATAGTTAGAACATAAAATACGGAAAGAGTTATGTACAGCATAGTTTTCACTACAAAGTGGAAAGGAAAGAGGTAAAAAGTTCCTTGTATTTCTGATCGGAACCTTAAAATTAATTTGGCTAATCAGTTCGGAAGAATCGATCTCACCATTAATGAGCTTATGCAAAAAAATAGCACCAAGCATGTTTCTACAATCAGAAAGGGAAGGAAGAGTTATAAGTGAAAGTCTACTATGATGGGAAGGTAAAGGAGTGTTGCACACCAGTTAAGACCCCGAAGGGCAAACAAAAGAAATTGTTTTTGTACGGACTCTATTCTTTCCTGATGAACCTTATATTGGGGACACCAAATTCAAGAGCCATATTCAAGAATAGGTCGAACAAGAGAAGTATAAAAAGTTTTTGTGATGTAGGGATCATTATATTCTTTCGACCAACGCTTAATGAATACCTAGATCTTTAACAGACTCAATGCGCTCAAGATGTTTTGCATGTAGAAAATAAGTATTGTTAAAACGCAAACACCTGTAAAAAGACAATACGTTACATTTATTGCAATTAAGATTTAAAAGGTTTATTTGACACCATGATTGGAAACTATCAAGATTAGCTTGCAGCATTTGACCAGATTGAGAATCAACTGACGTTAAACAAAGCTTGACATCATCGGCATACATTAACACACGAGAAAATTTAATAACGGATGGAAGATCATTAATAAACAATGTAAATAACAAAGGGCCAAGGTGACTCCCTTGAGGTACACCGGAAGTGACCTTAACAGACTTGGAGACTAAGCCGTTAAAATACACTTTCTGGGTTCTGAGATTTAAATAGCTAGATATCCAGATAATTAAGTTATTTGGAAATCCCAAGAGATAAAGCTTATGTAGTAATAGTGAGTGATTAACTGAGTCAAAAGCTTTACTGAAATCAGTATAAATTACGTCAGTTTGCATTTTGTTTTGGAAACCATCAATTACCAAAGAAGTTAACTCCAGTAAGTTAGTGGTAGTAGATCTATATTTCATACACCCATGGCATGGTGATATAATAGATCTACAATAATGTTGCAACTGTGAGGTTATTAATTTTTCAAACAGTTTTGGAATAGCATACAATTTTGATATTCCTCTATAATTCTCGGCATTCGATTTGTTTCCTTTTTTATAATAAAAGATGCCTTGAAGTCATTGTAACACTGTGTATAAAGGACAATAAAATTTGATCGTGCAATCGAATAACAAGAGGAGTTAAAAGAAGTGTTAGATTTCTTAAAATTCTTGTAATTTCTCGACATTTTATTTTCAAGGTATGTCAATTCCCGTGTAAACCAAACAGGCTTGTTAGACGTATTTGGTTTACGTAACGGGACGCACATGTCGAATGAAGAGTTAAATGCAGTATAAAACAGTTCAGTTGCACTATCAAAGTCCCTACACTCGCAAAGAGGAGACCAGTCAGTGTTCGACAGGATCCGAGAGAGTTCATTGAAATCCGTGTTACGAAAATGGCACACGGGTCTCTAGGTTCATCAACACTTCTAAAGTATGATGATAAGGATCTTCAGGAAGGGATAAAGGTTCAGATCGGGAGACAGATGTAAGGGAAGGATCTAAAACAAAAACCAGGTCAAGCATTCTATATAAAGAATTTGGAATAGCATTGATTTGACTTAATGATAATCCAAACAAATTATCTATAAAATCATGCTGGGACGCAGAATTCAAAGCGTTGGAGTCAGAATTTGATAGCCAAGTCATTCCTGTAATTAATTAAAATCACCAAGAACAACAAGACTATCGCGGTCAGATGGCTGGCGAAAATCCTCTGACTGAACCCTCCACGAGGGTGCCGGCTCGGCAATGGATACTGCATCGTCTCGGGCGACCGAGAGATGTCAGCATCACTTGCTCGCTCATGAGACCTTGCAGTTTCTAGCTAAGGGACTGGGCCCAAGCTTTTTAGATTTATTCTGGAAAGCTGGGGTCCAGGACCATGGTCAAAGGTACTTGGCAGCAAGTATAAAATGCACCATAAATCCTCGGATTCAGTATGGAGGATGATATAGAGGCGTCAACTCGGGCTGGGATGTCAGCCCAAACGTCGGTGGGAAGTGTGACCGCTACCACCGGCGGGCACGGGGAGGAGAAATCCTCTCTGCGTGTCGCCAGTGGTCACGACGGTGGGGTGGACAAACTCCATCGACAGGAGGGTGTGGACCTGGAAACAGCTGCCACGGAGTCGGAGTCTTTGCTTACAGGCTCATCGATGACGGAGTCCGAGCTAGCGCTTGCGAGGATGCCGGTGGATGAGTCATCGAGCACTGATGGAGACGAAGTGACAGTAGTCCAGGGACCATCCAACAAGGAAGGTGCAAACCTCAAGCGCAAACAACGCTCAGGGTATAAGAGCTCTCTCAAGTTCCTTAAGGGACTGGAAGGCCGCAACCCAGAGTCGTTGAACGATCGTGAGAGGAAATTGCGCAAAAAGCACGAATACAACGTGCGGCGGTACTTGAGACTCGCTGGCGTGTCCGGCAACACTCAGTCCGCTGAACCGAGTATGAGTGCACGGTGCCAGGGTGACAAGGGGTTTCAGGCAGTCGCCGTAGTCAACCCGACGGAGGAAGTCAAACCTTCCACGTCAAAGTTGGTGGAACCAAAGAAACCCAAGTCACCTTTAGAAGGGAAAAAGAGTGCACCAGGTAAACTTGCAAAAGCCACACCTTCTGGAAAGGAGAGAACGGTGAGCAAGCTACCGAAAAAGGCCAACCCACCTGTCAGTAAGAGGCAGAGGTCGGATGACTCGGCGAAGGCTTCGGAGAGCAAGCGGGTGTGTCCAGGGGGCATCCTGGCCAGCTTAAGCACGAAGCCGGAGCTACAGGTAGCTATCATCGACAGAAGCAACCCGAATGGGAAGCTCTCTGTTGATAACTGGCTTATCCTGGAAGGGTTAATCGATTGCTGATGCCATTACTCGACCGCAGAATCCGTTCGTGGCAGAGTTTGATGGCATCAACTGGTACAAGGGTGTCAAAGTGGTGGCATGTGCCAGCGAGGAGTCCCTGCGATTCCTCAAAGACACACTGCTGAAGCTGGAAGCGCCGTGGCCAGGAGCAAGAAATGACGTCGTTCCTGTAGACCAAATTCCTGAGCGGACGATCATTAAGGTCTGGATCCCACCTCCCATTCGGGAGAATCGAACCACCCTTATATTGTTCAAAAGCCAGAATGCGGACTGTCACATAGCGGACTGGACGATCAAACGAGGTCTCGCCCGAGACAAAGGAAACGGCAAGGATCTCTGGATCAGCATTGGTCCGGAGTCCAAGAGCCAACTCCTTAGTAAGCAAGGCCGGCTGAAGATGGGAATGGGTTGGGTTCGGGCAATCGTTCCTGGAGGCGCTGGGCGCGAAGATACTAGGTCGACCGGAAAGAATTCGGGTAGTGCAGATAAATCTGCACCACTCGAAAGGTTCTTCCACAGACCTACTACGGTGGATGGACAAGGAGAGGGTGGATGTGGCTCTCATCCAGGAACCCTGGATCGTAGGTGAAAGGGTTTGTGGGTTGGGAGCTCGCGGATACCATCTCCTTGTCCCGAAAACTGTGGGTAAGTCCAGAACCTGTATCGTGGTAAGAACCGGACTTAATGTGCTCTTCTCTTCCATTTACAACAACAGGAACTTGACGGCAGCGCTATGCGAGCGTAGGAACGGACCCAATCTTTACCTAGCCTCAGCATACCTCCCGTATGAAGAAAAGGATCCACCATCGGAAAGTATTCGAGCTCTCATTCAGCATGCGCAGAAAGAGGGCACGGATCTAATCCTTGGGTGTGACGCTAATGCCCACAATACCTTTTGGGGGAGTAAAGACACCAACGAGAGAGGGGAGTCGCTGCTTGAATTCGTGATGCTCACTAATCTTAATGTGTGTAATCGGGGTAGCCACCCCACCTTCCGCAATAAGAACCGAGCCGAGGTTATAGATTTAACTCTAGCGACCAACAGCGACTCCCTCTCCGTAGTAGACTGGCACGTATCCACAGTGATGTCACTGAACCTATGCCAACCACACTCTATCAGACTTGTCTGGGTACCTGGGCACATGGGAGTACCAGGTAACAAGACGGCTGATGAATGTGCTCGGCTGGGATCCTGATGACGCTGATCTCTCGCGGCGGACGATATAAAGAGACCTATTCAGCACGTGCTATCGGAACTTAATTGTTCCATGAGAACGGCGGCTGAGAGACACTGGGCAGCATCACCAGGCTGTGAGGTGTCAAAAGCACTCTGGCCAAGATATAGTCCCAAGCGAACAACCGAGCTCTTAAACCTTAATAGGAACAAGATAAGGTTACTGACAGGAGTCTTAACGGGACACTGCTACTTCGGCCGTATGGCTCAACGGTACGGTGGACCCCAACAGGACTTCTGTCGCAGTTGCGGGGACGAAGAGGAAACCGAGAGTATCCAGCATCTTCTCTGTGACTGCCCTGCACATCTTAGAAGGCGGACCCAATTTCTGGGCAAGCCTTTCTTTGCGGAACTGGGCAGTCTTGGAAATATTCGGCTGGAGAACATGGCGCTTTTCCTCGACTCTACTGGTTGGTTCCAGAGGTTACCGCAACCCAACAGAACTGGCCAGTAGGATGTAGACAAATAATATAATCAGAGCCTTTCCTCCAATTATCCCAACAATCCCTCCCAATCCCTCCTATTCCTACAGTCCACACAGATCAGGCATCACAATGGACCATATGGTCTCCGGGTGCTCTCGACTCCGGTCGAGCTGCCTGCCTAACCTAACCTAACCTAACCTATCGCGGTCAGATAGCAAAGTAGAGACAGAAAGTATAGTCGAAAAATGTGAAGAATAGACAGAAGAATCAGAAGATGGCGGAACATATGAACAAGTTCTAAAAATACAAGCACCATGAACGGACAATTTTACAGCTACGAATTCTAAATCGACAGCGCAATCAATTGTAACTACTTCATAGGTGAAAGCAACGTCAACCACGACGAGGAGTCTACAAATATTGTATTTATTTGAAAGGATTTCGAAGTTTAAAATGTTTGGCCTAAGCCAAGTCTCTGAAAAAGCTACGACATTGTATAGAGGGGACAGACTACTAAGATAGAGATTGCTAAGGTTGCTACACAGACCTCTTACGTTCTGGTAGCCAAGTGAGGAGGATGTTAGTTTTTTGTGGTTCAGAGCTTTTACTCGCAACAGTAGGATGTTCAACTGGAGTACGAATTTTCTTTTTTGCGGTATATTCCTTTACAAGTACATGATCTGGCCAGAACTTTTTACAACAAATGTTGCTAAATTGATCGGCAGGAACAGTAATTTTAAAAGACGATATTTGCCGGGAATAATTAAATTGAAATTTGTCCACTGAAACATTGGCTTTAGATTTGGCCTGAATAAAAGCCATGACTTCATCAGAAGTTTGATCAGGGGCCTGGAAACGAAAATGTGTGTTCTTTGGTGGAACGCCAACAAGTGATTTGAGATTAACCACAGCCGCATTAACAGCCTTGGATGGCTGACCAACAGAAACTGCTGGGGTGGTTAAGGCTTCAGTGCATACAACAACTGAAACATTACCATCGCCGGTGTTAGTAGGAACAATATCCATGGGTAGAACATTATTCTCGTCACTACTAACTGTTATTGGAGGAGCAGGAGAAGAAAGATTTATTAATGCAGGAACAGACGGAGCAGACAAATGATTTGGGTGTGGGGAAAGTTCATTAGCGCTTATGGACAACCTCGGATTGGCCTTTTTACGCTTAGGTGACTCATTCAAAAGTTTCATATTTTTGAATTCATCACCCAGCACTGAAAAACCTTCAAACAGTTTTTTAAACCGTCCAAAGATATCTGCAAAGCCCTTCTTGGTCTGTCGCATAAAGTCCTTCTCGACATCCCTGCATGATTCACATGTCCACTTCAAGCCTGATTTGGACTCAATCAGGTCAATAATGCGCCCACTGAGGCCAGCGCATTTCTCGTGCGACACATTGTCGCACAGCCAACAGCAAACAAAACTCATTCTTACGTTTGCACGAACTTGCCAATTTTTATTTGAACAGACAATCATGGTGATAAGAAAATTTGAAACAAAAACAGACATCAAAAAAGAACATTTTTTACAAAAATGTATATTTGAAAGAAAATAAGGTTAGTGTGCAAAGAAAAATAAAAATTGTAATTTGAAATAACAAATATTAAATTTTAAATAAGTAAATGTAATCAACAAAAACGCACCCTAGGGTTAAATCTGTTGACGTTGCTTTACTTGTAAAAGCGCGGGCACGACCGAAACAAGAAACCGCAAACGGAATAACTGACAGCAAAATAGAGCGCGACCAACGCCAACAACACAAACTAATACGCGCAAGACAAAATTTGGGAGACGTAAAGAGTAAGTGCAAGAGTGCAAGAGTATGAAAAGCAAAAACAAATTGAACGCAGTGACAAAACAATAAGTAAACAATGTATGCCTTAGAAATTGTTTTTGCAATTTTATGCAAATCAAACAAAATGCGAAATAAATAATAGTTCACAATGTATACTGTTGATATTGACAAAAGTTAAACACTGAAAACACAGCTAATGGCGACAACTTGTATAAATTAAATTTGTAAAAGGTAAAACAAATGAAAGTGATAGCAAAGAATGGTATGCATAATAATAATTATAGTCTCAATGACTCCTGTGAATTTGGTTGATCCAATGAAAAACAATGAAGGTATTTAAGAATCAATTTTATATGCAAAATTCACTTGCAGCTGCTCGCGCTTTGTTTGTTTAGTTGTGTGACTATGTCGGTACGTTATGGATTTTTTTCAAATATATACAAAAAAATATAAGTTTCAGTATATTCTTTCGTATACTTTATGTTCAAATATGTACAAACAAAATATAAGTTTCAGTATATTCTTTGGTATACTTGTTGTTAAAATATCATTTAAGTGTTTTGTTTTCTCTCGAAATGGGTTGCGGGTATCATACGGTCGAGCACTCTCGACTGTAGCTTTCTTAATTGTTTTTCATTCGATCTCAACCAAATTCACAGGAATCATTGAGACTATAATTATTATTATGCAAACCAAAATTCAATGGTCAATTCTAGGTCTACTATTACGTCTTTTTCAGTTTTCGGGGGCGGAAAGGGGCGTGGTAAAAATCTAGAACAAACTTGATCTGCGTAAGACGTACACGAATACTGTCACCAAATTTGATATCTCTAGGTCATTCACAAACTCAAAACATCCATATGCATTTTCCACAACTATTTTGTTAAATAATTTAACCAATAACTTTTGTTCTACTTATCCGATTTTTTCCAAAATTACAGGGTATATTAAGAATATTAAGCATAGATGGCTTACTTAAATTACAAATCAGTACACAAAGAACTTTTCGAGTTATATATAATAAAAAGAGCGTTACTTGTTTTAGATTTATGCATATTGTGGGCGAAGGGGGCATGGTATCCAACTTTTGGAATGTACCAAATTTAGTGTCTCTATGACTTATGGTCTCTGAGATCTTAGTGTCCATATGGACAGACAGACGGACATGGCTATATCATCTCGGCTGTTGACACTGACCAAGAATATATATACTTTATGGAATCTGAGAGGCCTCCTTCTGCGTGTAACATACATTTTCTTTTGGCACTAAGTTAAAATACCCGTCTACCCTATGGGTAGCGGTTATAAAAACGGTTTTTGCAGATATCTGTAGTTTCCGGAAATTCCCTTAAAAAGACAGTGCAAAGCATGCAACAGGCACTTACAAAATAAAACCGTGAACACCAAAATCATTTACGATCAAGAAAGGAGGTGGGCTAAAAGGACCCGGGTAGTTGGCTAACCATTCGAAGGACGACATATGGATGAGTGCAAGAATAATCGGTTGCCGAAATGCAAGCACGAGTGGTTGAATCATGAGTAGCAAATTGATTCGGTCGCTAAAAGGCACACGCAAGTTCTGAGCGAGTGTTCGAAGCGCAAGTACTCGCAATACCGATATGACTATGTGTGTGTATGTCTTGAACTTCGCTTCCGGGTAGTAATTACTTAAGTAGCACCGCAACAAAAATTTCCATGAGTGTGAGTAGTGTACCAAAAACAGGAACCTTTGACGTTCTCTAATCAAAAGGTTTAAATTACGAATCTCATCTCCTTCTGTCCCTTCTCTGAAACAACAGCTCTTATTCACATGCTGTCATAGAAAAGTTTCCAAGTAAGTTTCACAATTATTTTATATAATATTAGAAGTAAATGCTTTCCATATTTTCTCAACAAACAGATTGATAAGTCATTGAGCCATTATTCAATTAAACTTCAGCGTAACGCATAAATAGTTTGAAGTTTGAATAGTTTGTTGTTTTTTGACGACATACGCCGCCAGCCGCCGACAAGTTCGATGGTTTAGATGGCGCCGCCTCAGCTGCTGCTTTCTGACGACTACGCCGCCTCCGCCTTTTAAACCATCGGCGTAATTGCCCTCCATGGCCGCTGCGTGCCAAACTGGAAAAGTGCTGGGGAATTTGTGAAGCAACCACGTGACAGTCGCCAGAGAGAAACTCGCACTAATAATAGACGCCTAGTCTAGTTGCCTACATGCAACGCGGTAGCTGTTGCTGCCCCGCCTACAGATCGCTGTCTGCCTGCTAGCAGCTCGCAATCGCTAATTAGTTTGCCGAGCAGCGTCAATCGGGCGCCACAGTTTCCGTTCCGTATTGGCAATCGAGAAAGAGAAAAAATCGGAGAACCATGTCGCAGATGCAAGCGTTGACGCAGAATGTGCCCCAAATGGAGATCAGCGCGTCCACGCAGCAGCTGGCCGCTTTAATTGACGATCATCTGGGGGCGCTGCGTCCTACATCGCCTGCCTGGCAGGTGGCCAACTCTCCCATTTCAGGGCGTGGCATATTCGCAGTGCGTCCCATCACCAAGGGCGAAGAACTGTTTAGGGAGCATACACTGCTCGTGGGTCCAACTGCGCATCGTGGACGTAATCTTCGCACCTGCATTAATTGTTATCGTTTGCCCGCTGCTAGAGATTCCGATGTCTCGGCCTTGTGCACTGCTGGCTGTGGACTTCCCGTGTGTTGCAACAAGTGTGTAGAGTCGCCGCGACATCAACTGGAGTGCCAGCTGTTTCGCAAGTGGCAGCCCAAGGATGTGGCACACATCGATCCGCGTGCGCTGCGCATTTTGAGCGTAGTACGTTGCTTCTTCCTCAGCGAATCAGAGCGCAAACTGCTCTATGCAATGCAGGCGAATGCCGATCGTTACTACATGCTGGAGGTTCAACGTGCTGCCGAATGTTTCCTGCACTTTCCCAGCGATCCGCAGATTCTGGAGTATTTCTATCGCACCATCTGTGCGTTCAATACAAATGCCTTCGAGAGTCGATGGCAGGTGGATGGTCATGAGGTGGTGGCACGTGCTCTTTTCCCGCTTGCCGGCATGCTCAATCATCAGTGTACCCCGAATGCGACACATCACTTTGAAGATGGGGAGACGATCGTTGTGTCTGCCACCGAGAATATTCCAGCAGGCACCGAGATCACCATGTCTTATACGAAGTTGTTGTGGTCCACGCTGGCGCGCAAAATGTTTCTTGGCATGACGAAACACTTCATGTGTCAGTGTGTACGCTGCCAGGATCCCACGGTGAGTCTGTCATTGCATCTGTTTTTCTCTCGTTAGATGGTATTAGTGTGTTACAATCAAACTCTCGCGAAAATAGACTCACTCGCCCCATGTTAATGCGAGCGTATCTATATTTGGATCTGGGGCACTATGTTCTTGTCAATGAATCGCTACTCGCAAAATTATTTAATAGCAGGTTATTCACCTAACTATTTAACTTGACACTCATCTTAGATGATTCGCCAAATACTTTAATTTTTAAGGCTGGATCTGTACGCGAAAAAAAAAATACTATAACAACTCATTCTCTCCCAAATACTGAATGAACATAATTTAAAGGTGGCTGTCAAGTATATTTGGAGTTTGAGTTGCAGGTGCAGCCCACTTAATTAACGCTGGCCTAAATAAATTTGCAGGGTCAGCCAACTTAATACGACGCGTTTCAAAATGCAGTCAACTTAACTGCCCAGTTGCAGTCAACTCGGACGCGAACAAAATTATGGTAAGAAATACGAATTTACTAGTGAAATTGTATATGCGGATAAATGAATGATATGTTCAGATTTAAATGTGAATAAGTTGTTTTTGAATGAAATTTATAATGATTACCATAAGTGCTCGACGATACAAGTGATTACAAGTCCACAGAAGAACTACATATTCATTTGCATATTTTTTTAATGGTTTCTAGAGTTATTCATAAAAACATACAGACATGTTATTGAATATTATTTCCTATATCCCTTTTGAAATTTCTTGCGCCCGTCTTATAGTTTTGGTTTCACCAGCTTAATGTGAATGTCTTGTTATTTTCGCTACTCCTTGGGGAATTAAATATATATGTCATTGAGCCCAAAAATTCATATTACCCTCGCGAGCCATTGACACACTCAATTTACATTGTGGGTCAACACTTATCTCAACTACTCGATGCTCTAACTAAACTAATTATTATTATTATTTTACTATTTATTTAAAGTCGACTAAGTACAGTCAACATTGAAGAAATTATAATATAAAATTAATCATAATTTATAAATTTAAATTTAATTTAAAATTAAAATCTCTGGAGGTATTTAGCAAATAATAATCTAACACACCATTCGTTGAACTGATTGGGGAAAAAACAAAAGAAGAGATGATAAGAATGATGAAATACAATTTTTTTAAAAAATTTTTAAGAGATGCCTCGGCGTTGAAAACATAGTAGATTTTTTAGTCACCATAGAGAACTCGAATAGTTAGTTGTGCAGAGGTTAAGGGATAATGGTGTAAAGTTACGGGTATGTCTCACTGGGATGGAAAAGTTTATTTGCCCAAATAGGTATGATGAAACAGTATCACCCTTTGGTAATTTGACTATATACATAACCCCATGCATGCTACGGCGATAAGTTAATGAGGGAAGATTAAGTAAATTATTGCTACAAGCCTTGACATCATCACCTATCCAATGGTTAACAGAATCAAAAGCTTTACTAATGTCAGTATAAATAACATCAGTCTGCAACTTATTCAGAAAACCTTTGATCACTAGTGAGGAAAACTCCAATAGGTTAGCAGTCGTAGATCTCTGTTTCACAAAACCATGTTGAGAGTGAGGGAGATCCACTCAAATGATTTAGTTGAGATGTAATAATCTTCTCAAAGAGTTTCGGTATAGCGGACAGTTTAAAAAAAACCCTATAATTATAAACGTTATGTTTTGAAAAATTTGTATGCAAGGGGATAATGAATAAATCCATACAGCTGGGAAAGAGCCAGACTCAACAGACATAATAAATAATTTCTGTAAAAGTAATTGCAAAGATTCCGCACAATGCCTAAATAGTATTGAGTAAATACACAAACTGGAACACAATCTGGACCGGGCTACAACATATGTTTAATTTGATTAAGTTAACTTAAAACTGAGATTTCAGTAATCACAGATTCTGGAATAAAGTTCGGCTTTTGCAAGATGTAGGGATAAGATATATCAGGTAAGTAGCTCCCAATTGAGTAAGTGGATTGAAAAAAGTCTGCAAGCTATTTTTAAATTAAACTAAGGAAGGTTGTGAAGATAATTTTCGTTTAGAGTTAACAACATTATAGAGCTGCCTAGGATTGTGATCAAACTGTTACCGAAGCGACACAAATAAACTTTGTGAAGTTGCCTGTTAAGTGAAATGAATTTGATTTTGCCAACGCATTTCGCGCGAAATCAGAAGTAAATCCTGTGCGTTGAAATTTTTAAAAATATTATGACTTATGATTTTGTAATTTTGTATTATAAACAAGTAAGAAAGCTACAGTCGAGAGTGCTCGACCGTATGATACCCGCAACCCATTTCGAGAGAAAACAAAAAATTTAAATAATATTTTAACAACAAATATACCAAAAATATACTGAAACTCGTGTTTTGTTTGTGTATATTTCATTCAGACTATCATTGTTATTATGCATACCAAAATTCAATACTCTAGGTCTATTATTACGGCTTTTAAAGTTTTTGGGGGCGGAAAGGGGCGTGGGAAAAATCTAACACAAACTTGATCTGCGTGAGACCTACATGATTACTGTCACCAAGTTTGATATCTCTAGGTCATTCACAACTTAAGACGTTCATATGCATTGGGCACAATTATTTTGGATAATAAGTTGACAACTAACTTTTGTTCTACTGATCCGATTTTTACCAAAATTACAGGGTATATTAAGAATAAGCACTGGTGGCTTACCAAATTACACATCATTACAACTAGAACTTTTGGAGTTATACGCAATTTACATAAAAAAATCGTGACTTGCTCTAGATTTATGCATATTGTGGGCAAATGGGGCCTGGCATCTAACTTTTGAAATAAACATGATCTGCGTAAGGAATGCATGAACGTAACATATGTACCAAATTTGGTGTCTCTATGTCTTATAGTCCCTGAGATCTAGGTGTTCATACAGACAGACAGACAGATAGACGGACAGACTGCCAGACGGACATTGCTATACCGTTTCCGATGTTAATGCGGATCATGAATATATATACTTTATGGGGCCGGAGATGCCTCCTTCTGCCTTTTACATACATTTTCTGTTGGCACTAAGTTATAATACCCTTCTACCCTATGGGTAGCGGGCATAATAAATTTCTAAAAGAAAACTTGCCCACCGAACTTTTTTCATGAAAAACGAGATCCATATGTATGTATGTATGTACATATGTAAATTGATAATAGAATATATAATAGAATGTGAGAGCAGATTTGCCAGCCTTTTGCTGCAAACCCACGCTGCAGCCTCTCGAGCCTTTTCCAACGATCTCCACTTCCCCAAAGTTAAATGCACTTAGATTTCATTCAAATTAGTATAAGTTTGACGAATACAAATCAAAATAGAATTGCAAGTAGGGATGTGCAAAAAATAAGTGCGTCGAGCATCGTTTTCGTTTGGCGATATGTTATGATATCGATGTTTCCGAGGTTTTTGTAGATATCGCCATGCATACTTGTTTTTGTAAAGCACGTAAATATGCTTCTGCATTATATTCATTTAGGACTAATACCTTTCCTTACATTGAACCTTTCGGATTATCAATACATCGAAACTTAAACCTAACATCGATATTTTATTTGAAAAACATCAATCAAGATCGATATCTATATTTTTTCACTAAAATTACATCTACATACATATATGCCAAAAACAAAAATGGACCATTGTTTATAAAACAGTGTTAAAAGATAGTTAGAGTTATTATTTTGGAAAATCGCAGCCTCCTACTTTAAAACACAAAACTTAAAAAGAGTTGCCGTATCTATAGCATTGATCTTTTTGAAATGCGGACGTGTCCTGAAAATTTGAGTGAAATCGCGTGAAAAACATGGAAGATGTCATTTTAATTGCAATTTTTTTACAACAATTGTAGCTAAGCAGCTAAGGCAACAGCGGTTCGGTTTTACTTTTTTTTATTTTAAAAAATTTATAATGGATATAATAGTTAGAAACATTTTTATAAGTTGCCTAATAATAAAAAAAATTAAAATTTGAAAACAAACAAAATTGCTCTAAAGCATGCTGCAAATTTCGTAAATGCTAAAGAAAAGCCCATACAATAAGTAATGGGAACTTTATTCTTATTAGAACGCTTGGAAAAAAGTTGTTTGGTGGCACAGTGGCTAAAGCGCACGTATCTCGCTTGTAAAATTTTTTACATTAAATTTTTTATTGATAGACGAGCAAATCAAAAACATGCTAGCCGTTTACGAAATTAGTCTTAATGATCAGCAGATGGACTGATCGTAATAAGGCATATGTATATATAAGGCATATGTATATTACTTATCCATTTATATTATTAAAAAAAAAAAAATAACAGAGATGCCTTTTGTGCATCTTTTACATAAAGAGCATAATTTTAATTTTTGGCAAGTAAAAAAGGCAAACTGCAGAAATAAAATAAGTGAATGAGTGCTCTGAATGGCAACTTGTTGCATGGCTAAATCACATGGCTCTTTCTTCTCCTCTCCTTCTCCTTGTGCTTCTCCTTCTCCACACACTCGTGTACTCACATATGGCCGAAAACATTCACGTACGCAGTCTTGGTTTAGAAAATACAACGCAACAACTCATTTGACGTCCGATTCTCAGTTCGTTTCATTTTTGTCTTTTTCGTTTTTCTATTTTTTCTTTGGCTATTTCTGTTTTTTGTTCACTTTTCTATTTTCATGTTTTCTTCTTTGATTTAAATAGAAATGTTGAGCAAAACTAAGAATAATTCATGGGGTTTCATCTTAGTTTTCATTTCTTCAGGCAATTTGGGATATTTTTCAAAAGCGTTTTTCAATTAAGTTGGGGTAAGGGGTTGGTTGAGTTTATCGGCTTTGTCAAAAATCTGTAAAAACTCTCTTAATATTTTTCTTGCTGCTAGAAAAAATGGGTCTCTATATAATATAGAAAGAAATACGAATAAATGCTATAATCTTATATATACAAATGGAGACAAAAATGTTTATGACTGCGTATACCGTCGACTATACGCAACAGATTTTAATGCGGTTTTTATGTGTGTGCTATTGTGGCTGTAAACTTTGTTCGATGTCGCCGATAAGATGTTTAATTTCGTTTTATATAAATATTAGTAGAATTATTTGTACAAAAAATGCTTTCTACAAATAGATTTTATTTTAATATTTTTTTTGTGTGACATGCCAGCAGACGTTGTTTCATATAAGTAAACTACCCAACCGAATTTTTGAATTAACTTTATGATCCAGGAATGTTACACAACTTACAATTGAAAATTTGAGTATCAATTTTTATGCTTACATCGGGCATTCCATTTTATTTGAAAATTTTGCAATTTCCGATTTGTGTTGCATTTTACATGACAATTAATAATTCAAAAGGTCAGTATTTACAAGTGTTTGGTATCAATTTGTAGAATCCAGTATTTTCACATGGGCAACTCTATGTAGCCTGCATTTGAGCAAACAAACCGTCGTTAGTATTTATGTATATATTGCACTGGTGAAGAAACAAAAAATGTTGTGTATTATAATTCGTGACAGTGGAATGCAGAGTTTAAATAAAAAATCAGTATTCCAACAAATATTTGTATTTTAAACCTCGTTTCAGTATAAAGACATTCGATCAGACCTGCAAAGGAGTTACAGGTCGCCAGTTTTATTATAAATACAAAATTGTGAAATAATTGTTTCGTTACTGATTCATATTTACTAATTATGCCATAATCTATTAGTACTTCAATAAGGGATAAAAGCCCCTAAAACTTATGGTACAAAATAAATTCTTGCTTTTCAGCATAAATAAAAAAAAATGGTGAAATAATTAGTATATCAATATACAATGTAAATGCTTGCTTACTAATAATGCCATAACCAACTCCTTCAGTAAGGAATTATTATTTATTCATTTGAAATATAAATAATGTTTAAGTGGTGCATAAATACAAACATTTTTGAAATCGTTGCTTAAAAATTGAAACCACACGTGGCAAAGCTCCCGACGAGCGTTGCGTATACGTAATGCGTGGCATGTCGTGTTGTGTGGCATTGTGTTGTCGTGGCATGCGTATTCAGTGTCAAGATTGGTGACAGCGTGCGGCAGTCACCTGCGTGACCCGGTCACGTGTCAGGCGGCGCCTTCAGCAGCTGCTGCTCTCGTTGTTGTTGTGATGATGGCATATTTCGCATTGGCATTGTCAGTTGGCTATCGACGCTATCGTCGTCGTTGTCACGCAATCCGCTTTGTTGCTTCATGGTTTAATTTATGGAGCGTCAACACGCAGTCGTCACCTGGAGCAGTGCTTGCCCGCACCTCCAATCCCTATATAATTTCTCTCTCTTTTCTTTTTTTGAGCTGCGATTTTTGCTGCGAAATCTAAGCAACATTCCCAGCTTTAAAGTACAGAGAGCAAGCGGACGAAGTGTGGGCTGTGGAGAGCGGGAGGAGTATATGGGAAGCCGCACAAGTTGCGTTGTTGCTGGTGTTACCACTTGTCGCGCGTGTTTCTTGCCCAGAGCACAGCTCACTGTTCGCTGTTGTTTTGTTATATGTATGTATGTATTTATAGGCGGTTCATAACCGCAGACAGAGAGAGAGGAAAGGGGGTATTGGCAGTGGTAGGTGTGCTGGGACAACGGTCGGCGACAAATTGAAATGACAAATCGAAGTGACAAGGCAAAAGACGATAGCAAAACCAAGGCGAGCGAGAGCGAGTGCGTGTGCGTGTGTGAGAAGGAGATGAAAGTGCTGAGGGAAGAGAGACGGGGAGGTGGGCTGCTGGTCTGCACGCATTGTTGTATGCAATCCAATTTAATGCAACAGCAAATTGAATAAGAGTAAAAAGCAAAAGCAGCTTTGCGTACACATGACTCTGTGCATATGTATGTGTGGGAGAGAGTGTAAGCGACCCTTTAGTACGGTTTGCAACGATTGTACTAGTCCCCAACTATTTAATTCGTAGAATGCTACAGGCTAGAGTGTTGGTGTGGCGCTTTTAATATAGAAGGTGACTGGTTCCGTACTTACACTGGGAGAGATGACAATAATCCCTGTGCTAGGATTTTGCCATGTCAATGTAGACAGTCTTAAGCATGGCTGCTGAGCTAACGTGGAATTAGTGCTAGTATATGGAAACATACTAGGAATTTCATCGTACTTTGTACTGAAGGGGAGGCTGAGTGGTTCTCTATGTGTGCGCTGTACGTGTAAAAATTAGTATTGTGTTGAGTGTGACCAGAGTGCCAAATTGTGTGCTTTGCGTGTGACCAAAGTGGTAAGTGTTCGTATGTGTAGTATGTGTCTGTCTGCTTATGTGTATTTTGTGTGTGTGTGGGGCCTTGAAACATCATAAATGTTTGTCGTTGTTGCCCATTTGCGGCCGCCATCTAAATTGTGTTTTTTAGTTGCGCGCCGCGTTAAATGCTCTCTTAGGGCGTCACAGTCGCTGTCGCTGCCGGTAGCGTCGTCGCGTCGCGACGTTTCGCGTCAATCGCCTTTGCCTGGTCTTTTGTCGCCTGCTTCATCACTTGCAAACCTGCCGTGCGCTGCGTAGCGTCGTCGCTGTTGTTGTTGTCTCGCCTCGTTTTTTTGCGTTGCTCGCTTTGAGCGCCATTCGCCTGTTTACATTTGTTTTTTTTTTGTGATCCTGCAAGCGACTGTGTGAGCGAGCGGGACTGCTTGACTGAAAGCAAGACCAGCAGCATGGCGAGTGCCGAACGCATCAATACAACCGCTGCTATGGTCGCCCACATGGCGCCCAGTCGCACCACGTCCCCTGATCAGCTCGCCCGCCTTATCGATGTGCACCTAGGTGATCTTCGCGAAGAGCTTCCCAACTGGATGCTGGCTCCGTCGCCGGTGGCGGGTCGCGGTGTTTTTGCCACTCGCCACATTGTCGCCGGCGAATTGATTTTTCGGGAGCGTGCGCTCGTCGTGGGACCAACGGCACGCAAGGGCTCGCAGTTGAATACTTGCGTCTGCTGCCATCGCCTGCTGGCTAGCAATGACTTTTTGTGTCCGCATCGTTGCACACTGCCAGTATGCGGAGAGTGCGCTGATTCTGCAGCGCATCGCAACGAGTGCGAACATTTTCAGCGCTGGCTGCCCAAGGATTTAACCGAGGAGCTGTCCAAGGGGCAGGACAAGGAGGAGGACAAAGCAACGACTAATTCCAATGAATCCAAAGCACCACTGGGCGATGTGGTCAATCCGCTGTCGCTTCGCATTTTGACCGCCGTGCGCGTCTTTTATCTCAGTCAGGAGCAGCGTGCTCTTGTCGATGCCATGCAGGCGAATCCCGAGCGCGGCTATCGCCAGGAGATCATTAAGGCGGCTCAGTGTTTCCGTAAATTTCCCACCACCGATAAACCGTTTATGGATCAGCTGTTCCGTGTTGTGGGCGTGCTTAACACTAATGCCTTTGAGGCGCCGTGTCGTGTTGACAAGCACGAGACGCTGCTGCGTGGCCTCTTCCCGCTCACTGCGATTATGAATCACGAGTGCACTCCGAATGCCAGTCATTACTTTGAGAACGGTCGGCTGGCGGTGGTGCGAGCCGCAAAGGATATTCCCAAGGGCGGCGAGATAACCACCACATACACCAAGATCCTCTGGAGCAATCTCACGCGTGGCATCTTTCTCAAGATGACCAAATACTTTGTGTGCAACTGCGACAGATGCAACGATAACTCTGTGAGTTCGCTTCTTTACTTTTTATTCTACTCCAGTTTCCCCTTAGTCCCCTTAAAATGCAAGCATTAATAGAGTTGTTTAAGAAACTTCTAAAAGGCTTTTTCTACCCGTATTTTCAAAACAAATACTGCTTTGTAGCGGATTATTTTTTTTGTACAAAAGTGCATTATTCTTTAGTGCAAGTTTAAAAATAATGTTAGGAAATATATTTAAAAATCTGCACAAGCTTAAAGCTGAATCTTTCGGAAGAGTGCAATTGTAATATTGAAGAATAGAATAATGTAATACTAAAATAATAATAATATACCAAAATAAGAATCTTCAGTCAAGAGAAAGTTACAGTTGAAAAAATTGAAATCATTTTTATCATATTTAAAAAAAAATGTACCATAGTAATACACCGAAAAGTATAGTTTGTATACTTTTACATTGCAAAAATCCATAATGTACCGAACACAGTCATGCTGGCTACCAAACCAACTGAGCCCATGCAGTTACATTTGATTTTTGCCAACGGAATTGTTTCTTGAATAACTTATAAATTTTTCATCCGATTCTTAGAGTTAGATTCTTCAAATTCTTAGAAATTATTTGAAATGTAGTTTAAAAGAAATATACCACAACTAAGACCAAGACTTTAATTTGCGCTCGATATTATTTTTATACCCGCTACCCATAGGGTGGAAGGGTATTATAACTTAGTGCCAACAGAAAATGTATGTAACAGGCAGAAGAATTATATGACTAGGACTCAGAGACTATAAGACATAGAGACACCAAATTTGGTACATAGGCATCTACATTCCTTACGCAGATCAAGTTTATTTCAAAACTTGGATGCCACGCCCCCTTCGCTCACAATTTGCATAAATCTAGAACAAGTCACGTTTTTTTTTGTGTAAAACGCGTATAACGCGTTTATAACGCGTTTTATACTCTTAATTTACCATGTAATTTTGGTAAAAATCTGATTATAGAACAAAAGTTATTTGTTAAATTATTTATCAATGATAAATGATACTCGCAACCCATTTCGAGAGAAAAATATTTTAACAAAATATATACCACAGAATATACTGAAATATGTTTTTTTTGTATATACATATTTCTAAGAAATCTATTAAATACCGACATGGTCACACTGTGGACTAAACAAACAAAGCGCGAGCAGCTGCAAGTGAATTTTGCATATACAATTGATTATTTAATAACTTCCTTGTTTTGCATTCGATCTCAATCAAATTCACAGGAATCATTGAGAATATAATTATTATTATGCATACAGTGCTCTAGGTCTATTATTACGGCTTTTCCAGTTTTTGGGGGCGGAAAGGGGCGTGGCAAAAATCCAAAACAAACTTGATCTGCGTAAGAGATACATGAATACTGTCACAATTTGATATCTCTAGTTCATTCACACACTTAAAATGTGAATTTTGCCCTGTAACGTTGTTTCTTCAATAACTTCTTTGTTTTTCATTCAATCACAACCAAATTCACGGGAACCTTTAAGTGTGAATTTATTATTATACATTCCAAAATTCAAGGCTAGCTTTAGTATTATGGTTTATACTTTCGATTCGAGGAGGCGGAAAGCTATTCTCATATAGTTTCTGAGATCTAGGTGTTCATATAGACAGACGGATATGGCTATATCGACTCGGCTGTCGACTAATCAAGAATATATATACTTTATGGGGTCGGAGAAGCCTCCTTCTGCTTGTTACATACATTTTCTGTTGGCACAAATTTTTAATACCCTTTTACTCTAGGGGTAGCGGATATAAAAAGCAGTTTTGGCATTCGAATCCATTCGAAACGCACATTCTTTTTCTCAAGCATTCCCACTCATTTAATTCAATTTGTTTCATTTGAACATTGTGCGGCCGAGTCTTACGCCAGCAGACTCACTCATCTAATCGTGTTCCGCTTCGCATTCAATTTCATTCAAATCATTTTGCACAGTGCTAATTAGAATGTGCTCTTTTTGCAATTCATGCAGACCTCTAATATCTATGCACCTAGCACTTTAGACGACGTACATATATATGTAACTATTTATCTATCTACATATGTATATGCACTCAAATATGTATATGCCTATGTATTTGTTGGATTAGATGAATAATAGCATTAGCATTAGCAGAGACATGACATAAATGCGCTTAATTAGATTAGTTTCATGATTTTTGCATGAACTTGTTCTGATGATGCAGAACAGAATACCCCTTCCTTTGGTGCAAGAACGTGAGCTCACTAGTGCAACATGACTAATGACCTAGAGACCCGAGCTCGTACACTAAGACAGTCGTTTTTGCTCAGTCCCTAGTTCCCAGTCGCATTTAATAGTCGTATGACACTTTTACCTTCCTCTTCTCCTCCCCACATCCAATACCCTCAGCTGACACTGTTTGGCGCTGATGCGCTGGGTTATGCAAATGGCGCCGCTGCCGAAACAAATCAGCAGCAACTACAATACTCATATCTACAATATACATATGTTACATACATATACTTGTAATACCCACATTCTGTATATGTTATATAGTGTGTGAACATGCCACCACAAGTGCAGAAGAGCAGTCGAGGTAGTCGTTGTAGTTGCCAACGAGACAAAATATGAAGCGAGCACAAGGTCAAACAAAAACAAGCTAATTGTGAAATTCGCCCTACACAAGTTTTGAAAATATAAAAGTTAAAGTGTGATCAGAGCGAATGCAGCTACAACTGATTTGAGTCCTATCAAAAAGTTTACTTATATTAAATTTTTAGTTCACATTTATTTAAAAGGTATTACTAAAAGGAATCGTTCAAATTACAAAATCATTTATTTTCATATTTTACAAAAATTTTGGAAAAATTATATACGTTTTCATATTTTTGCATGCATTTTATTATCTCTTTATTTGTTTGTATATATTTTTTTTTAGTTATTCATGTTAATCAACAAAAGTAATTGATACATTTTTATTTTTATTAAGCATAACATATTTGTATGTAAATAATTAATATGAATACATTTTCACTTGACAACTTTCTACAAAAATTGAATTAATTAAAAAATAAATTAAAATAAAAAACAAAATTCATTGAAATTAGGTAAATTAAGGATCTGTTTTTTTTTTTATTATCAATAGAAAATATGTTGGGTCCAAGACAAAAACATATCTTAATGCTTACTTTCATATTAACAACTAAAATGAATTGATGTATATAGTATATACATATGTATGTAAAGCCCGATATATGATCTAACTGCTGACGTTCAAATTAACTCAATTTGTATCATCACATTTATAATAAATATGAATTTTTAACAAAAATTGTTGTTTAATAAATTTTTCCAAAATTTGTTTTAAATAAATAAAACAATTAGAATTACTTTTCAATAACAACATGAATAGCCAAAACATCTTATTTAATAAGAAATTTGACTCGCTGCAGTCCGTGGTTTTAAGCTGTTCATACCCAGAGCCGCGGTGAAAGCTGTTGTTTACTGGGTATAACAATCCATTGTAGCCATTTCATACAAACTGCTTACTATTGAATTAATAATTATTTATCGATTCGAATGCTTGAAACACAAGTTACATTTGATTACACGCGATTTCAAAGTTCCGTTTCCATTTTAGCTTAGTGCCAACAGAAATTTATGTAACAGGCAGAAGAAGGCTCTTTCGACCCCATAAGATATATATATTCTTGATCAGCGTCAAGACCGGATACCATATAGCCATGTCTGTTTGTTTATCTGTATGAACACTTAATAGCTGAAGTCGAAAGGATTTCTGAAAAGTTGGTTACGATCGGACGAAAAGCAGAAGTTATTCAAAGGAAAATTTTATTGGTATCTATATTATGGTTTATTTTCAACATTTTCACACCACATATACCTTTTCGGTATATCTTTTTAAATACTCGTATAAGAGTATGTCAGTCTCCTTGAATGTGTAGCGGTTACCTCATAGTCGAGCACTCTCGACTGTAGCTTTCTTTCTTGTTTTGTTAAGCACATGTTATTGTTGCAAGTAGATCAAATGTGTTTTAGATTTTGTCATGCCCCTCTCCCCCTAAAATCGGAAGAACGATTAATGAGCTCATTTTTAAGTTAGAGTCTCCAGTTTTATATTTGGATAAAAACATTAAAGTGTGTTTAGTAAAATGCGTAATAGTTAGAGTTTTAACGGGACACTGTTTCAACAGAACTTCTGTCGCAGCTGCGGGGATGAAGAGGAACTCGAGAGTGTCCAGCATCTTCTCTGCGACTGCCCTGTACTTCTTAGAAAGAGGACTCAATTTCTGGGCTTTTTCTTAACTCTACCGGTTGGTTCCAGGGGCTACCGCAGCCCAACAGGACTGGCCAGTAGAACACAGAAAAAATAAAATAACGAGAATTTTCCTCCACTATCCCAACAAACTCTCTTAATCCCTTCTATTCCTACATTATTTATATCAGACATCACAATGGGCCATTGGATCTCTGGGTGCTCTCGACTCCGTTCGAGCTGTCTCTTCTACCTAACCTAACCTAGATTGCTATAGGAAGTTTGGCATGCAAACTTCCGGGTATAACGACGGTCCAATGAACCGGATTCTACTGTAGTTAAAAAATACGTGTTATGCACAGGATAGTTTGGTTTCGTTTACTTATTTTTATTAAAATAAATCTATTTAATTTTTATTTACGTAAGTTTTCTCTAGTTGTTTTACACATAGAATTTATCAAATAAAAAATGTCTTTAAATTTGAATTTTATATAGCTTTTATTTTCGTTTCCACAATTTTAAAGGAGTCTAGTGATGATTTTAGCATGCATTGCTGCAAACAAAATTTTTTATTTTTTTATACAATGAGTCGACTAAAATATTTACTGCATGGTAATCTCCCTTTTCGAAATTATGTAATTTTAAACACTCTATACTAATGCACACACTTTACACAATTTGCAGGAGAATGGTACGTATTTATCGGCGCTATTCTGCCGCGAGCAGGGCTGCAAGGGACTCGTGATACCTGTGCAGACGAAGACACTGCAACCGGACTGGCGTTGCCTCAGCTGCGAAAATGTCTTTCCGCATGCGAAGATGGCACGGTATCAGGATTTTGCACTAAACACTATCAACAATCGAATCAATACGTGCAGTGTGCGTGACATGATTCACTTCATCAATGAGCTGTGTCCACGCTTTTGTCCGCCCTCGAATTACGTGCTGATCGAGGCCAAGTTGAATGTGATCTGGCGCATGACACGTTTGCGAGCCGAAGAGTACACGTCCGAAGAGTTGGACCACAAGAATCGCTATCGCGAGCAGATCCTTGCCATCCTTCATAAGCTTGGCGCCGGCGAGTGCACGCTGAAAAAGCTCATCACCGAGGAGATACAGTGAAGCACTTTTTTTTCTCATTAGAAATTTAATAAAAATTGAGCTATTTAAAAAAAACCCCGTCACTCTCTTCGCTTATATTGTTATTTTTCTATAATTAAGGTTACTTCAACTAAAAATTGAACTAGGATTCTTTTTTATAAATCTCGAATTTCACTTGACTTGACTGATGAAAGATATGTCTACTGAAAAGTTTCAATTGTTTTTTACAGTTATTATACCCGCTACCCATAGGGTAGAAGGTAGAATTATAACATAGTGCCAACAGAAAATGTATGTAACAGGCAGAAGGAGGCATCTCCTACCCCATAAAGTGTATATATGCTTGATCAGCGTCAACAGCCGAGACGATATAGTCATGTCTGTCTGTCTGTATGAACACCTGGATCTCAGAGACTATAAGACATATAGACACTAAATTTGGTAAAAAGGTTACTTCATACCCTACGCAGATCAAGTTTATTTCAAAAGTTGGATGCCGCACCCCCTTCGCCCATAATAAGCATTAATCTACAAAAAGTCAAGTTTTTTTTTATGTAAATCGCGTATAACTCCAAAAGTTCTTTGTGTAATGATGTATAATAACCATAATGATGCGTAGTAACCCATCTTCGCTTGACACTCTTAATATACCCTGTAATTTTGGTACAAATAGGATAAGTAGAATAAAAGTTATTCGTTAAATTATTTATAACAAGTAAGAAAGCTACAGTCGAGAGTGCTCGACCGTATGATACCCGCAACCCATTTCGAGAGAAAACAAAAAACTTAAATGATATTTTAACAAAAAAATATACCAAATATACCAAAACTTGTTTTTTGTATATATTTGAAAATAGCGAATAAAAATCCACAACACCGTTATGGTCACACTGTCAACTAAACAAACAAAGCGCGGGAAGCTGCAAGTGAATTTTCCATATAAAATTGATTCTTTAATAACTTCCTTGTTTTTCATTCGATCTCAACCAAATTCACAGGAATAATAGAAAATGTAATTATTATTAGTTGGACGTTGACGTACATTGTATGCACATTCAAGTGGCCCAAGCGATACCAAGCCAATGCTTGTTACGCGCGGATCCCAATAAACCCTCCTCCCGCCCAACCGACCGAGAGGCGCTGTCGCAGGACGAACGATACGATTCGCGTTCGGACAGGATAGATTCGGGCATGCAAAAAAAAAAACGCGGATAGCATAAAGTAGAAATTCAGGATCGGACATAAGAAATAAACGGGTGGAATGAAAATTTGCATACCAAAATTCAATGCTCTAGGTCTATTATTACGGCTTTTACAGACTTGTGGGGGCGGAAAGGGGCGTGGCATCCAACTTTTGAAATAAACTTGATCTGCGTAGGACATATAGGAGTACTGTCCCCAAATTTGGTAGCTCTAGCTCCTACAGTCTCTGAGATCTAGGTGTTCATACAGACGGACAGACGGACATGGCTATATCGTCTCGGCTGTTGACGCTGATCAAGCATATATACACTTTATGGGGTCGGAGATGCCTCCTTCTGCCTGTTACATACATTTTCTGTTGGCACTAAGTTATAATACCCTTCTACCCTATGGGTAGCGGGTATAAAAATTGTTGTGCCCATTCATATAGACGTTTTAAGTGTGTGAATGACCTAGAGATATCAAATTTGGTGACAGTATTCGTGTAGGTCTTACGCAGATCAAGTTTGTTTTGGATTTTTGGCACGCCCCTTTCCGCCCCCAAAAACTGTAAAAGCCGTAATAATAGACCTAGATAGTCTGAATGACTCCTGTGAATTTTGTTGAGATCGAATAAAAAACGAGGAAGTTATTAAAGAATCAATTTTATATGCAAAATTCACTTGCAGTTGCTCGCGCTTTGTTTGTTTAGTTGACAGTGTGACCATGTCGGCGTTGTGGATTTTTACCCGCTATTTTCAAATATATACAAAAAAATAAGTTTTAGCATATTTGGTATATTTTTTGTTAAAATATCAATAAAATTTTTTTTTTCTCGAAATGGGTTGCGGGTATCATTCGGTCGAGCACTCTAGACTGTAGCTTTCTTACTTGTTTTTAAGATGGCTTATCGATTATAATAGAACAAATCGTCTAAGCACATATGTATGTACATAGATGATATAGTGACGTACGAAGAGCTGGAAAAAGGAGGTCAACAATTTTTTAATCAATTTTGAGTATATATAAGTCTGTGTTGTAAGTCGAGACAGTCAATCTCCATTTAATGGTATGTACAGTTCGCAAGCATTCGTTAATAAATGTGAGTATAACGTGCTTGTCTTCTGCCTGTTGGGTTCTCTTTAATGTCATAACAAATAGTATATAATAATTGTACAAATAATTGTGTATATGATAAGGGCTAAAACAAAAAAAAACCCTCATGAATTTCATATTACATTTATAAATATATATCTGTTAATAGTGTATATATAAATGTGTGTATGTGTAGATCTGTGCCAGATCTGTATGTAAGGTCATAAGCTTAATAATGTCAGAGGAACGAAAGGAAAATAATGAGCGCAAATTGCATGTGCCTTGATTTTTCTCCTGCTCCGCATGTTTCCCCACTTCATGCTTCTGCCTCTTCCTTGTTTGTTGTTGTTATTGTTTATAAATACATTATGGCTACAGCTATACAATAAATTTATGTGTCTCTGGCTACTTACAAACAAGTACATTTAACACTATTTTAGTATATGCTTTTGAATGCTTTTCGCAATCATTACAAGAAAAAAAGCTTGATATATAAAAATATACATTACATTTACATATATTTATATATATGTATGTCGCTTAAAACAAAAAAAATAAGACTTAAATAATTAGCATATAGTTTAATCAGTAAGAAACGTTAATTATTGAAGTTGAGCGTCATGGTTGTGCACTCCCCACATCCTGTAACCCCCTACAGACTACATGCGCCCCTGTCGGCAAGCAGCGCAACTAACTGAGCGCCAGCTGCTCGGAGTTTAACTTCCGCTCCAAGTTTCGCGACTGGAATCGTTGCAGCGGCGGAATAGCGAACATTACCAGGCCACTGACCGCAATCATTATGCCGGCCATCATGAAAGCCGGCGTATACGAGTCCGTGATATCATACATCCAGCCTGAATTGAATGGGAAAAAAGATACATTAATTTACCGGCAGTAAGTTCGATTAAGAATTTTATTTGTTACCGCCAATTGGGGGGCCAATGAAGCTAGCAATGCCCTGGAAGAGTAGCAGCAGACCAAAGGCATTGGTCAGCTTCTCCAGGCCGAGCAAATCGACGAGGATCACAGATGTGAGGCCCACATAGGCGCCGATCGTGAAGCCGAACACCGAACAGTAGATTAACAGCGAGTTATAATCATCGCACAGTGGCACCATCGCGGTAGCTGAAAAACGAACATTAATTGATTATTCATATTAATAACAGAACAGAACAGAAAATGACTAAAAGAAGAAATTAAACTTATGAAATTTGTATAAAACAGAATAACGAATAAAACAAATAAGAAAGCTACAATCGAGAGTGACCGACTGTAAAATGCCCGCTACCCATTTAGAAAGAATACAAAAAACAATAAAATATGCTAAACAAATAAATAAAAATCGTTAAGTTTCTTATATAAAATATACGTATTTGGCAGTGAGACCATATGTAACTAAACAAACAAAGCGCGCCTTGTGAATTTAGCCAGTAAAGCTGTTTATACCCACTACCCATAGGGTAGAAGGACAACAGAAAATGTATGTAACAGGCAGAAGGAGGCATCTAAGACCCCATAATGTATATATATTCTTGATCAGTGTCAACAGCCGAGACGATATAGCCATGTCCGTCTGTCCGTCTGTCTGTCCGTATGAACATCTAGATCTCAGAGACTATAAGACATATAGACACCAAATTTTGTACATAGGTTCCTTCGCAGATCAAGTTTATTTCGAAAGTTGGATGCCACGCCCCCTTCGCCCAAAATATGAAGAAATCTAGAACAAGTCAAGTTTTTTTTGTATGTAAATCACGTATAACTCCAAAAGTTCTTTGTGTAATGTTGTGTAATTCGGTAAGCCATCTGTGCTTAATACTCTTAGTATACCATGTAATTTTGGTAAAAATCTGACAAGTAGAACAAAAGTAATTTGATAAATTATTTATCAAAGTAAATGTGCCCAAAGTTTGATTTAGATTTTTGCCACGCCTTTTTCTGCCCCCAAAAACTGTAAAAGCCGTAACACATCATTACACAAAGAACTTTTGGAGTTATACGCAATTTACATAAAAAACAAGTAAGAAAGTTACAGTCGAGAGTGCTCGACCGTATGATACCCGCAACCCATTTCGAGAGAAAACAAAAAACTTAAATGATATTTTAACAAAAAATATACCAAATATACTAAAACTTTTTTTTTGTATATATTTGAAAATAGCGGGTAAAAATCCACAACACCGTTATAGTCCCACTGTCAACTAAACGAACAAAGCGCGGGAAGCTGCAAGTGAGTTTTGCATATAAAATTGATTCTTTAATAACTTCCTTGTTTTTCATTCGATCTCAACCAAATCACTGAGATATAATTATTATGATGCATACCAAAATTCAATGCTCTAGGCTTTTGGGGGCGGAAAGGGGCGTGGCATCCAACTTTTGAAATAAACTTGATCTGCCTACCTAGGACCTATAGGAGTATTGTCCCCAAATTTGGTAGCTCTAGCTCTTATAGTCTCTGACTCCTCTGGCTCCTTCTACCTGTTACATACATTTCCTGTTGGCACTAAGTTATAATACCCTTCTACCCTATAGGTAGCGGGTATAAAAAACAAATTTCAGTATATAATCTTGTATATTTTTTGTTAAAATATGATTTTAGCTTTGTGTTTTCTCTCGAAATGGGTTGCGGGTATCATACGGTCGAGCACTCTCGACTGTAGCTTTCTTACTTTTTTTTTTATTTCAGAAGACCGAAAGGGCCGTGGCAAAAACCTAAAACAAACTTGATCTGCGTAAGACATGATATCTCTAGGTCTTAGTCTCTGAGATTCAGGTATTCATACAAATATACAGCCACTAAGTCATAATACTCTTCTACCCTATGGGCAATGAGTATAAAAAATGGATAGTAAATAATGACATTGTCAAAAATAAGCAAGTCAAGTAAAAAAGTAAGTAACCAGATAAAAATTGTTTGCATGACTTACCGATGCCACAGGCTGTAAGGCAGACGTTGTAGACGAGCAACCGATTAACCCAAGGCTTGTCCGCAATATAGCCAAGAATGATGCGACCTACAGTATTTGCGACGCCAATAGAGGCAATGAGGAAGCTCGCTTGTTGGTTGCTGATACCCAAAGTCTTGGCATGGGCGGCCATGTACAGATAGGGCATGTTAAAGCCGATGCTGGTGCAAAAGTTCGATATGGAGAAGATGACGAAGACAGCGTCCTTTAGCAGCGAGAAGTTCATCATTTCGGCGAAGGTGTCTCGAGTCTCCTTGGAGCAGGTGATGCATCCGCAACATTTTGTTAGCTCCTTTAGTAAAAAATAAATGCAAATTAGTTCAATGTGTTTAAAATTAGATAGACCACCAAATTAACTTTTAAATAAGTAAATAAAACTCAAGAGAAGTCCATTTTGATATTCTAAACAGTTGGAAGTCAGAAGGAGGCAATACGATCTAGAAATATTAAACTTGATAACATTACTCGTGTATGTTTTACACAGATCAAGTATATATTATATTTTTCTCACTCCCCTTTAAGAAAATACTAATCCCCATCTCATAAGATATTTAAAAAAAAATACAACAAAATACCAAAAGCCATAATATACCGCACACTGTCAACCAATCAACTGAGCTCATGGAGATGCTATAGTTGTTTCTTGAATAACTTCCTTGTTTTTCTGCCTATCACAACCAAATTATCACGAATCATTAAGACTATAGTTAGTATTATGCGAACCAAATACTGTTTTAGCTGTATTATATCGGCTTCTATGTTTTTTTTTTTTATTAATTTGAGTGGGCAGAAAGGGGCCTTGCAAATATCTAAAACAAACTTGATTTGCGTAAAACAAACACGAATACTGTCACCAAATTGATATGTTGAGGCTATATAGTTTCCAAGATATCATACAGACAGACTGACGGACATATCTATATCGTCTCGGTTGGTCTATTTAATAAGTGTCACAGCTAAAGCTATACGGCAACACCTTTAAAGTATGTTTATTAAAGGATGTAGGTGGCGTGGCAAAATTCCAAAACAAACTTGATCTGCGTGCAGTTATAGCTAGTGTTTTCGTATCTCTAGCTCTTATAGCTTCCAACAGACAGACGGACATGGTTATATCGTCTCGGCTGTTGATACTGATCAAGAGTATATATACTTTATGGGGTCTGAGATGCCTGTTACATACATTTTCTGATGGCACTAAGTTATAACAAGCTTCTTACTTCAGCTAAGCAGACAACAGCGGTTCGAATGACGCTCAAGACTTTTTTTATTTTTTTACTTTTTAAAATTATGTATGTATGTTATTTATAATGGATATAATAGTTGGAAACTTTGTTATAAAAAAAATCACTAAAAGTTTGCTGCAAATCTTGCAATTGCTACAAAAATCCCCATACAATAAGTATTGGTAATTTTATTCTTATTAGAACACTGCACACGCATTTATTTATTTTATTTTTTTTTAGAGAATTTAACAAGTTTTTTTAATATTTCAAAAATATTAACGTGCTCTACAAAACTGGGCAGCGGGTATTTAACTGTAGCTTTCTTACTATTAGTATAGATTACAAATAAAAATGAAATTATAAAGCCAATAGTGTTTTATTTGAAATATACCAGATAAAAATACCTACCAAGAAGTACAAAGAACCCATAAAACATACAATAAAAATTTTGCATCGAATTATGTGTTATTAAGAGTAATAAGCACAGATGGCTTACCAAAATTCTCAGGAATCATTGAGACTATAATAATTATTATGCAAACCAAAATTCAATGCTCTAGGTTCATAATTACGGCTTTCCAGTTTTTGGGGGCGGAAAGGGGCGTGGGCAAAAATCTAAAACAAACTTGATCTGCGTAAGACCTACACGATTACTGTCACCAAATTTGATATCTCTAGGTCATTCACACAATTAACACGTCCATATGCATTGGGCACAACAATTTTGATAAATAATTTAACGAATAACTTTTGTTCTACTTATTCGATGTTTACCAAAATTACAAGGTATTTAAATAGTATTGAGCACAGATGGCTTACTAAGCTACATTACACAAAGAACTGTTGGAGTTATACGCGATTTGTTCTAGACTTATGTATATTGTGGGCAAAGGGGGTGTGGCATCCAACTTTTGAAATAAACTTGATCTGCGTACAAAATGAACCTATGTTCCAAATTTTGTGTGTCTATGTCTTATAGTCTACTTCTGCCTGTTCCATACATTTTCTGTGGACACTAAGTTGTAATACCCTTCTACCCTATGGGTAGCTGGTATACAAATTTGTGTTATCGAACTTGGTGACAGTAATCGTGTAGGTCTTACGCAGATCAAGTTTGTTTTCGATTTTTAACACACCCCCCTCTGTCCCCGAAAACTGAAGAGGCCGTTATAACAGGCCTAATATAATAACATAAAATATCATTAAAGTTGTTTGTTTTCTCTCGAAATGGGTTGCGGGTAACTTACGGTCGAGCACTCTCGACTGTAGCTTTCTTGTTATATTGTCGGCTTGATATTATTTACATGATCTTCTCTGATTTAATCCGCTTGATCTTGTCTAATTTAAGTTTGCTAACTAATCTCCTAGCTAAACACATTATGCGACAAAGTTTAGCTTGTGTTTTCTCCCGCTCCATCTCAACAACATAGTTGCTTTCACCAAGGGCGAAGTGTAATGTAGGCTATTGTCATTTGGTGTAATTGTGTAATCTAAGGTGCTGGCAATGAGTTTACGCACTTCGATTTGCATGTGAACATATGGACTTAAATGTAAGTGGCATATTCTAGTTTTGTTGACCACTCTGAACTAGTGACTGCGACAGAAAATTGAATTCTGATTGCGTTTGCGACTGCGTCTGAATAATGCATAATTTTTGCTGGTTGGGGGGGAGGTCACTTCAAATGGCAAATGGCTTTAGGGTCTGCTGCACGTCTGCTCGAGCGCTTAGTCTACGATTAGATACTGCGCGTATTAGACGTGTAACTGCAACTGGAGATCGATTGACCAACCATGGGCATTGTGGATGGATTCTACGAAAACAGCGAAATCTTTGTCACCGGGGGCTCTGGTGTGGTGGGAAAGGCGCTAATCGAGAAGCTACTCCGGTCCTGCAATGTCAAACGCATCTATGTGCTGCTCCGATCCAAAAAGCAGTTGTCAGCCGACCAGCGTTTGGCCAAACTGCGACAGGCCAACATATTTCAGGTGCTGCGTCTTCAAAAGCCTTACGAGGTCGACAAATTGTTTGCGATACCAGGCGACGTGGCATTGCCGCATTTGGGCATAGAGCCCCAACATCGTTGGCTGCTCTCGAATGTCTCCATTGTGTTCCACTGTGCGGCCACAGTGCGCTTCGATGAGCCGCTGCGTGTGGCGCTGCAACTAAACGTTGGTGGTACCCTGGAGGCCTTGAAGTTCGCCGAGCAGTTGCACCAGCTGCGTATTTTTGTGCACGTCTCCACGTTCTTTAGCAATCCCTATCTGAAGCGAGTGGAGCCCAAGGTAAGCCGAGTCACCCACCTTAAACTCATATTTGTAACTACACATATCCAATAGAATTCTTACAAGAGTAAGTTTAAATGATACCCGGATAATTATAACAAGTAAGAAATCTACAGTCGAGAGAGTTTGACTGGAAAATACCTAACCCTTTTTGAGAAAATATATTTATTTGATATATCAAAAATACCAAAAAATATACCAAACAGTTATTTTCGTGTTCAAATATCCATTTACGTTGAAAACCAGGATAATCCAAGTGGTCGCTATAGCTCTTATAGTCTTTGAGATCTATGTTTATACTGACAGACAGACGGACATGGCTATATCGTCTCAGCTGTTGACACTGATCAATTATATATATAGATTATGGGGTCGGAGATGCCTCCTTCGGCCTGTTACATACATTTCCTGTTTGCACATAGTTATAATGCTCAATGGGAAGAGGGTATAAATAGGCTTTACCCCAACCCAAGTCTATAACCAAAATCATGTACATCCACTTGCTGTTGCTTCTGACAATACTATTAGTGCTTTAATTTCAATAAAATTTGTGAAATGCTTACCAAATTCTCAAATCCGAAGCATTTTGAAAACAACAATGTGTCATATTTTTATAGCTCAATCAAACACGAGTAAAAAAGCTACAGTCGTGTGTGCTCGACTATGAAATACCCGCTTCCCATTTCGAGAGATATGTACAAAAACAAAACAAAACAAATATACCGACATTTGTTTTGTATATATTTGAAGAAATACATACATGGTCACACTGGTCAAAAATAAAGCGTGCGCTACTGCAGTTGAATTTTGCCCTATTAAGTTGTTTTTCTGTGCAAGAATTGTGTTTTAAAAAAATTTCGTAGCTCTAGCTCTTAAAGTTTCTGAAATCTAGATATTCATATGAACGGACAGACAGATGGACAGAAGGATATGGCTATATCGTCTTGATTGTTGACACTGATCAGAAATATATATACTTTATGGGGTCGGAGAGGTTATAAAAACAATTCTCTTCAATAAATATATTAGTAGAAAAGCTAACAAACTATTTTACGCCTACATGTGCGAAAACACTTGCGGCTCAACAGGGTTTCGAGTGCCGCTCCCGACAATTAAAAATTATTTATGTTATTTATTGTGGATTTTAAAGTTAAAAACACTTTTATAAATTGCTTAATAATGAAAAAAAAAGTTTTAAAAAAAACATACCTAAAGCATGCTGCAAATCTTGCAATTGATAACGCAAAAACCCGTAAGTAATGGAACTTTATTCTTATTATAACGCGTTGCAAATAGTTGTTTGGTGGCGAATTGGTTAGAGCGCACGCATGCGTGTCGCAATGTAACATACGTTGGTGACTGAATCTGAATCCCGCTTGGAAAATTTTTGACATTAATTTTTTAGCAAATTTAACAAGCTTTCTAAGTATTTCAAAAATATTTTCGTGCGCTAAAACATCGGGTAGCGGATATTTTACAGTCGAGCATACTCGACTGAAGCTTAACTTGTTGAAAATAAAATTCTCTTAAATATATTATAAATAAATACCTATAATAATACAAAAAGTGAACCAATAAATAATAGTTTACTATACATAACAAATTATTTGTCCTAAATCCGAATCTAAAACGATTTATTTGTTATACCCGCTACCCATAGGGTAGAAAGGTATTATAACTTTGTGCCTACAGAAAATGTATGTAACAGGCAGAAGGACTATAAGACTAGGACTCAGAGACTATAAGACATAGAGACACCAAATTTGGTACATAGGCATCTACATTAATTACCCAGATCAAGTTTATTTCAAAAGTTGGATGCTACGCCCCCTTTGCCCACAATAAGCTAAAATCTAAATCAAGTCAGGTTTTTTTATGTAAATCGCGTATAACTCGAAAAGTTCTTTGTGAAATGATATAATTTGGTAAGCCATCTGTGCTTAATACTCTTAATATACCCTGTAATTTTGGTAAAAATCCGATTATTAGAACATAAGTTATTTATTAAATTATTTATCGAAATATGCCCAATGCATATGGACGTTTTAAGTGTGTGAATGACCTGGAGATATGAAATTTGGTGACAGTATTCGTGTAGGTCTTACGCAGATCAAGTTTGTCTTAGATTTTGGTCACACCCCTTTCCGCCCCCAAAAACTGGAAAGCCGTAATAATGAACCTAGAGCATTGATATTTGGTTTGCATAATAATTATTATAGTCTCAATGATTCCTGAGAATTGGTTGAGATCGAATAAAAAGCAAGGATGTTATTAAAGAATCTAATTTATTGGCAAAATTTATTTGCAGCTGCTCGCACTTTGTTTGTTTAGTTGACAGTGTGACCTGTCTACCCTATAGGTAGCGGGTATAAAAATAAATTTCAGATTATTTCTTTGGTATATTTTTTGTTCAAATATCATTTAAGTTTTTTGATTTGTCTGGAAATGGGTTGCGGGTATTATACTGTTGACTGTGGCTTTCTTACTTGTTTCTAACTGTGTAATCGCAAACTTATTATTCTAATCATCCATTCGCATTCTTACAGTACTATTCCTCGCCCATGGACTGGCGTTTGTGCTTGCGGCTTTTGGACGAGATCAAGGACGACGGCATGCTGGACGCGCTCACCTCCAAGTAACAGTGCATCTAACGTTTTCACATGTTAGCTGCGAACTAACAAATTAATTTTCCCTCTCTATTGGTAACCGAGCAGGCTGACCGTAGGCTTTCCTAACACATACACATTTACCAAGAACCTCGCGGAGTCCCTGATCAATGACTACCATGCACGACTGCCCCTGATTGTCTATCGTCCCTCAATAAGTGCGTTTCTTTCACTCTAGATTCTTCTACTTTTTACAATTCCGATTTTCTTTTCCATGGATAGTGTTATTTTCCGTTCGTGATCCGCTGCCGGGTTATGCACCCTCGTTGATGGGCGCCATGGGTCTGTTCTCACTGGTGGGCGCGGGTCTGTTAAAGAGCGTCTACATTGGGAAGACGGTGCATCTGGACATTTCGCCGCAGGACATGGCCATCAAGCTGTTGTGCTACTACGCCTATGCCGGCTGGGCGGTCTATCGAATTGGGTAATTTCAATGCTAGTGAATTCGAATTCCAAGTTAAAAGTGTTATTTTTGCAGCACGCCCAAGGAGCTGCCGGTTTATCAGTGCTCCTCCTGCACACATATTCCGCATACTTTCATCCATATGGCCGAGAACATGGACACCAAAAATCTGTGGCACAATGGCGCCTTCCTCATGAACCTCCTGGTACCCGGGTGCCATTACACGGACAATCGTTTCGCCTACAAACTCCTGGTATTCACCAAGCAGATTGTTCCCGCCCTGCTGGTAGATATGTTGTTGAGGCTTCTCGGTCGTCCGCCTGCCCTCATGGCCATCATGCGGAAGTCGTATCAAACGCTGGAGGTGATGAAGCCCTTTATGTTCAACAACTACGACAGTCCCGGCTGCACTGACATCGACACCATGCTAGATCTAAACCGAGAGTAAGCTGTCTGCTATTTATGAAGAGCAATTTGACTAATCGTCTCAATTCTTTTGCAGCACCGATTTCTGTCTGTACGATGAGTTTCGTTATGCGCATTCCGAGGAACGCTTAACCACTGCCTGCGAGAACATGATACTCAGCATACGACACGATTTACTCGGCGAGCATCCGAAAACGCTGAGACGAGCTCAGTTAATTATGCGCGTGTAAGTAAGCTGTCTCTTCATCTCTTAATACCTGAGATTCCGCATAGAGAAATGTAGTTTACTTGCTTTACAATTTTGCGATACCTCTTCAAACTGCTTTTACTTGGCTAAACTTCTATTGAATAACATACTCTCTTTAATTTCAAATATTTCCCCAAGTGTTTTTGTGTCGTTGTTTTTGGAGCTCCGATTAGTGGTGTAAAATAACAATGATAAGTCGTCGATATTTTATGAAACCTGGATAATCGTTGATATTTGACAAAACTGTCATGGTCATACATATATCATCGAACTTACATCGACTCAGAAGACTTTCAACCCAACAGCAATCTTTCATTTTTAATTTTCATTCCTAGTTCACAAGATTTGTTTGAGACTTTTCGCAACCTTGCAAAATTCATCCCTGGTTAATTAATCTCGGGAAGTCCTCACCTTACTGTAATACTTCTCTTGCACTTCTCTACTCATATTTTCCCTCTCTTACTTTCATTCTTCCTCTTCCTAGCAAGCAAGCCATCAACATTGCGGCACGTCTTTATCTGCTCTACAAGCTCGGCAGCTGGCTCTGGTTTTCTTACCTAGTCTAGCTACACAATTAACTGGTTGAATCGTGTTAACTAACCATACAGCTGAGGCTTCTACTTTATCTGAAGATATCGGCTTCGGTTTATCGAAGAAAAAAAAAAATTTTGTTTTGTGTTTTTTTTTGTGTTATTGCTAGTCGCTAAATTACCAAACAATATTTTGAAGCAAATAAATGGGAATGAAAGAAAGTTGATAACTGACCTGACTCTGCACTAATGGATGACTCTGACGCAGCGATCCATAGCGCTTGATGACCCCAGATCCAGAACGCGAACGCGACAGATCATTGCGTGAGGTGGTGTACTCAGGAATATTGTGCAGCGAGCCCTGGAATCAAGTGATATGCACACATCACATAGTGATATACATATATACACATGTAGTACAGCCCAGTTTACCTGATAGAGGGCATCAGGTCGATACATTGTGCCGCTGGCGCTGTGCTCCCGATGAGAGTCCCGCAGTGGCATCAACTGCGGCTGGCTGGCAAAGGTTCTGGTGATGTCATCGTTGCTGTTGCTCTTCATCACGGTAATGTTGCTGTTGTTCACCGCCTGTCCATTAAGCAGTCCATTCGAGTTGTTGTTCTGGTCGGAAAGCGAAGAGACCATCCATTAGTTAAGAAGGGATATATGTACATGTATTCGGTGACAAATTGTTGATAAACTATTCAAGAATAACTCCACAAAGATTCTGAAACTTACTCGAACTATTTTAGATTTGTTGGTTTTGGTTACAAAACAAAAATTTAACATAATTGATATAATATATATCGACAAGTCGGTTAAATAACAAAAAAAAATGTATTTAAGTGTTTGTGATGGCGTTCGTAGTAATAATAGTCTCATTGAAAATACAAAAGAGGCAACATATGAAATTTAATATGAAACTAAAAAAAGACTTTGTTTTTAGAGGAAACTATGACTGATACAACACGAAGATATAGAGTCGAAAGCATGAAAGTTTTTTAAGTCGCCATTTTCCACTTTGAACTTGCCCGTATTTGACAATGTTATGGATACGATTGGAAATCAATAATAATTTGGAATAATACAATTTGTATTAACTTAAAATTTTAATTGTCTTCTATGCCAACTACAATATCTGTAACCTGAACCTCTAAAACAAATGTTTCACTACTTTCATTAATTTTGTACTATTTTTCTTTTTTCAGCATTGCTTAGGTTCACATAAATGATACAAAATTACAAATCATTTTGAATTTTTTGAGTTAGACATAAATGTGCGACGGTGTCGCCTGATTTTGTATCTCCCTTGCTTTTAAATCGTTGAGTACCTATCTGATGTCACTTACTAGTCCCGGCTTCAAGTTGTGTCCCACGCTGTTGGAGCGACAAAGCGTGTTGCCAGCGCCACTAATTGGAGCCACATCTAGACGTTGCGGCAGCTGCAGATACTGATCTGTGACGGGCTTTGCCTTGAGCGGTTCTAGCTCAGCGGGCGTTGCATGCTGACTCTTGATGCACGACTTTTTAGCCAATGTCGAGGCCTTGGAGGCCTGTGGTGCCTCCAACGGTCGGAACATGGCGCCAAAAATTATGCAATTAAGCATCAAGCCGCCAATGATGAGCATAGCACCACGCCACCCATAGTTGCCAATAAGCATCTCCGTCAGCGGTGCAAATACAAACGTGCCAAATCCAGAGCCACACACAGCAATCCCAGTGGCCAGCGAACGCTTCGATTCGAAGTATTGCGTGACACTTACAATGGCTGGCAAATATATGAGGCCGAATCCCAGGCCGGTGCCCAGACCAATGGTGATAATCAATGTGGCTACATTCTTGGCAAACACGCTGACAATAATGCAACCAGCAGCCAACAAAGCGCCTGCAATGGTCACTTTGCGACAACCATAGCGATTCACAAACGATGAGCTAATGGGACCTTCAAATGATTTAATTATATTATCAAGCCGCGTAACTTGATATACCGGCAGTTCACTTACCTGAGGAGAAGGTCACGCCCACCATGATGGAGGCAATCCAAGCCGTGTAGCCTTTGCCCTCATTGAAGTACGTGAGAAACTCGTCGTAGAAAATGCCAAATGAATACGTCATGCCATCGGCTATGCATCGAAATAGAATTATTAATGAAATATTATTATTACAAATAAATAACCCAAATACTGAGCTACTATTGTATACTACAAATTGCACAACAATTTTCAAACAGTGGACAGCGGGAACTTATTGCATGGGTTTTTCTTAGCAATTGTTGCAAAATATGGAGCTTACTTTACGGTAATATTTTTTTTTTCAAAAATTTCCTTTTTTTCTTTTCTGTCAATTTTTAAAAGCGTTTATGTCAATAATATTATTCATAAATTAAATAAATAATTTAAACAAGTAAGAAAGCTACAGTCGAGAGTGCTCGACCGTATGATACCCGCAACCCAGTCCGAGAGAAAACAAAAAACTTAAATGATATTTTAACAAAAAATATACAAAATATACTAAAACTTGTTTTTTTGTATATATTCGAAAATAGCGAATAAAAGTCCACAACACCGTTATGGTCACACTGTCAACTAAACAAACAAAGCGCGGGCAGCTGCAAGTGAATTTTCCATATAAAATTGATTCTTTAATAACTTACTTTCATTCGATCTCAACCAAATTCACAGAAATAATAGAGAATATAATTATTAATATTCATACCAAAATTCAATGCTCTAGGTCTATTATTACGGCTTTTACAGACTTTTGGGAGCATTTTATGAACAACAGAGCAGCTGACGAGCAGCAGCAAATTATTTTGTTTCTTACTGATTTTTAGCACACTCTTCTCCTCAAAAAAGAAAATTAAAAAACTAAAGTTTCTTCAGTATCACTTTAACATCCATAGAGACAAGAATCTGTCAACTTAGGTAGCAAAAACAAAACGATACCATCAAAACCAAACCAAACACATTTCAACCACAAAGCGTAGGAAGAAAAACAGAACAGCAAACTAGTAAGAAAGCTACAGCCGAGTGTGCTCGATAGTCAAATACCCGTTACCCATTTCGAGAGAATACAAAACGTAAAGATGACATTTGAACGAAAGATATACCAAACAAATACACCGTAATTTGTTTTTTGAGTATATATTTGAAGAAAAACCACAATATACACACTGTCAACTAAAAGAAAAAAAAACCCGAACAGCTGCATGTAATTTTTGCCCTATAACGTTGTTTCTTGAATAACTTCTACGTTTTTCATTCAATCACAACCAAATTCACAGGAATCATTTAAACTATAGTTATTAAGATGCATACCAAAATTCGAGGGCGGAAAGGGACGTGGCAAATGTATAAAACAAACTTGATCAGCATGCTGTTAAAACAAGTGTTTTTAAAAAATTTCGTAGCTCTAGCCCTTATATTCTCTGAGATCTAGGTATACATATAGCCATACGTACAGACGGCATGGCTATATCATAGCACTGATCAAGAGTATACATACATATATACTTTATCGGATCGGAGATGTCACCTTCTGCCTGTTACATACATTTTCTGTTGGCACTAAGTTATAATACCCTTCTACCCTATGGGTAGCGGGTATAAAAACATCACCTACTGCAACCAATTTATGTAATTATAGTCATCCTAAAATTAATTCTAATAACACAGACATCTACAACTATTTTTTTAGAAATATTTTCCAAACCCGTTTGAATTCCTCAGAAACCTTAACTCAACTAACTCACCAGAAATCAAATCCTTTCTCAAAACAGCCTACACTTACTATTTACTATAAACAAGTATATAATAATTAATAAAGAAAATATTTGTAGTAAACAATAATGTTAATAATAGATAATATGTATTGTATATTTGAAACAAAATGAAATCCAATATAAATTGCTTTGCAGTTTATATCGAAAATGTTGTTTCTAATCAAATTTGTTTCTGCCATTAAAGGCTGGCAAGGTTGCACTATAGTGATTACTTTGATTACTTTTCCTGGCCAAAATCAATATCTCGCTCATTTTTAAGGCCAACGCAACATTATAGATTGATCTTCTAATAATACAACGTTTGTTTTACAAATTTTCGAAAAATGGGGTTTGGCAGAAGAAGTGGTCAAAGTTCATATAGTGCGTTGTCAAACTTCATGATTTCCGCTGCGCTCAAAAGTAGGTAATACAAAACGAACAAACCGAATAACATCGCAATGCACTATAGGAACTTTGACAACTTTTTCTGGCCAAAACCCTTTTTATTTAAACTGTTAAAACAATAATTGTTTTAATATCCAGAAAAAGCGATCAAAGTTCCTATTGTCCAAAGCATCGAAATTAAATTACATAAATCAGTTGAGTTGGCGTTTAATAAGAGAGTTGAAAATGCTGTTGCTGCTTTTTTTTATTATTTGTTGTCCATTTCCTTATCAGAAATGCTACTTTACTTTATACATGGCCTGACATTTATATGGGCTCAAAACTAATCCAGCTATTGGGCCGTTGACACTTGGACGCTTATTATAAGGGGAACAAGGGCAATTGACTGCAACTTGATAAGATTAGTTAGCCGGCCACTTGGCCAATTACCTAATTAATAATTATGTATTAACCTATTAGATTTTTGTAGCCTCTGCATCAATTTGCCGTCTAGTAGTCGTAAATTAACTGTTGAGTAACAAATTTATGGCTTGTGAAGGAGCGTACCCATAATGATTTGATTCTGATGTTCTCTTTTATGACCAGAGGGCAGTGAGGACTTGACGCATGTCTATATGCCATAAGTCGGCCAAGGTGCTGGCTTTTATTTATTTATGAATGCAGCAGCAATCCGTAGTCGACAGCAGTTGCCAGGCGGCAAAACTCGCACTAAAGAAGCTCCTCTAACGACCACTACTTTAAATCAAATCAAAATCCAACAGAGTGGACAGTGGTTGCCAGTTTATGATAACACCATTGAAAAGTTCTCAATTCTCGATGTTTATCTTGCACAATAATTGCTCTTTGAACACACACCTAATCTCTTCTACCCACTTAAAATACTTAATATATATTTGGGCACAAGTCTTTAGCGTTCTAATCAGATCACTTAAGTCTTTGATAGAGTTCTATTAGTGTATTAGATTATACTTCTTTATCGATTTAATAGATATACACGTCATTGTCAAATTTCGAATATCATGCCCAAAATATATTTATTTTTCAGGAATTGCCAATAATTGAAGATCTCTGTTTTAGAAAAATATTTGATTTTTATATTTGTATATATTGGACGTTGATGTGCTAACGAACAGCACCATCAAGTGGCCCAACGACACCAAGCAAGGGCTTGTTACCGCGCGGGCCGTAGGGGCGCACCACGTAGCTTGTGGCAACGGACAATCGCGAACATAAAGCAAAAATATATATTAATTAATTTTAAAATTACATCATTACACACTAGACAGATGACTTAATGAGTTTCTAAGAGTGGAAAACGAAGAAACATTATTTATTATAGAATAGTACTCGTTATAGTTAAAACATAAAATACGGAAAGGATTATGTACAGCATAGTTTTCATTACAAAGTGGAAGGGAAAGAGGTAAAAAGTTCCATGTATTTCTGATCGGAACCTTAAAATTAATTTGGCTAATCAGTTCGGATGAATCGATCTCACCATTAATGAGCTTATGCAAAAAAATAACACCAAGCATGGTTCTACGATCAGAAAGTGAAGGAAGATTGATAAGTAAAAGTCTACTACGATAGGAAGGTAAAGGAGTGTTAGCACTCCAGTTAAGACCCCGAAGGGCAAACAAAAGAAATTGTTTTTGTACAGACTCTATTCTTTCCTGATGAACCTTATATTGGGGACACCAAATACAAGAGCCATATTCAAGAATAGGTCGAACAAGAGAAGTATAAAGAGTTTTAGTGATGTAAGGATCACTAAATTCTTTCGACCAACGCTTAATGAAACCAAGGACACCTATTGCACGATTAGTTATATCCAAGATGTGCTTGTCAAATTTAAGTATGGGATCGAGCAGAATACCTAGATCTTTAACAGACTCAATGCGCTCAAGATGTTTTGCATGTAGAAAATAAGTATTGTTAAAACGCAAACACCTGTAAAAAGACATTACGTTACATTTATTGCAATTAAGATTTAAAAGGTTTATTTGACACCATGATTGGAAACTATCAAGATTAGCTTGCAGCATTTGACCAGATTGAGAATCAACTGACGTTAAACAAAGCTTGATATCATCGGCATACATTAACACACGAGAAAATTTAATAACGGATGGAAGATCATTAATAAACAATGTAAATAACAAAGGGCCAAGGTGACTCCCTTGAGGTACACCGGAAGTGACCTTAACAGACTTGGAGACTAAGCCGTTAAAATACACTTTCTGGGTTCTGAGATTTAAATAGCTAGATATCCAGATAATTAAGTTATTTGGAAATCCCAAGAGATAAAGCTTATGTAGTAATAGTGAGTGATTAACTGAGTCAAAAGCTTTACTGAAATCAGTATAAATTACGTCAGTTTGCATTTTGTTTTGGAAACCATCAATTACCAAAGAAGTTAACTCCAGTAAGTTAGTGGTAGTAGATCTATATTTCATACACCCATGGCATGGTGATATAATAGATCTACAATAATGTTGCAACTGTGAGGTTATTAATTTTTCAAACAGTTTTGGAATAGCATACAATTTTGATATTCCTCTATAATTCTCGGCATTCGATTTATTTCCTTTTTTATAATAAAAGATGCCTTCCAATAGTTTGGAAAAGAACATAACTCCATTGACAAATTAAAAAGAATGTATAAAGGATTTAATAAAGTCTCAGCACAATGCCTAAGCACACATGCTGGAACTCCATCTGGCCCTGGTGAAAATACAGGCTTTAGAATCTTTAAATTATTTAATAGTGAACTTTTGGTAATTAATGGTTTAAAAATGCAATGTGCGTGATTTATCTGATACGGATAAGGCAAAACCAATCGACCGTTTTGAGATCTATATGTAGTTTGAAAAAAATAAAAAAATAAATCAGCAATAGACTAATTAGTTTCCGCTGTATTCTTTTCAAAAAAAACAGTCGATGGAAGCGTTGATGAACCACGCTTCATATTAACAAAGTTATAGAATCTCCTCGGATCACTGCGAAACCGCCGTCCACAATTTACGAGGTAGTCATTGTAACACTGTGTATTAAGGACAATAAAATTTGATCGTGCAATCGAATAACAAGAGAAGTTAAAGGACATTTTATTTTTAAGGTATGTCAATTCCCGTGTAAACCAAACAGGCTTGTTAGACGTATTTGGTTTACGTAACGGGACGCACATGTCGAATGAAGAGTTTAATGCAGTATAAAACAGTTCAGTTGCACTATCAATGTCCCTACACTCGCAAAGAGGAGACCAGTCAGTGTTCGACAGGATCCGAGAGAGTTCATTGAAATCTGTGTTACGAAAATGACGCACGTGTTGCAATCTCGTAGTAGAGTATGCTACACGGGTCTCTAGGTTCATCAACACTTCTAAAGTAGGATGATAAGGATCTTCAGGAAGGGATAAAGGTTCAGATCGGGAGACAGATGTAAGGGAAGGATCCAAAACAAAAACCAGGTCAAGCATTCTATATAAAGAATTTGGAATAGCATTGATTTGACTTAATGATAATCCAAACAAATTATCTATAAAATCATGCTGGGACGCAGAATTTGAAGCGTTGGAGTCAGAATTTGATAGCCAAGTCATTCCTGTAATGTTTAAATCACTATCGCGATCAGATAGCAAAGTAGAGACAGAAAGTATAGTCGAAAAATGTGAAGAATAGACAGAAGAATCAGAAGATGGAGGAACATATGAACAAGTTATAAAAATACAAGCACCATGAACGGACAATTTTACAGCTACGAATTCTAAATCGACAGCGAAATCAATTGTAACTACTTCATAGGTGAAAGCAACGTCAACTGCGATTAAAACCCCACCTCCACGACGAGGAGGAGTGCGATCTCGTCTATAAATATTGTATTTACTTGAACAGATTTCGAAGTTTAAAATGTCTGGCCTAAGCCAAGTCTCTGAAAAAGCTACGACATTGTATAGAAAGGACAGACTACTAAGATAGAGATTGCTAAGGTTGCTACACAGACCTCTTATGTTCTGGTAGCCAAGTGAGGAGGATGTTAGTTATTTGTAGTTCAGAGCTTTTACTCGCAACAGTAGGAAGTTCAACTGGACTACGAATTTTCTTTTTTGCGGTATATGCCTTTACAATTACATGATCTGGCCAGAACTTTTTACAACAAATGTTGCCAAATTGATCGGCAGGAACAGTAATTTTAAAAGACGATATTTGCCGAGAATAATTAAATTGAAATTTGTCCACTGAAACATTGGCTTTAGATTTGGCCTGAATAAAAGCCATGACTTCATCAGAAGTTTGATCAGGGGCCTGGAAACGAAAATGTGTGTTCTTTGGTGGAACGCCATCAAGTGATTTGAGATTAACCACAGCCGCATTAACAGCCTTGGATGGCTGACCAACAGAAACTGCTGGGGTGGTTAAGGCTTCAGTGCATACAACAACTGAAACATTACCATCGCCGGTGTTAGTAGGAACAATATCCATGGGTAGAACATTATTCTCGTCACTACTAACTGTTATTGGAGGAGCAGGAGAAGAAAGATTTATTAATGCAGGAACAGACGGAGCAGACAAATGATTTGGGTGTGGGGAAAGTTCATTAGCGCTTATGGACAACCTCGGATTGGCCTTTTTACGCTTAGGTGACTCATTCAAAAGTTTCATATTTTTGAATTCATCACCCAGCACTGAAAAACCTTCAAACAGTTTTTTAAACCGTCCAAAGATATCTGCAAAGCCCTTCTTGGTCTGTCGCATAAAGCCCATAATGTCCTTCTCGACATCCCTGCATGATTCACAAGTCCACTTCAAGCCTGATTTGGACTCAATCAGGTCAATAATGCGCCCACTGAGTCCAGCGCATTTCTCGTGCGACACATTGTCGCACAGCCAGCAGCAAACAAAACCCATTCTTACGTTTGCACGAACTTGGCAATTTTTATTTGAACAGACAATCATGGTGATAAGAAAAGAAAATTTGAAACAAAAACAGACAGCAAAAAAGAACATTTTTTTACAAAAATGTATATTTGAAAGAAAATAAGGTTAGTGTGCAAAGAAAAATAAAAATTGTAATTTGAAATAACAAATATTAAATTTTAAATAAGTAAATGTAATCAACAAAAACGCACCCTAGGGTTAAATCTGTTGACGTTGCTTTACTTGTAAAAGCGCGGGCACGACCGAAACAAGACACCGCAAACGGAATAACTGACAGCAAAATAGAGCGCAACCAACACCAACAACAAAAACTAATACGCGCAAGAGAAAACTTGGGAGACGTAAAGAGTAAGTGCAAGAGTGCAAGAGTATGAAAAGCAAAAACAAATTGAACGCAGTGACAAAACAATAAGTAAACACTGTCGTATGCCTTAGAATTTGTTTTTGCGATTTTATGTAAATCAAACAAAATGCGAAATAAATAATAGTTCACAATGTATACTGTTGATTTTGACAAAAGTTAAGCACAGCTAATAGCGATTACTTGTGTAAACTAAATTTGTAAAAGGTAACACAAATGAAAGTGATAGCAAAGAATGCGAAGAAAAAAAAAAACACGTCCGTTTGCGATGCGAGGCGGCGACGAAAAAAAATGAAATTTCTGAAATAAAAACAATTTGTTTAAAGATCGATTAAACTTGTATACATTAAATTATTTTAATTAATTATTGGTTTTTGAATACTTTTTGATAATATTTTAAAATATTCAATATTTTAAAAGCAAAGTGATATAGAAAAAACGGTTGACAAAAAAAGTTAAGTTAAGTTTCGTTCGATGTATATACATTGATAAATTTAAATATTAAATTCGTTTATTAAACAGTATGGTACATTACAAAATCGACATCTTTTTATGTACATACGAGTGGTACACTTTTAATAGCTTTAGCACATATGATTTACATATTATATATAGAATATATATAGATCAATATAACTGATTAGATATCTCAAGAAATTGAGTTTGTTGCATGATTTGATTTTTTGCATCTGATTGTTTATCGTTTGAACTTGTATTTACAGTGCACATGTTAAGTGGTAGGTGGCAAAAGACAAGTGGTAATATCTGATTAATTGACGGACTGAGGGAATGCACACTTACTGACAATATGGATCATGAAGGAGCCGAAGACGACAACCCAACCCCATCCACCATCGGGAGGCGTCGGCATCGCATCCATTTCCATTTCACAGTTCGCATTGCCATTTTCCAGCTGCTGATGTTGCTGCTGGGATTTTCTTCTCGCCGGCGGACCGTGCACCATTTTGCTGCTCTTGTGGAATGTGCGGTTTCCTCGTGTCTACCGTGATTCACTCTCTCTGTCTGTCTTCCTTGAGCTAACTTTCTCTCTTGCTCCCTTTTCTATCTTAGTGCTTGTGGGTAAATTTTATTTCTAGCTGCGCTGCATGTTGTGTTGCATGTAAAACGGCGATCGTAGGATGACGGGAACAGCTGAAATTGGGATTTTAATCAAGACAAGAAATTAGTACAACACAACTACTGTGAGACATCAATTCTTCAGCTGCAAGTGCCAAATTAATTGATACTCAAAATTTGAATTTTATAGATTCGAATTACAGTTGAACTGTATTCGATAAAGAAATGTGTGTTTATTTGAGGAATAAAACGTTTAAAAAATGGTAAGCCATTTTAAAAATGTTACCTTGAATTTTTTATGAAATCCGTGCGGTTTGCTAAAGAATGGCTAATAAATATATGCAGCTATCTGCAAACTGGAACGTTTTAAAGCTTCCAAAAATCATATATATTTGTATGCGTACTCCCACATACTCTACATATATGTACATATGTAAATGCTGCTAACAATAATTATGTTTGTTATAACAAAATATATAAATTTTTAATAAGCGTAAACAGTCGAGACGATATAGTCATTTACGTCTGCCTGTACGATCACATAGATCTCGCAGACTTTAAGAGCTAGAGCCGCACAATATTTTAAAACATGTGTTATGCCAGCAAGCAGATCAAGATTTTACAATTTGACCACACCGCCTTCAAAAATCACAAAAGTTTTTTAAAACTGTTGCCGTTGCTTTATAGCTGTATCGGTGATTTTTGGCCTATAGGCCAGCGCGGAAGTTTCGTGATTTGCGTCAAATATTAGGGATAATTTTAAAGGCATTATGGCATTAAATGTATGAAAAGACTCGCAGCTGAGCAAGCTGCAGCGAATCAAGTTTTTAATACTTTTTAAATTGTTTATTTAATTTATGAATATTATTATAGACGAAAAAGTTTTAAAAAATTGCCAAAAAAAATAAAGTTAACATTTGCTAAATAAAAATTTCCCTTAAAGTAAGCTGCCAGTTTTGCAGCAAGTGTCGGATTTAATAGCCGCCTGGGCTCCCCGAAAGAATGGTCAGAGGGCCCCGGCCCAGTGTTGCCAGCGCCTCAACACAAAAAAAGGACAGATGATCGAAAAAAAATTACAAAAAAAGAACAGACATTTTTTTGAAGGACAAGAAACATGACAAATATAGTTTTTTTAGTTTTCATTTATGCACCTCGGCATATCCAATTCATCAGCGCCGGTTCTTGCAATCACGATGCGCGAAATATTTGTACATATAGTATATGCTTCATTTGGCATGTTGAAACTTTTAGGCACAATTAACTTTCAAAAATGTGCATCGATCGTGGAAATTCGATATGAAAGCGAACGCACACAGTTTTAAATAGATTAAAGATTATACATATTGCATGAATATTTAAAAAATAGAATATTTTGAAAAAGGATTAAAGAAAGGACAAAATTAAATAAAAAGGCTGTTTTTCAGGATAGAGGATGTTTCAAAATTTTTGCGGACAAAGCTGTTTCAAAAAGGACAGATCTGTCCTCAAAAAGGACAAATTGGCAACACTGCCCCGGCCCTCCCAGCAGAAAAGGTTGTACTCCACATTCTCAAGTAGAATGTAAAATCTATTGCAGCAAGATCTAAATGTAGCAAGAGATTTTACTTACTCAAAATATCCTCATTTGTCGTTTGTGTAATGTACATAGATAGTTTTCATCACTACAACATCAAAAAACAAGTGAGAAAGCTACAGTCGAGAGTGCTCGACCGTATGATACCCGCAACCCATTTCGAGAGAAAAAAAATTTTAATGGTATTTTAACAACAAATATACCAAAAATATACTGAATTTTGTGTTTTGTTTGTATATATTTGAAAATAACGGTTAAAAATCCACAACACCGACATGGTCACACTGTCAACTAAACAAACAAAGCGCGAGCAGCTGCAAGTGAATTTTGCATATAAAATTGATTCATTAATAACTTCCTTGTTTTTCACTCGATCTCAACCAAATTCACAGGAATCATTGAAAATATAATTGTTATTATGCATACCAAAATTCAATGCTCTAGGTCTATTATTACGGCTTTTACAGTTTTTGGGGGCGGAAAGGGGCGTGGCAAAAATCTAAAACAAACTTGATCTGCGTAAGACCCACACGAATACTGTCACCAAATTTGATATCTCTAGGTCATTCACACACTTAATACGTCCATATGCACTGGGCACAAAAATTTTGATAAATAGTTTCACGAATAACCTTTGTTCTACTTATCCGATTTGTACCAAAATTACAGGGTATATTAAGAGTGTCAAGCGCAAATGGGTTACCAAATTACACATCATTACACAAAGAACTTTTGGAGTTATACGCGATTTACTAAAAAAAAAACTTGACTTTTTCTAGATTAATGCTTATTGTGGGCGAAGGGGGCGTGGCATCCAACTTTTGAAATAAACTTGATTTGCGTAGGGTATGAAGGAAACTTTTTGCCAAATTTGGTGTCTCTATGTCTTATAGTCTCTGAGATCCAGGTGTTCATACGGACAGACAGACGGACAGACGGACAGACTGACAGACGGACAGACGGACATGGCTATATCATCTCGGCTGTTGACGCTGATCAAGAATATATATACTTTATGGGGTCGGAGATGCCTCCTTCTGCCTGTTACATACATTTTCTGTTGGCACTAAGTCATAATACCCTTCTACCCTATGGGTAGCGGGTATAAAAAAACATAACATAGAAGTTATTTTGCATTTCTGTTGTTTGAATTCGGTATAAGTGAGTATGAAGTTATTTTCAGTAAGAGGTGCAAGGGATTCGCCCCCATTGGTTCGTCTCTTGAGTTTACATCGGGTGAAATATGTAAAGGCATAAGCGGGCTCGGGCAGATTTGATGTGTGGCAGAAAAAGACCTGGGTATTTTCTGTTCAGGCATTTCTGAGGCTAGGCGATTTCTATATTAGTTTAACTGAACTCAGTCAGAACTCGACGTGAGCAGTCATAGAAAGTGGCAAAATCGAACTGTGTCAAAATTTGACCCAGGCATCTCCTGCTTATGCATTATTGGGGTCAGGTAAATTCAATATCTGTCATAATCAATGCACGGCAGAAAGTGAATTTTCAAAATACAGCAAGGGCATTTCTCTCGCCAGGCAGATAATTATTTGGCAAAACTCTACGAGGGCATATTGAAGAAATGGCAAATTCTGTGCAGGGCTTTTTCGACTATAGCAAATTCAAAGTCTGACATTCCACATTTTGTAAACATGTAATATTTTTATTTGACGAACGATTTCTGTATTCTCTACATCTAAAGATCAGTAGCTAATTCACTGAATTTGGATTCTGAGATGTAAGTTTTTACGCACGGCGAGGATACAAAGTTGCATGATTCTATTTTTCTGAATTCAATAAAAGTTTTTACTCCGCAATTTATCACTTGATTTATTTAATGTACCGAACGACTGGGCCCCTCTTAGGAAATTGCCGCCTGGGCTTTTTTCCATAAATCCGCCACTGTTTGCAGCAAATGCTAAGAAAAACCCATGCAATAAGTTGTGATCCTACTTTATTCTAACAAGAACGTGAGGCACCCAACAGTCTGGTGGCGCAGTTGGTTAAAGCGTACGTCCGAGTGTCGTACATGCTTCATTGTCTGAGTTCAAGTTCAGCTTGTGAAATGTTTGTCATATATGTACATAGGTCCGTATTTACCATGTAGGCAGTGTAGGCAACTGCCTAGAGCGGCAAGAATCGGGGGCGCCAAATTTTATCTATGTAGAACTAAAGTGTAACACCACTTCGACTTGACAATCAAAACCCGATCTGCGAGTAACTGCAAGGCATTATATAGATGACGTGCAGAGAGTTGTTGTTAAACCGTTGCTATTGATGCAGACTTGGACTTGGAAGGAATCGTTTGCAATTCGTTGATGTGCTATAACAAAAACCGAATCGAAGCGGTTATCAGTATGTGGTGCCACCTTCTGAACCGCCCTGTCAACCAGACGACAACAGCAGAAACAGACGCAGGCAGCGGGGAGTGTGAAGCAAGTCGGGGTGTGCTGGTGGGCAATAACATTGATGTAACGTTGACAATCTGAGAAAAATACGGAAAAAACCTATAGACGACAACAGCATTTTGAGAGGAAGTGGAAAGAGGCTAATGGATGATACATAAATTAATATACATAAATATGAATATGAATACAAGTAATGTTGTTTTCCACACTTCTTATCAGGGATTCTTGAACTGCGCGGGCGTATACGCTCGGAAGGAGGGATTGAGGAATGACAGAAGGCGAAAATGTGAAAAGAGTGCATAAGACGGTCTCATTCCTGCACCTTGCGAAAATATGAAAATAAATGTTTCAGAGGTAAAACACATTTTTTTTACTTTAGGGAAACTTATTTGGATTATCAGCCCGTCCCCGGCATTCTATGACCATAACGATAAGTATAATACATTAATACATAGGGGGTCCACCTCATACTCAAGCAATAAACAAGTAAGAAAGCTAAAGTCGAGAGTGCTCGACCTTATGATACCCGCAACCCATTTCGAGAGAAAAAACAAAATTTAAATGATATTTTAACAACAAATATACCAAAAATATACTGAAACTTGTGTTTTGTTTGTATATATTTGAAAATAGCGGGTAAAAATCCACAACACCGACATGGTCACACTGTCAACTAAACAAACAAAGCGCGAGCAGCTGCAAGTGAATTTTTGCATATAAAATTGATTTTAATAACTGCCTCGTTTTTTATTCGATCTCTACCAAATTCATAGGAGTCATTGACACTATAATTATTATTATGCATACCAAAATGCTCTTGGTCCATTATTACGGCTTTTACAGTTTTTGGGGGCGGAAAGGGGCGTGGCAAAAATCTAAAACAAACTTGATCTGCGTAAGACCTCCACGAATACTGTAACCAAATTTGAAATCTCTAGGTCATTCACACACTTAAAACGTCCATATGCACTGGGCACTAAAATTTTGATAAATAATTTAACGAATAACTTTTTTTCTACTTATCTGATTTTTACCAAAATTACAGGGTATATTAAGAGTGTCAAGCGCAGATTGGTTACCAAATTACACATCATTACACAAAGATGCCACGCTCCCTTCGCCCACAATATGCATAAATCTAGAACAAATCACATTATTATTTATGTAAATCGTGTATAACTCCATAAGTTCTCTAGGTCACTCATGCACTTAAAACGTCCATATGCATTGTGCAAAACTATTTTGATAAATAATTTAACAAATAACTTTTGTTCTACTAACCAGATTTTTACCAAAACTACAGGGTATATTAAGAGTATTAAGCACAGATGGTAAGTTAAATTAAACAGCATTACACAAACAACTTTTGGAGTTATACGCGATTTACATAAACAAAAACGTGACTTGTTCTAGATTTATGCATATTGTGCGCGAATGGGTCAGAGATGCCTCCTATTGCCTGTTACATAAATTTTCTGTTGGCATTTCTACCTAATGGGTTGCGGATATAAAAAGATTATTCATTATATGCTTATTTAGCTTTCATATCGCATTTGAGCTTAAAGTGCATAGATTTATCGCAGAATTTTTTTGCCTTTGTCGCACTGATATTGATTGATATTTACAGAGTCTCAGCAAGTCGACTAGAATTGCAGTTGCTTGTAATTTTACCATAGTTTACATGCTTAACCATACTTTGCATGTGTAAGTGTGAGTGTTTATGTATATGTGTGTGTGTTCATGTTGCTGCCGTCAAGAAAACAATACGCAAAAGTTGCAACAAAGCAGAGTTATGATAACGCACAAACAGCAGAAAAACAGCAAAACAAGAGGGCGACAAAAGATGCATAAGTAGGGTAGGGGGAGGTGGGGTTAGATAGAGAGAGCGAGAGAAAGAGGGAGAGAGAGAGAGAGACAGCAAAAGCGGAACCACAATGTAAATGGAATATTGAAATGGGAACAAAAGTTTTTTCACAGACTATCAGCAACTGTTCGCATGTGAGACAAACACACACGTGCATGCATGGACAAAAGTAGCAACAATAACAAAGTTAAACGTTAAGCAACAAAGACGTTACGATTAGAAATTGAGTTTTCGGGGCGTCGCCGGCAGCAATAACAACAAGATTAGCAAAATGACTAAAACGACAAAGACAGGAACCGTCGCCTGCATCACCAAATGACTATCGCAAGTAGCTATCACAGTCACGCCTCACGACTTACTTCACGCAGCGGCACGCAGCTTTTGTGCAATCAACAACAATTAAAATTTCGTTTTTCAGCATCACTAATCCCTCTTTTTTCTCCCCCTCCCTTACTTAGCTACCCTTCCTCACACTTTCGTTACCTCCCCCACCCGCTATTTAATCAATGCGTTTAACAACAACAACAACAATGTTGGGAATGAAATCAGAGAAAAGGCATTGCGCATACGCAGCGTGTACTAATTGAGCACTCAGTCTCCGTCTCATCGCCCACTCACTTAATAGATTTGAAAAGCTACTCTCTTGTCACAACTACGCTATATACTCTTTATACGTTTTTATACTCTATATTATGCTATACTATATGCTCATAACATCATTTATCGCGCACTTTTAACGCCCACTCGAATTGATGATCAAAAGTTCCACAAAACAAAAAAAAGAGCAGCATATGTATATGTAGATCGAGCGTATAGCGTGTATTTAAATTGAGTAAAACACTCGTAAACTTCGTCAGATTATTAGATTTAATCATCATCAGGGAATCTCTGAGTTATGCAACTGATTTAAACAATTGAAATGTATTGAAATATGCGAAATTTTAAGAAATTAGCAAATCAAGAAATAATATGTACGAGGTGTGTTCAAAAAGTAAGGTGACTTTGTATTTTCAAGAAAAACTATTAATTTATTTGTCAATATTTATGTTGTCCCCTTCAAAGTAATCCCCCTCAGATACAATACACTTATGCCAACGGTTTTTCCAATCCTCAAACACTTCCCATAAGCACTTTTCGGTATAGCCTTGAGCTCTTGCAGCGATGCAGTCTTTATCTCTTCAATCGTTGCAAATCTCCGTCCATTGGGACGATTGGGCTTTGGTCTCGATATCATAACCATATACCCATGATTCGTCACCAGTTATGACCCTTTTGAGTAAATCTGGGTCGTCGTTGACGTCATTCAACAGCTCTTGAGCGATGCTCATGCGACGGTTCTTTTGGTCAAAATTCAGCAATTTCGGAACAAACTTCGCTGACACACGACTCATACCCAAAACGTTTGAAAAAATTTCATGGCACGAGCCAAGCGATATACCGACATCTTCAGCAACTTCTCTGATAGTGATTCGACGATTTTCCAAAACAATTTTCGTCACTGCTTGAACGTTTTCATCAGTTGTTGACGTGCTTGGGCGTCCAGAGCGAGGCTGGTCATTGGCATCTTCCCGGCCATCTTGGAAGAGTTTGTACCACTTGTACACATTTTTTTTACTCAGAACAGTTTCACCGTATGCCACTGTCAACATTTCAAGTGTTTCAGAGCACTTAATTTTATTTTTTACACAAAATTTGATGCAAATCCTTTGATCCATATTTTTCGATAGCAAAAAATCGCCGAGCTCGCAAAATAACTTGAAACTTTACGCCTCTCACAACCAAACAAAAGAGGATGTTCCATTGAAACTTGGTACAGATGTTAGGGAAGAGTGTACCAATATAACAAAACAAAAAAATCGATAATCGAAAATATGTTGCCCGCGAAATTTGAAAAGTCACCTTACTTTTTGAACACACCTCGCAAATACACAGCATTCAACAACCAGTCGAAAAGATAATTAATTAAAATAATGTTTTAAGTGCAAAAACTTTATAGATTTTTGTTTATCTTTCTATGTGTTTAACGTAAAATTTGGAGAAAAAAATATAATAATAGAAATAAAAGCAAGGAAATATGTTCGATGTTATGTAAATAGTAATTGTTTCGTATTTGGTTTTGGGACTTCAATTTTGATTTTTAAACTTTTCTGGAGTATTGAATATAAACTGATTTATCGTTTTAACTTTTGAATATATATATGTGGTAGAAAGAAATGGAGATAGGCTGCAGCACTGACCTATCCCTAAAGCAAAATTCACCAAAAAATTGTTAAATTCCTCAAGAGCAATATATGACAAAAAAGAGAAAGTGAAGACAGAGAAAAAAAGAGAGAGATTAGAAAACAAGTGGGAATGCTGAGAGTGTTGCAGTTGGTTTGCTGTAGCTTTTGGTAGCTTTTGATTTGTTCAGTTTTATTGACAAAGTCAAGTCTCGCTCAGAGAACGAGAACGAGAGCTTTATGAGATGGGTTAGGTTAGATAGAGCAGACGACTCGACCGGAGTCTAGAGCAGCCAGAGACCAAATGGTCCATTGTGATGTCTGATATAAATACCATAGGAATAGAAGGGATTGGGAGGGTTTGTTGGGATAGTGAAGGAAAATGCTGGTTATTATTTTATTTTGTCTATGTACTACTGGCCAGTCCTGCTGGGCTGCGGTAGCCCCTGAAAACAAAAGGTAGAGTCAAGAAAAAGCGCCAAGTTTTCTAGCCGAATATTCTCAAGACTACCCAGTTCAACGAAGAAATTGCCCAGAAATTGAGTCCTCTTTCTAAGAAGTGCAGGGCATTCAGCAGAGAAGATGCTGGACACTCTCGAATTCCTCTTCATCCCCGCAGCTGCGACAGAAGTCCTGTTGGGATCCACCTTACCGTTGGGCCATACGGCTGGTAACAGTGTCCCGTTAAGACTCCTGTCAGTAACCTTATCTTGTTCTTTGTAAAGTTTAAGAGGTCGGTTGTTCGCTTATGGTTATATCTTGGCCATAGTGCTTTTGACACTTCGCAGCCCGATGATGCTGCCCAGTATTTGTCAGCCACCGTTCTCATGGAACAATTAAGTTCCGATAGTAAGTGCTGAATAGGTCTCTTAATATCGGTCACCGCAAGAGTTTCTGATGACGCTGCGAGCTTTATTTAATAGAACTGCTGTATTACTTTTAGACTGCAATAAAAGTCGTACTCACTCTCTCTCTCTCTCTCGTACCTAGAGTTTTCTTACCTTGACTGACCCATCTTTGACGTGTTTGAAAATTCAGGAATCAGGGAAAAATACTTATGGAAATGCAAATAGCGGAAAATGAGTGAGATTTTTATCATCGGCAAGAAAGAGAGAGAATGGCGTAATTGCGTTTCAATCGTCAGATTTGTTCTTTGTTTTCGCTGATGCACTCGTATCGCGATGTCTCTGTCGTGTTGTCCAATTTGCACTTTGTTCATTACAGATAGCATTAATAAGCATTTTATTAATTTACACGTCTCAATAATGCAGCCGAACAGTGCGGTCAGACAATTTAATTACTTTGTCCTTGGCTTTGATTCATCGCAACGCCACTTTTTTTCATTACTCTCTTGCTTCTCTCTCTCTGTTCCTCTCTCCCTGTCTCTCTCTCTCTCTCTCTCTCTCTCTCTCTCTCTCTCTCTCTCTCTCTCTCTTCTTTATCTCTCTTTATGCACCTGTTGCTGTGTGTGTTCTTTTGGCCAGCCTAATCACCCACTACCGTCAATGTAATTAGCTTTATAATCCTGTAACGCGTCAAGTTGTCGGCTTGTTAAACGACAAACTATATTTAAAGTGAGGGTAAGTTCGTTGAGGTGCGGTTACGGCGACCTTGTGCCAAGGGAAACATAACTTTTTCTTCTTTTTATTGGTTTATTATAATTATTTAAAAAGAAAGTATTTTAGAAATGATTATTTCGACATGAGTCAACGTATTTTTTTTACTTCGTTTCATTAAAAAGTGCAAAGTATATTTTGAATAATTTACAAATATATGATAATTATTTTAATTATTTATTTTTTCGCTTTATTTTATTCTTAAATTATTTTTTTTGTTATTTAAAGAAATGACATATTTTCAAGAATTGCCTAACTAATATATTATTTGCGCACTTTTTTTTTTTTAAATTATTTGATTTATTTATTTTTTTCTTTTAAATATTTGAAAATTAGTTTTGCATTTCTTTTCTTATTCATTAATTCTTTTATTTTCGATTTTAACTGGCGTAAACAATATTTAGTTAGAAGATTATGGACTGCTCACTTTTGTCTAACTTTGCGTTACTATAGTAACACTGGTTTAAATTAAAATAATTCACAAGATTCTTTGTATGGATTTTCTCTGGATTTTTCTCCGCATTTTCTTACTTTGATTTCAGGAACTGTGTGAGAGGAGGTTATACCTATATGGTATATAATGTAGAGCCCATCATTTTGAATATACGGGATTGTTCATTCGCTTTGTTTTTCACTTGGTTTCGCATCGTATCGTGCTAGCAAGTTCATTGCCACCATTGTCATGAACATTTGAATAAGCTTACCCCACCCACTTCCTATTCATTTCTTGCAATTTCGATAACACGCATATCAAGCAATGCACTTGCTCAAAAAGCACCTTTCGTTCACTTTCGCCTGGCAAATCCCCTTCCCAGTTTCTCCTCCCACTATTTCCGGAATTATTTCACGTATTTTAGGCACTAGACAAAATTTTCAAAAATTCAAAATAAACATAGTTTGGCGCTTTCCAAATGTCGTAGATTAAATACACAAATTCGAATTTCTCACTTGGTTACTTACTAGTTTCCAGTCTCGTTGTAAAGCGGACAGTTCTATTTTCTCGTTCTTCTTCTGTATATATTTTTTATTTATTTTTAATGCTTGGACTTTGCTGTACTCAAGTTAAATATTGGTTTTGGCTTTTTTACTATTTTATTATTGTATTGTGTCTTTTTTATAGATGATGATTCACTTCACTTGCCATTCGATGCGTGTTACAGAGCTGCTGATTTCAAACTAAAACACGGTTTAAAATACAAAACAATAAAAAAAATGATTTATATATTTTTGAATAGAGCGACAGGAGCGTATAAGGGTTATTGAAAACACTGTTTGACGAGCTTGATGTTTTCTTTATTATTATTTTTTTTTTTTGTACGTGAGAGGTGGATTCTTCAGGTTTTGAGGAATAAACACAGCCGTTGCCGTTGTCAGCGTGTGACCGATTAAAACACATAGAATCTCGAATAACGAAAAAGCGACGAGACGCCGAAAAAAATCTACAAATCGTTTTCGCTTTGGTTATCACACCACTCTCGCATGCTCTTTGGCACAGTGTATCACTCTCTTACTCTCTCTCTTTTCTTATCACTGCGAGCGTTCTGAATTATTGAGTCTTATCAGAGCGATTTTCGAATGGTTAATTGTTTGTATTCTGTTGCTTCGTAACACGACTTCTTCTTTTTTCTACTTCGCCATCGGGGAGACTTGCTGCTGAAGAGGATTAGCGTTAAATTTTAATTAACAATATAAAAGAGCGAACAATATAAGTATAACTACGCTCACTCTCTCTTTTTTAGGCGTTTACTTATTGATCTCACTAAATGTATTATGGCCTTTCAAGATTGTATTTTTAATTCGAAATAAATAATTACAAAATCATAATCAAAAAGTTTTCAAAGTTTTTGCTGCTCCATCTATCAAGTGGTACATAATATTAATACAATATTTTAAAATCAAAATTGAACTTAAAACATTTTTACTAAGCATTCATCCCATTGATGGTTTGGTCTGATCAGCGACGAAAAGCTGCCATTTAATTAACTTGTATTATTAGTTTAATTAGGATATTGAGAGAATGTTGACAACCTTTTCATAATACTAAGTTATCTATAAAAATCGATGCTTATCCATAAATACTCTGAAATATGACAATCAGCATTTCCAACTTAAATGTAGTAGCGTATTTGGCAACAGTGTGCCAACATATTTGCCACATTTCTTTACACATAGCATTTGAGATCGATTGTAATAAAAACATTGAAAATTTATTTGCTGGAGAATCACGTCGCACAGTGGTTCGAACAAAATTAACAAATATTTTGCGCCGTTTTTATGCTTAAACAAAGGTTTCAGCTGTCGATGCCACGAGTATAAGTGTTTTTGTTGGCATTGCCTGCCGTTTGTTCCACTGTACGTAGAGGTTTCACACTATGCGCCTAATTTATTCAGTAAACCACATTAATATTGATTCTACACTCGAAATACTTTCTTGATAGCAGGTCTCATGCTTTTTGACCATGATTAATGGTTTAATGGCTTCCAAAGGAAAGAGAGGTGGGAATGTGAATGGAAGGAGGGTGGCCGATGTCGGTTAGCGGTTTTGCCGGATCTTTTTTGGGGACTACGCTGTCTAATTTGCCCTGTGGTAGTGCCATCGATTCTTTCTTATCGATAACATCGCCAATGCCCGTTGTTTATTCAGTTCAAGACCATCAAAATATAAAGTCAAAGTGGACTTCTAAGACACCCAGGGGCGACGAGAAGTGCGCAACTCGTGATCGAGCCGAACAAACCTCGATCTCATTACCCTCCCATGTCCAGGCTTAAGTTTACGATCGTCGCTGTCGTTGTCGTCAGAAAACATCGATCAGCACATAGCACCCTACAGCACCGCTGTGTTTTTATTGATAAGAACGTCCGTCTTTTTGTTGTTTTGCATTGATATACGTATAGAGTCGGGCAAGAAAACAAACATGTAAAATTTTCATTACAACACACATAAATACCCTAACCAATTTATTGTTGATTGTTTTAAAATATGTACACATATTGTAAAGAACTGCTATTGGGATTGTTTTCTTAACGGTCTGAAAATCACATTCAGAATTACTTAGCCCGCTACCCATAGGGTAGATTATAACTTATTGCCAACAGAAAATGTATGTAACAGGCAGAGGGAGGCATCTCCGACCCCATAAAGTTCTTGATCAACATTAACTGCTGAGACGAGTCCGTCTTGCCTCCTGACTGTCTGTCCGTCAGTCTGTATGACCACCTAGATCTCAGAGACTATAAGAGCAAGACCTACGCATTTTATTTTTAAACACTTATTCTGTTTGCACGCAGATCAACTTTGTTTTAGAATTTCGCCACGTCTCTTTCCGCCCCCTCAAATCGAAAGTACACATCGTAATAATAAAGTAATAAAATATAATAATAACTAGACTATTAATGGTTCCTGTGAATTTGATTGTGATCGATTGAAAAACATAGAACTTATTCAATAAACAACTCTATAGGGCAAACTGCACATGCTTTGTTTGTTTAGTTGACAGAATGACCATATTTGTTCGTATTTATAGCCGCTACCCATAGGGTATAAGGGTATTATAACTTAGTGTATGTAACAGGATGAAGGTGGCATCTCCGACCCCATAAAGTATATATATTCTTGATCAGTGTCAACAGCCGAGGCGATATAGCCATGTCCGCCTGTCCGTCTGTATGAACACCTAGATCTCAGAGACTATAAAAGGCAGAGCTACCAAATTTGGTGACAGTACTCTTGTAGGTCCTACGCAGATCAAGTTTATTTTAGATTTTTGCCACGCCCCTTTTCGCCCCCAAAAACTGTAAAAGCCGTAATAAAAGACCTATAACATTGAATTTCAGTCAATGACTCCTGTGAATTTGGTTGAGATCGAATGAAAACAAGGAAGTTATTAAAGAATTATTATTAAAGAATGATTTCATACACTTTGGCTTATACCTTTCATGTATGTAACATTTATCACGCGATTTCACTAAAATTCAGGAACGTACGCGCTGGTATATTTCAAAGGTGCGAAAGATCACAGCTACAGCTATACGGCAACACCTTCAGAGTATGTTTTTTGAAGGCGGTAGTGGGCGGGTAAAATTCTAAAACAAACTTGATCTGTGTGCAGCATCACACGCGGCTTATAGTCTTTTATTGCTCTTATAGTCTCTGAGTTCTAGCTCTTATAGTCTCTGAGATCTAGCTACATCTCACAACCCATTTCGAGAAAAAAACAAAAAACTTGAATTATATTTTAACAAAATAAAATTCTAAATAAATATACTGAAATTTGTTTTTTTGTATACATTTGGAAAAAAAAAAACATAATATACCGACATGGTCACAATGTCAACTAAACAAAGAAAGCGCGAGCAGCTGCAAGTGAATTTCGCCCTATAAAATTGATTCTTTAATTATTATTACAGATTTCGGGGTCGGAAATGGGCGTGACAAAAATCTAAAACAAACAAGATCTACGTAAGACCTACACGAATACTGTCACCAAGTTTGATATCTCGAGGTTATTCACATACTTAAAACGTCCATTTGCATTGGGCGAAAATTTTTTGATAAATAATTTAACAAATAATTTTTGTTCTACTAATCAGATTTTTACCAAAATTACAGGGAATATAAAGAGTTTTATGCACAGATGGCTAATCAAATTACACATCATTACACTAAGAACTTTTCAAGGTTTACACGATTTACATACAAAAACTTGTTCTACATTTAAGAATATTGTGGGCAAGGGGGCGTGACATATGGCCTTTGCACATAAACTTGATTTACGGAATGAATGAGCCTATGTTCAAAATTTGGTGTATCTAGATCTTATAGTCTCTGAGATCTAGGTGTTCATACAGACAGATGGCCAGACGGACATGGCAATATCGCCTCGTCTGTTGACACTAAATCAGTGGCGGATTTAAGGAAAACAGACCAGGCGGCAATTTCCTATGAGGGGCCCAGTCGTTCGGTACATTAAATAAATCAAGTGATAAATTGTGGAGTAAAAACTTTTATTGAATGCAGTAAAACAGAATCATGCAACTTTGAATCCTCGTCGTGCTTTTCGTACAGCAAAAACTTCCATCGCAGAATCCAAATTCAGTGAATTAGCTACTGATCTTTCGATGTAGAAAATACAGAAATCGTTTAATGTATCTTCAGCCAGAGTAGCTCGACGATATTCTTTGACTATTTTCAAAGAGCTCATGACACGTTCAGCACTAGCTGAAGCTATTGGCAAAGGAACAATCTAAATAAGCTGGAGCTTTCGGGAAAACTGTCCATTATATTGCTTGCGATGATAAACTCTAAATAATGTAACGGTGTGTCGTTCGTATAATCACGATTCTGCGAAAAATACATGCCTGTGAAAATAGCCTGTTCATACTTCAGATCCGTTCAGTTTATACTCAGAAACATTGTCGGTTACGCATAATATATTAAATTAAACAATATGATAGTGCTAGTCGAAAATATTTTATCAGATCCAAGTATCAGTTTCTTTCTGGTCACTTGATCTTCACACAAATTTCACACATTTTTTATAACTTGATAATCACACATTTATCAAATTTTCATCAGTTTAGTAAAGTAAAGGTTAGTTTGATTCAGTCTGATGTGCTATAATTTTTTCAGCTGGGTGGATCATAGTTAAATCAAAAGTCGAGAACTCACTTTAGTTTCGTCAAATAATAGTGTCAAGTCCGAGATAGGTTCCTAAGTGTTGATGATGCAATATTCCTTTCCTAGTCAGTATGTGTACATATTATTCCACTCGCAGTTTTATTTACACAGAACAGTCCTAGGTCTAGTTGAAATTTAACTGCAGTCATTTGTAGGTTTAAGGACGGGTAGATATTGTATATGTATATTGATGGTAGATATGAAATTTTCGTTTAATAATTACTTTGTAATCATATTTTCAGAGATAAACGTACATTTGTCAGAATCGAGGTTAATTTATGTTGACTATTGATCGCGCTAGAGTTCTTACAATCAGTATTTAGATTTCTATTTTACAACCTACGGATATTATTAATATGGAAATGTCTCAGTCTGCTCATCCTGTTTGGTAGTTTTGATGAATAATGCAATACAAAAACTCAAAAACCGTTCGCGGTATCAGTAACGTGTCACTTTGAATGCTTTGATATGAAGAAACATATGGCAACACATCAAGCCAGTAAATATAGCATGGTTGGCAGCCGATCTACCGAAAGACGAAAATGCCACGGGGAGATTATTTGTCAAACAGGTAAGAAAGCTACTGTCGAAAGCGCTCGACCGTATGATACCCGCAACCCATTTCGAGAGAATACAAAAAGCTTAAATGATATTTTAACAAAAAATATACCACAGAATATACTGAAATTTGTTTTTTTTGTATATACATATTTTTTTAAAATCCATTAAATACCGACATGGTCACGCTGTCAACTAAACAAACAAAGCAGAAGCAGCTGCAAGTGAATTTTGCATATAAAATTTATTCTTTAATAACTTCCTTGTTTTTCATTCGCTATTAACCAAATTCACAAGAATCATTGAGAATATTATTATTATGCATACCAAATGCTCTAGGTCCATTATTACGGCTTTTACAGTTTTTGGGGGCGGAAAGTGGCGTTGCGAAAATCTAAAACAAACTTGATCTGCGTACGACCTAGACGAATACTGTCACCAAATTTGATATCTCTAGGTCATTCACACACTTAATACGTCAATATGCACTGGGCACAAAAATTTTGATAAATAATTTAACGAATAACTTTTGTTCTACTTATCCGATTTGTACCAAAATTACAGGCTATATTCGGAGTGTCAAGCGCAGATGGGCTATCAAATTACACATCATTACACAAATAACTTTATACGCGATTTACATAAAAAAAACTTGACTTTTTCTATTTAAATGCTTATTGTGGGCGAAGGGGGCATGGCATCCAACTTTTTAAATAAACTTGATCTGCGTAGGGAATGAAGGAACCTATGGTGTCTCTATGTGTTATAGTCTCTGAGATCCAGGTGTTCATACGGACAGACAGACGGACATGGCTATATCGTCTCGGCTGTTGACGCTGATCAAGAATATATATACTTTATGGGGTCGGAGATGCCTCCTTCTGCCTGTTACATACATTTTCTGTTGGCGCTAAGTTATAATACCCTTCTACTCTATGGGTAGCGGGTATAAGAATGATTTTATCGATTCTACCATTTCACGATTCTTCAAATGAAAATATTACATATTACATGTGGAATGCCATACTTTGAATTTGCTATAGTCAAAAAAGCCCCGCACAGAATTTGCCATTTCTTCAATATGCCCTCGCAGAGTTGCCAAATAATTATCTGCCCGAGATAAATTAATGACGCCTGGCGAGAGAAATGCCCTTGATGTATTTTGAAAAACAACTTTCTGCCGTGCATTGATTATGACAAATGTTGAATTTACCAGAGCCCAAGAATGCCTGGGTCAAATTTTGACAAAGTTCGATTTTGTCACTTGCCATGAATGCCCTCGTCGCCATTCCTTAAATCCGCCACTGACACTGATCAAGCATATATATACTTTATATGGTCGGAGATGCCGCCTTCTTTCTGTTACATACATTTTCTGTTGGCACTAAGTTATAATACCCTTCTACCCTACGGGAAGTGCGTATAAAAAAAAAACAAAACAAATAAAACCGAAACTAAAATACTTTTTGCTACCAAGCAAATGGATAATCATGAAAATTGGTATTGATGACAAGTTAGGGGTTAATTTATGAAATGCTAAATTTCGAGAATTTCTTTACTTTAACTAACAGTTCAACGCGCACACTAGAGCGTTATTGGTAGTTAACCATTCTTGTCTCTCGTCTCTAAGCGGCGAGCGAAAAACACAGGTCGATAACGAGTGCAATATGCAACTGGAGCTACAGAGCCTTGGCCTTGCCAAGAGTTCGATTGAGAATCGAGTTGGCTCTGCCTTTGTTAAATGTCGCTGTATGAAATCGACTCGACCAGAAGTTATCAAACTGACGATCGGAAATTCATAATTAGTATATAGAATTTAGAGAAAAGTATTTCCCCATTCCAATCCCAATCAGAGTAGGTAAGTAGGCACAAGTGAGGTTGAGTTAGGGAATTGATTGTTTTTGCTTGTGCTTTCTTCAGCATTATCACACAAACTACAAAGACTCATTTCGTTAGGCGATTATGACCGAGTACGCACCAAGCAAATCGCGATCAAATGCCAACATGAGCTGCCAACTGATGGAAAAACTGCCTTCCATACCCGAAGAAGCAGCAGACGGTGATGCACCATCAACATCGACATCGCTGTCGCAGCAGCCGAAACAGACGCTCTTCCAGTGGATGTCGCTGAATAACCTACCCATGCTGGAGGACGAGACGCCACCAATCAGCTTCTGCGAGGTGCTAGGCAGCTGCGAGGTTGCCTTTCACAGTTCACAGTGTTCTCGGCTGCTCGTCAGCCTCGGTACAGACGCGCTGCAGCGCACAATTGGCACCCAGACTCAGGTGATGCAGCTGATGCAGGCACAGACGCAAACACAAACGCAACAGTTACAGCTTGGTCCGCAGCAGAAGCACACGCAGACGGAGCGAGATCCCAGTGAAGTGGAGCTGGCTATGGAGGTTCAATTAGAGTGGTATCTGCAGCAGCTGCGACAGCGTCGTCTTGGCCAACAGCAGCTGCATATATATAATGGTCAACAAATGTTAATGCAGTGGCAGCAACGGCAACGCGCATTTTGGTCTTTTCTAAAGACGCTGCTCATCTGTATTTCGGTGCTCGATGGCTGCTATTTGTTGTGTAGCGGCCTGTGGCGTCTTAGCATCTGGCGACGCCTGTTGATCTCCTTGTATGCGTTGGATGAGACACCACAATTGCCGCCGCCATCAAATTCGCTGCCAGCCTTGCTTTATCGCAAGCTGTGCGGTTTGGCCAGGATGCTTCACATGATTTGATTGCAACTCGTCCTGGCAAACACTCCACAGAACAGCAGCTCACATTGAAATCAGAGACCGCTTATTCAAAAATAGTTTTTTCTATTTTTAAAACGGCAGCGGGCAAAGCGCTATTTAAAGCCGCGCTCGCGATCGAAAGACCCCATTCCGAATCTCTTCGCATTTCCAAGTTTGCTTTTTCGTCCCCTAACCCACAATATTATACTGACAACAATAACAATAATAACCATAAATTTCATTGTGTTCCCCGACGCCAAACAGCGTTGATAACATCGTTGACACCAACTCAAATTGCCGGTCAATACATCTCACAGACACCTCTCTCCCCCTCCGCTCTCCACTCTCTGTTCACTGCTTTGGCCAATCCGCTGTTCTGCACATCTTAGTATGTAAAATAGCTCAATAAATATGAGAATTGCACACAGTAACAACAAAAAAGCCATTTGATATAGATTGTGCGAGACCTTTTACTTTTGCTGTGTATTACACATAGTTTTAAATGCAAGGTCTAAATAAGCACACAACTGATTACGTCTATAGTATATTTAATATATACCGCGTATAATCTCTGACGTTGATATCAGCACAGCAAATAAACAAATTCAACTGCAACTGCTGATCGACAAATACTTATTTTGCTGTTTACAAACCCCCACTCTCATTTTTATACCCGCTACCCATAGGGTAGAAGGTTATTATAACCTATTGCCAACAGAAAATGTATGTAACGGACAGAAGGAGGCATCCCCGACCACATAAAATATATATATTCTTGTCAACAGCCGAGACGACATAGCCATGTCCGTCTGTCCGTCTGTATGAACACCTAGATCTCAGAGACTATAAGACCTAGAGCTACCAAATTTGGTGACGGTACGCTTATAGGTCCTACGCAGATCAAGTTGGTTTTAGATTTTTATCACGCCCCTTTCCGCCCCCAAAAGCCTGTAAATGCCGTAATAAAAGACCTAGAACATTTAATTTTGGTATGCATAATAATAATTATATTCTTAATGAATGAAAAATTAATGAATCAATTTTATATGCAAAATTCACTGTGACCATGTCGGTGTTGTGGATTTTTACCCGCTATTTTCAAATACAAAAAAAAAAACAAGTTTTAGTATATTTGGTATATTTTTTGTTAAAATATCATTTAAGTTTTTTGTTTTCTCTCGAAATGGGTTGCGGGTATCATACGGTCGAGCACTCTCGACTGTAGCTTTCTTACTGGTTTATATTGTAAAGGGTGCTGATAGTATGAATTCTAAGTTGTATATATGTACATATTCTGCTCTAAAATTTGCAGAAAGAAAATTCCAGATGTGAATGTACTTTTTGGAACTGCTAAATATAATTTTTTAAGATTTCCAATTTTGTATTCTTGTGATACGCGGGCCTGCCGACAGATTAAGGTTCCAGAATAAATTGACAGGCCGAGTTGAGCACAGTTCAAATGGTCATTGGCCCCTGACAGACTTTGATAACGTGCACCTTTTACGAGTACATGCATATTTTACTGAAGTTCACGCACGATATGAAATTAAGCATATTTTAATAGGTCCATTCACTTTCAAAGTCTCGAAGTCCGCAAAGCGAAACTTCAGTCAGACCACGTCCAGGGAGCATGAGCAAAGCATGAGCAAAGCCGAAGGTGAAGATCATCAGTGTCTTTGCCTTGAGGCATAGGTTCAAGGATTAGACCACCGTAGTCTTATCAGATTTGCACAATAGTAAAATTTTTTTTTGAGTTCTTGATATTTTATGGAGTATATAAATGATCGATCCGATGGATAAGATAAGCTTGTCGAATGCTTTTCGTGTGTTTTATTGGTTCATCTTCAGAAAAAAATAAAGAACCGTCGCCGTCGTCGATTAATAAGAAGCACGTGCTCCACTAACAAAAATATTTGTACAATATTTTTTTGTTCTTTTTGATTATTTTCGTTCTGTATCTGGGGGTCTGAGGTTCACTTAATCTCTTTGTGGAACAAGGTACATATATAAATCAGTCGTGTAGTAAATGCTATTTGAACAAGTCACCTACAAGGCTACATAATCACGAGACTTACTTGACTTGACATTCAACTTAGTTTTTTTCTTTGTAACGCTTTTGTTGAATTCTGAATTAGATTAATATTGTTTAAAACCCCCTTTTATTTATTGGATCTTCTCTTAAGTTGAGACTTACAAAAAGTTATCAAATCTTATAACTAAACATTAAGTAACAATTCAATTAAACTATTTTAGGGTTTCATGTTCCTTACCTCTGCCTCTGACAGGTTGAATATGGAGGTAGTTCTGTATATTTTCGTTGCTACTGCTAGCGTTCACCCATAACTGGGAGTCATAGGTCCAGATTGGTTTAAGTAAGGAATTGTAAAGCAGGACCTGGAGTTCAAGACTAATAGAGGACCAAGCGATCAAAAGCCAATGGAGGCTATTAGCTTTAAGTCTTTATTGTGTTCTCTTGGCTTGGATGTGCCTTCGCCAAGTGAGTCGTCTATCGAGGTGTTCTCCTAAATACGTCACGTCGTTCGCTTACGGGAGTGCGGAATGTCGGGTTACATCTAAAAATATTGCAGTGCAATATTCTCGATTTTCGAATGCGCTTCGTATTTTAGGAGCTATGCGATTGAGCTGAACAATAATTTCGTGTTTTTCCACGAAACCTAAATTGGTGTGATGGGATTTTATTATGGATTCTTAAAAATTAATTTAAATTAATAAGCTTATGGGTCTGTACGACGAGGCAATTGTATGATCTTTGCCAGGTTTGGATATCACTATTTTCATTGATTCTTTCCATCTATTTGGAATAATATGGCAGCTCAATAATCATGACGTTATTTGGTCAGAGCCTAGACATTTTTTCGGATCCAGATAATTTTTGATAATATGAACGATTTTGTTTAGTCGCAATTTCATTGGCCCACGTTGAAGCTGAGCGTCATTTGTTACAGGGGCTCGATTTGTTGTTTCGTCTTCTTGCATGTAAGGCGCTTGCGCAGTTTGAGGAAGCGACATGCGAGCAGCATGAAACGTACATGTGTTATGCCCTTCGGTGAATCAAAAGGATGAAAAAGGATGAACAGCCTGCGGAGAAGCGGGTTTCAAAAACAATATTAAATTTACTGAGCTATTTGAATGTAAAATAGACTACGTTTCTTAAACTGATACATATTTATTTATGTAAAAAAAAAAATCAAATTTACTTATTGTGAATTAAAACAAAAATATTAGAATTTGTTTATTTGTAAAATTAAAAAACTTTACTTATGAAAATCGCTTCTTAGTGGGCGCCTAGATGTCCATATCTAGGTTGTGTGAAAATTCCTGTATGGTAGCTTTTACCGTTTGGGCTGCGCGTTGATAGTACTACAGCTCTGGTAGTGTCTGTGAACTACTTTATATTTTTCAGTCGGATTCAACTGTAAAATATTTACAAATGTCGTCAAATTGAGCATTTTTGCTGGTCCTTTCAAGACATCCTCGAGGGGTGACTACCCCAAAATTGGTTGATAATATTCATGAAACACTAACTAATGAACCCAGAATTAAAGTGCTCGAGATCATCGAAGCTGTAGCCATCTTACACGAATAATTTTTGAACAATTATTTGGATATGAAAAAGGCTGTAATGACGATTGTGTGGAGCTTCAATAGCTTCATACAGGCTTAAGTTAAATCCCCGTGACAAATATTTGTTTCTACATTTTTTTAAAGTTTAATAAAAAATAAAAAGAAAACATCAAATATGTGCCAAATTTTCTGATTTTAAGGACTTTTTATACCCGCTACCCATAGGGTAGAAGGGTATTATGACTTAGTGCCAACAGAAAATTTATGTAACAGGCAGAAGGAGGCATCTCCGACCCCATAAAGTATATATATTCTTGATCAGCGTCAACAGCCGAGATGATATAGCCATGTCCGTCTGTCCGTCTGTCTGTCCGTATGAACACCTGGATCTCAGAGACTATAAGACATAGAGACATCAAATTTGGCAAAAAGTTTACTTCATACCCTACGCAGATCAAGTTTATTTCAAAAGTTGGATGCCACGCCCCCTTCGCCCACAATAAGCATTAATCTAGAAAAAGTCAAATTTTTTTTTTAGTAAATCTCGTATAACTCCAAAAGTTCTTTGTGTAATGATGTGTAATTTGGTAACCCATTTGCGCTTGACACTCTTAATATACCCTGTAATTTTGGTACAAATCGGATAAGTAGAACAAAAGTTATTCGTGAAACTATTTATCAAAATTGTTGTGCCCAGTGCATATGGACGTATTAAGTGTGTAAATGACATAGAGATATCAAATTTGGTGACAGTATTCGTGTGGGTCTTACGGAGATCAAGTTTGTTTTAGATTTTTGCCACGCCCCTTTCCGCCCCCAAAAACTGTAAAAGCCGTAATAATAGACCTAGAGCTGAATTTTGGTATGCATAATAACAATTATATTCTCAATGATTCCTGTGAATTTGGTTGAGATCAAGTGAAAAACAAGGAAGTTATTAATGAATCAATTTTATATGCAAAATTCACTTGCAGCTGCTCGCGCTTTGTTTGTTTAGTTGACAGTGTGACCATGTCGGTGTTGTGGATTTTTAACCGTTATTTTAAAATATATACAAACAAAACACAAAATTCAGTATATTTTTGGTATATTTGTTGTTAAAATACCATTAACATTTTTTTTTCTCTCGAAATGGGTTGCGGGTATCATACGGTCGAGCACTCTCGACTGTAGCTTTCTCACTTGTTTCAATCCTAATTGACGATAATTGATAATCTGTGAGTGAAAGTGATCAACATAATCGATGTTATTGGCATCTTACATGTATTAGTCAAACAATTTAATCTTAATTATTTGAATATAAAAAGCTGGATGCAAGATGGCTGTCATGTTTGCTACTGGTTTAGAATAAACGCGCACATAGGTCATTTTAAATAGTAAAATTCCGCGATAAATAGGTAAAATGAAAATAAATGGTCCTTCAGAAACCTTAATATTTGGACCTCATATATAAATGTCAGGATCGCTGAATTTGGCAGACTGCTCTAAAAAAATTATTATTTTTAACACTAATATATTTTCATGTCAAACAAATTACATATTTCATCATCAAATTTTAACTAAAGACACTTTTTCTTCAATGTCGACTGTTCAAAGTCGACTCCCCGTAAAAAAATAAATAAAACTGGCTCGAGTCACTTTCTTAAGGTAATCTATAAATAATTTACATCACGAAGAAACAATACATGTTTCGTATTGATTTGATTACTCCAATTTTTTATTTTTGCTTCGTGTCGATGATTGTTGTTGGCTTTGCAATTGTATACCTATCAATCAGTTATCATGCATTGTCATTCGTTGCTATTACTTTCAATGTGTGCAACGGGCATGAAAATGTAATGTCACACTGCACTGGCACTATCGAAAGACTTATCGAAAAAGTTGTGTGATCATAACGGTGTTGTGAATTTTTACCTGCTTCTTTCTAATATATACAAAAAAAACATGTTTTAGTATATTTGGTATATTTTTTGTTAAAATATCATTTATGTGTCTTGTTTTCTGTCGAAATGGGTTGCGGGTATCATACGGTCGAGCACTCTCGACTGTAGCTTTCTTACTTGTTTTGTAGTAATATTTTGACATTCAACAATCAACAAAAAATTGATGGGAACCATTTTGTTTTGTATTCGACAAATATACACAAACATACATATAACCAGAATTCAACAACTACTACAAAGGCTTTAGCGAAACGCAATGCGAAAATATAACTACAAAGGCAATGGGAAAAGTATAGTCACAGTGCAGCCTTAAAGTAGGCAATGACTAATAAGGAATTTAAGAGCTTATAAGCAAATTTTACTCAAAAGCCAAATGCGCACACTGCACTTGCACTTGTGTCTGTCCTTCTATGGCTGGGCGAGCCCGGAGCGAGAAGATGTGATGATGCTGGCGCTTACAGGTCACTGGGGTCGTTTGCATTGTTTCTGTCTCTATTTAATATGCACTTGCTCATTGTGCCACATTAATAATGTAAGTCGCCCTCTGCCCTCTCTCTCTCTCTATCTCCCTCATCCTCTGCGTTCGTGTGCGTTTTACATAGAGGGTGTGGAGATGAATGTCGCACCTGTTGAGGACTGCCTTCAACTCAACTCAACAGCAAAGCTCTCAGATAACCAACAGACTGCACAGACTGTATGTACATACATATGTATGTATGTTCATACATACACATGTGTACGTGTGCATGTAATTTGTTTCTGTGTGTGTGTACACTGTCAGTGTCGCTTACAAAAGCTTTGGCACCATATATTAAAATATACTAGGTTGTCAAAAAAGTCTTGTGGTATTTTCGCTAGTTGGCCCTGAAAGCGCGTAGTTCTAGTTTTATTCGTCGCATCGGGTCATGCTATACCTTTTTGGAAAGCTCATTTCGCGCGCTAACACGTGTTTGATTGATTGTCGTTTCTTTTAAGTCGTTCGTGAGTTATAGCGTCGCAAACATGGAGCAAAATAAAGAGAAAATACGGCATATTTTACAGTACTTTTTCGATAAAGGCAAAAATGCATCTCAAGCCGCCAATAAAATTTGTGCAGTTTATGTACCCGATACAGTTTGAATTTCTACCGCACAACGATGGTTTCAACGTTTTCGTTCTGGTGTAGAGGTGGTCGAAGATGCGCCACGCTCCGGAAGGCCTGTCATCGAAAATTGCGATAAAATCGCTGAATTGGTCGAAAGAGACCGGCATAGTAGCAGCCGTAGCATCGGTCAAGAGCTGGCCATGAGTCATCAAACCGTTATAAACCATTTGAAGAAGCTTGGAGTCACCAAGAAGCTAGATGTATGGGTGCCACACGAATAAACGCAAAAAAAACATTTTTGACCGTATCGACGCATGCGAATCGCTTCTGAATCGCAACAAAATCGACCCGTTTTTGAAGCGTATGGTGACTGGCGATGAAAAGTGAGTCACTTACGATAATGTAAGGCGCAAACGATCGTGGTCGAAAAGCGGTGAAGCGGCCCAGATGGTGGCCAAGCCTGGATTGACGGCCAGGAAGGTTCTTCTGTGTGTTTGGTGGGATTGGCAGGGAATAATCCACTATGAGCTGCTCCCCTATGGCCAAACGCTCAATTCAGACCTGTACTGCCAACAACTGGACCGCTTGAAGGCAGCACTCATGCAGAAGAGGCCATCTTTGATCAACAGAGGCCGAATCGTTTTCCATCAGGACAACGCCAGGCCGCACACATCTTTAGTGACGCGCCAGAAGCTCCGGGACCTCGGATGGGAGGTTCTTTTGCATCCACCGTATAGTCCGGATCTCGCACCAAGTGATTACCACCTGTTTCTGTCCATGGCAAACGCGCTTGGTAGTCTGAAGTTGGCCACAAGAGAGTCCTGTGAAAATTGGCTCTCCGAGGTTTTTGAAAATAGGCAAGCAAGCTTCTATGAGAGGGGCATTATGAAGTTGGCATCTCGTTAGGAACGCATCATCGAACAAAACGGCGCATATTTGACTTAAATCGCATTATTGTAACCAATTTTATGAACAATTGAAAATTCAATAAAAATACCGCAAGACTTTTTTGACAAACTAATATTATTTTGAAATTAAACTAAGATATAATATTTTTTATTCTTATTTGGATTGAATCTAAAACAGAAAATCAATTAAATTGAATATAGTTTATGTGAGTTATCGTTCATGTTCATGTATTTGAATTTTTATGTTATTTTAAAAATGTAATTTATAACCAATTGAATACTATGTTAATATATTTTTTCTCTAATTTATTAAAAATTCTATAAAATGTAAACCAAAATTTAAATAAGTACATAATTTAATTATTCTCTTTATCTCGAGTATTTTTTGATTTTTAATATGTTTTATAGGTTACTTTTTCACGTAGAGAGAGACGGAAAAGGACCAAAATGAGGACGAGATTCAACGTATTTTCTACGCGTATTTACAATTATTATTGTTTTGTTTTTGTTAGTGTGTTTATTGTTGTGTGTACTTATGACATATCTACATATGTGGTTCTTGTGTGGCATTCGAAACGCACATTCTTTTTCTCAAGCGTTCCCATTCATACAATTCATTTGACTTACGTGAGCGGACTCATTCACTCAATCGTGTTCCGCTTTGCATTGAATTTCATTCCATGATACAATAAGACAAGGTAGTCTCGTCGGCTGTCAAAACGTTCGGGTTTTGGTCAGTACGTGTTCGTTTTTTGACGCAAGAGGTTGTCTGCGGACAAAATTTTCTCGACATTAACCCTTATGCAAAATGAATCTTGTGTGGTTGGGTTTCTTTTTATTTACTGATATTCTTAATTTCTTAATCAGCCAAGAATACCGAATTGCTGTCAAGCAATGGTAACGTAGAAGAAGATAACACGGATAATTGGCTTAATATAGATTTTTCAAAAATAAATCATAAAAATAAATGTTTTAATTCAAGATTAGAATATATTTTAGAATTAAGAATCTCAACAAAAAATTGTCTTTAAAAGAAAAAAGAAACAGCTATTCATTTCGAATTCAAAACTATTTAAAAGTAAATTATGAAAACAAATATAACTCCTGTTATTATTAAAGGAAATTTAAACCCCCTAGAACCATCTAAGGGTTAATCCACACATTCTATTGCCGTTTCGCTCGCACTTACTAGGCTGCGCCCCTTTCAGTCGCACTCATTGTTATGATTGTAGAGGGACCAAATTTTGCCGACGAGACTACCTTGTCTTATTGTATCATGTTTCATTCAAATCATTTTAATCTTTTTTGCTCTACTGTACTTTCGTTTTTTGCACGTGTCTCGTCGCGTGTCGTGCTACTGTAGTCCGATTGTCCACACAAAGTAACTCTGTCCCCCTCTCTCTTTACTATACACGAACTTTGAATGCACGTGCATGTGTACATATGTGTGAGTATCTGTTTATATGCATGTATGTGACAGGTGGTTATATCGATATGCAGCGCCGTCATTTGCATCTCCCTCAACTCACTAAATATCTTTGTCTTTCACATAAACTTACATCTGATTAGGCAGGGGGCCAATTGGAGCTGTTTGAGGAAGACAAGGGAGGCAAGAGCCACGTGACAGTTGCTTAAAACGTGGGTCGATCTTTTTTGACTGCAGGTCACGGACACCATGGGACGATGACGCGGCGCAACGTGGAATAGGCACAATACCACTGCACAGCGAGCGAATTTGTTCACTTAATTAATTTGAAGGCTCGCGCTAATTTGGATAACAACAAACAATTAGTACGTTTAACGCAATTTTGTTTCGTAGGCACAAAAGACGATGACATTTACCGGCCGAATCTGAATTGTGGGATAACGGATATCCGCGGATATACGGACAGACAGACAAGGCAGGCGCACACGGCGATTGACACTGGCACAGTGGCCGTGGCATTTGCGCAACGGCCACCTGAAGATTTGGCGGCTCTTATTTTTGCCATTTTTGGCGACAGCTTTTGCTATTCAAATCGCAGCGCCGTCAGCGAAAGCTTTGGTCACTGTGCTTGCGATGACATCGAAAGCGATACAGGATCTCGAACATTGCTTCAAGTAATTGTCTCTTCGTTTACCAGGGAACTAGTGCGGTATCAGTCACCTAGTGCACAGCACGGAACCAGTTACCAATTAGTTTGTGTCTAATACAGCCCTACTGAATGGGAATTATAAAACATGTTTGCATTTATTTTGTTTATCTACATTTAGTAGTAGTATAATACTACCATGAACCAGTAATTAACTTAGAGAGAACTAATACCAAATTAAAGAAATCGCAGAAATTGAATTGCTGTTGTTATTGTTGGTTGTTGCCACATCTAAATTTCGCCTCCAACGGCGCCCTCGACTTCGTCTTCTTCTTCCTCCTCGTCAATGTCCACCCAACCGTCGTCACTGAGCTCAGCGATGGTGTCGTTATCATCTACGACAGCCTGTACGCTGGTATCGTCTTCGGTAGATCCTGAATTCGTGTTGCTATCGGCAATCGTTGCCGTCGTCCAGCCGGGAGCATTGGAGCGTTCAGGACGTTGCTGCTCCTGGGTGACGCCAGTCTCCGATGTCGAATCGCCGCTGCTCGAAGATGGCGCGGTTTCGGTGGCTGTCATTGTTACCGATGAGCAGCGTCCGGCTTCGATGGCGGCCTTGGTCTTGTTGCGACGACGTACATTCTCGTATTCCTCCAGATCGGCCAGGGTTAGCTGGATGCTTTGTAAATTGCGTTTCAGCATGATTTTCGTCGTCGCGCTTTTTTAACGCGTACTAGAAACAGTTATAATGCTGGGCTGCCACCTGGACAAAGCGAAACGACTTTTTCAAAGCGCGCGGTAGCGCTGCCAGCTTATCGAAATATTCGATTATTTGCAATTTGCTTTTAATGTAAATATACTTACAATAGTTAACATTACTAATACAAAAATTGTATGCAGCATAAAAATAATTTTTACTTTATTTTTGAAATTTAGTTGCAGAGCATTAGATAAGTTATCGAAATACTCGATTATTTTGAATTTAATATTTGTGTTATTAAAGATCAGCAATATTTAACATTGCTTTAAAAAAAATTTAAAAATCTATTATGTAGACTAAAAGCTGTTTGTATTTTAGCTACTTTATTTTTTACAATGAATTTCAAACAATTCGTTGAAAATTGATTAATTGGATTTATCGATCCGCCACCACAGTTGTTGTTGACATCTATCGTCAGCCAGAAGCACAATATTTTTGTGTGTTCAAGGAACAGCCGATTGGTTTGTTTTGAGCAACAAAATCAAACAAGTGGTTAAAGCAAAGTGCGACGTGGACTTGGCGCGACTCTCGAGCATCTAAAAAAAAGACAACAAGAAACGAGTTTCACCGCTAATTTTGGGGCAGTAACTGGTGAGTGTGACTTATTTATTTTAACACACATAACTAATTGTGCGTTTTGGGTGCCCTCTTAAGTCTTTTGTGCTAACAACAGCTGCGAGCTGATCTGGCGTAGCCCGCGGCAGGCAGGCAAGTGGCACGATTGACGTCGGTTGGCAACGCTGGCAATGAAAACACAGCGACTACTCGATCATTTGAGCAAAGAATGAGCAGGGAAATCATGAACGGACGCACCATTCGCATCAATCGTGTGCCAGCTACCATCACAGCCATTCTGTTGACCATTGTGCTCGTCTACTTCCTCAACTTCCATCAGGAGGAACGACCCTCGATCTATGGCATGCTGCGCAGCGACAATAAAGTGAATTTGCGAAAGATGCTGATTGCCGCCATTCAGGCGGCGCAACGTGGCGGCCTCGAGATACTTGATGTGGCCAACACCAGGCAGCTAAAGGAGCGCAGTAAAGGCAAGACGGCGGAAGGCATCAACGACCCATTTACCGATGCCGATGGCCGTTCGCATTGTGTGATGAAGCAGGGCCTTAAGCGCATCTTTCCACGGGTGCAGATTTTCTCGGAGGAGGACAAAGAGCAGTGCCAGGAGTCGCACAGCTTCGATTTGGACCCCACGGTGCTCCACGAGACAGCGATGGTGCCCAACGTGGCGGTGACAGCGCAAGATGTCACTGTCTGGGTGGATCCACTAGATGCAACCAAGGAGTTTACAGGTAAGCTGGGAAAACTTACGAAATTACATTTTATAAGACGTAATATATTACAGAGGAACTCTACAAGTATGTGACCACCATGGTGTGCGTCGCTGTCGCCGGCCAACCTGTGATTGGCGTCATACATAATCCGTTCAGTGGTCACACTGCATGGGCGTGGGTGGGTCACAGCATGTCCGAGTTTCTGGCCGAATTGCACAAGCTTCCGGCACACAAAGCAAATAGTGAACCCATCATAACCATCTCCAGATCACACACAGCTGCCGCCAACGATGTGACACGTGACGTCTTTGGCCCCAATGTCAACATACTGACAGCTGCCGGAGCCGGCTACAAAGTGCTGCAAGTCGTGGCGAACAACGCGACCGCCTATCTGCACACGTCCATCATCAAGAAATGGGACATTTGTGCCGGCGACGCTATACTGCGTGCTCTGGGCGGTGGCATGACCACACTGAACGATGAGGCTATCAACTATGGACCCAACGAGTCTGCCGTGAATAAGGATGGTCTCTTGGCTAGCCTCACGCAGCATGGCGAGTACATGGACCGTCTGTCCAAGTATCGTGCCCAGCACAATGGAAAGCTGAGGTAATGGACACTACACTCTTTCAACCAATGCGAATCTCTGGTAGCAGCTGTTGTGCGCATGTAGAACGTCCTCAGCTTAGGCATAAGTTTAAAGTAGCAAAATAATACGAAAAAATACAAAAACCTGTTTTTTTTAAGTCGTCGGGTCATTAACCTCAGTCGTCGCTCGACCAAATGAATAAACGTATAATTTTAAAGACCATCTGAGTGTAAGCTATATATTGGTTAATAAACTAAAAAATGTTTAAAGCAGTTGGTTTGTAATATCTGCTACCCATAAGGTAGAAGGGTATTATAACTTAGTGCCAACAGAAAACAAATTATATATAATATATTCATGATCAGTATCAGCAGCCGAGACGATATAGCAATGTCCGTCTGTCTCTATGAACACCTAGATCTCAGAGACTATAACAGCTAGAGCTACGAAATGTGCTTTAAAACACTATATATGCTTTCATGCAGATCAATTTATCAACAACTTTTGACAACTGATATTAAATGTATTTAAAAATGATTCTTCTTATCATCATCAATATGAAATTTTTCCTAAAAATCTAAAAAAATGTTTTGAATATGTATTAAAAAAATTGTCTATATCCGATAACTGTATCCTATAGCTCACATAGCACCGTAGCAAGGCTTATATGGTAATGGTGCGCAAAAATACTTGCTTACTTACCAAGGCACTGCAGTGGAGTTCCAGTGCTAAAATTTCGTTATTGGCATCCAATTTATTTGTATTTAAATTATTTGGAGTATAAATTTGAAAAAATTTAATCTCTCGCCCCCCTCCCCACAAGCTTTTCGAAATATAATATAATGAAATGAGGTTGTAAAGTTCCTTTTATGATATGTATATGGGAATAAATGTATTTAAATCAATAAAAATAAAATTAAAATGATGGTAGTTTCCTTTGACTTGTTATCGTCCGAGTAAGTTGCAGCCGGCATTTTTTTATTTCTTTGTTGTTGGACTCCGCAGCTTCTTCTCATAGCTCTCCAATTGACAGCAACGCACCATGGATTAAAATGTTATGCACTGTTGCTGGAATTTAGTACCATGGATATATTTCTATCAACTGCTAATAGCAGTATCCAGCGCATAGTTTTCGAATTTTTTAACATCAATAGAATATCCTGATGCCAAGGCTTGCAATATCGTTGCGCATCGGGTTATGACTCCTTCATCAATGCCTGGCCTTATTTCCATCGTTGGAAGTTCCTCTGCCTCCGTCTCTAGGCTTATCAACAATTATTCCCATTTCATCGCGAAACGCCGCTTGTACTCGATCTTTTCTTTGCAGTACAGAATGCTTTTGTTCTTCTGATCTCGCTTGCCACATTTTTGTTTCCAATTTGTATGAAATCTGCAAAAAGTACTCAAAAAAGCGTATGTAGGCATGAAGTGGTGATAAGCCAAATTCCAAATACTTTTTGTCAACTTTTTTTATAATACATTTTTCTAACTTATTCATTTCGGTGGGCCTTGAACCGCATATAAAGCATTTCATGGACGACGTATTGCTTAACGCGTTGCACTCTTTACCATCTACCATAGTAAGTTGCAGGCTATTATTTTTTATACCCGCTACCCATAGGGTAGAAGGGTATTATAACTTAGTGCCAACAGAAAATGTATGTAACAGGCAGAAGGAGGCATCTGCGACCCCATAAAGTACATAGAGGTGTGTTCAAAAAGTAAGGCGACTTTGTATTTTCAAGAAAAACTATTAATTTATTTATCAATATTTATGTTGTCCCCTTCAAAGTAATCCCCCTCAGATACAATACACTTATGCCAACGGTTTTTCCAATCCTCAAACACTTCCCATAAGCACTTTTCGGTATAGCCTTGAGCTCTTGCAGCGATGCAGTCTTTATCTCTTCAATCGTTGCAAATCTCCGTCCATTGGGATGATTGGGCTTTGGTTTCGATATCATAACCATATACCCATGATTCGTCACCAGTTATGACCCTTTTGAGTAAATCTGGGTCGTCGTTGACGTCATTCAACAGCTCTTGAGCGATGCTCATGTGACGGTTCTTTTGGTCAAAATTCAGCAATTTCGGAACAAACTTCGCTGACACACGACTCATACCCAAAACGTTTGAAAAAATTTCATGGCACGAGCCAAGCGATATACCGACATCTTCAGCAACTTCTCTGATAGTGATTCGACGATTTTCCAAAACAATTTTCGTCACTGCTTGAACGTTTTCATCAGTTGTTGACGTGCTTGGGCGTCCAGAGCGAGACTGGTCATTGGCATCTTCCCGGCCATCTTGGAAGAGTTTGTACCACTTGTACACAGTTTTTTTTACTCAGAACAGTTTCACCGTATGCCACTGTCAACATTTCAAGTGTTTCAGAGCACTTAATTTTATTTTTTACACAGAATTTGATGCAAATCCTTTGATCCATATTTTTCGATAGCAAAAAATCGCCGAGCTCGCAAAATAACTTGTAACTTTACGCCTCTCACAACCAAACAAAAGAGGATGTTCCATTGAAACTTGGTACAGATGTTAGGGAAGAGTGTACCAATATAACAAAACAAAAAAATCGATAATCGAAAATATGTTGCCCGCGAAATTTGAAAAGTCACCTTACTTTTTGAACACACCTCGTATATTCTTGATCAGCGTCAACAGCCGAGACGATATAGCCATGTCCGTCTGTCCGTCTGTATGAACACCTAGATCTCAGAGACTATAAGAGCTAGAGCTACCAAATTTGGGGAAAGTATTGGTTGAGATCGAATGAAAAACAAGGAAGTTATTAAAGAATCAATTTTATATGGAAAATTTACTTGCAGCTGCCCGCGCTTTGTTTTTTTAGTTGACAGTGTGACCATAACGGTGTTGTGGATTTTTATTCGCTATTTTCAAATATATAGAAAAAAACAAGTTTTAGTATATTTGGTATATTTTTTGTTAAAATATTTAAGTTTTTTGTTTTCTCTCGGAATGAGTTGCGGGTATCATACGGTCGAGCACTCTCGACTGTAGCTTTCTTACTTGTTCCATATTATTTTGGAGTTACTTTCACTTTTGAAAACTTTTGCTTATATTCACTGTGCCATTACTGCCATCAAAACCCCATTTTCCAATTAATGTTAGTGTCTTCTCCGTGCCATGAAGACAATTTTCAATTACAGTTTTTTGGAGCTCTAAAATACTTAAAGCTGTGTTGTCTAGTAGACTCTGCAGCTTAACTTCTGCATGTTTTTGCTACTGTTATATTTTTTGGATATCTTGAAGTGTTAAATTTGAGAATATTCTCATAGCTTGGCAATATATTGCATGAACCTTCACTATTTATGAATTTACGAATAAGCAAATATTGGTGTTCGGTGATTCCAGTGTCCATTAAAAGTTATAAAACTTTTTCCATATTTGGTGCGGACGACTTTAGGATCGGTGGAAAATCGGATGAGCATATAACAGAAGCTGCAGATTCATCATGTTTTTCTGGCAAAGCTATCGGACGACGTTTCGTCCTTTTTGAAGAGTTAGAAAAATTAATTTTGGGTCGTCCACGTTCAGCACTTGCAATCTTTTAAACTCTTGAAGCGATTGTATTTGGCCCAAAAAGCAATAATTGTTTTGCAAATATAACTAATGCAATTATTAAGTTTTGTCATCTCAACTGCGTAGCCTTTGTTTTTAATGCTTTCTTGTATTAAACTTGTAACTTGTCGAGTTTTTTCAGCATTAATGCCCTCTTCTGTGCACCAAATATTAAAGATGTACATTCGTGAAAATTCGCACTTACAAGAAGCACCTATTAAAAATGAAAACATTAAACTGAGAAGAAAAAATAATATGCGAAATTGTCGACAAACGTAAATGACGAAAACAAAAGAAACATCACAAAAGCAAAGGAAGAGCAGCAGAATGCGTTGCAAATTTGACCTTGAATACAGTAAGACAGCTTGAGTTTATTAATGAGTATATACACATCGGCAAAAATCAGCTGCACTTAACATAACACTCATGTTATTTATTACCTGAAAACATTGACAAATGCACAGATATCACTCATAAATGGGGGATCGGGGGGCAACTTATGTATGTATCTAAAAGTCTATTTAAACATGAAAAATACATTCACATAATACACAAAAAAAGGATAATTAATTAAAAAAAACATAACAAAAACAAAATATTTATACAATTAAATTCACAATAACTTATTCATAATAAATACCTTAAACTTCAAAAAATTCATGTTAAATAATAAAATTCGGATCTCTCTAACGAACGTTTGACCACTTCGAAATCGAATGATGTTTTGCCGAAGAGAAAACTTAACGTCGCTGCGCTGCAAAACTGAACACGTGTTCACGCTTTGCATTCAATTTTTGGAGTCCCGTTAGATTTCCAGAAAAATTTGGTTTGCCATTGAGAAGCTTGGACGTTGTGTAGACAATTTGTTTACTTTACGAAAATTTTTTGTTCTTGCGTTTTTTTATACCCGCTACCCATATGGAGAAGGGTATTATAACTTAGTGCCAACAGAAAATGTATGTAACAGGCAGAAGGAGGCATCATTTAAGCTTTTTGTATTCTCTCGAGTTAAGTTGCGGGTATCATACGGTCGAGCACTCTCGACTGTAGCTTTCTTACTTGTTTAATTATGGCCTATGAGCACAACCACTGTGCAATGGTATCAAAATATTAATCATAATAACAGACATCTACAACTACCATCGATCAAATAAACACACACATTAAACTTACTCATCAACACTACCTGAATGGACATAAGAACACCATGCTATTCTGACCCTTATGTCACGATCCCAAAATACCAACAACTTCATCCCATTGTTCAACAAAAAACATTTTCAAACTCAAACCCGTTAGAATTCCTCAGAATCCTTAACCCAACCAACTTACCAAAACTCATATCCTTCCTCAAAACGGCAAACATTGACTATTTACTATAAACATTTATATAATAATTAATAATGTAAACATTTGTAAACATAATGTAAATAATAATATCAGCTAGAACAAGTAAGAAAGCTACAGTTGAGAGTGGTCGATCGTAAGACACCTGCCAATTTCGAGAGAATACAAAACACTGAAGTGATATTTGAACAAAAAATATACCAAACAAATATATCGAAAATTCCTTAATTGTAGATATTTGAAAAAGTCCACAATATGCTGACATGGTCACAATGTCGGGGGCGGAAACGGACGTGACAAAAATCTAAAACAAACTAGATCTGCGTAAGACCTACACGAGTCCTGGCAGTTTGATGTCTCCAACTTTTTTGAAAAATGATTTAACAAATAATTTATGTTCTACTGGTCAGATTGTACAGGGTATATTAAGAAAATTAAGCAGAGATCGCTTACCAAATTAGACACCATTATTCTAAGAACTTTTCATGTTATACGCTATTTACATAAAACTTTACTGTGCCAAGATCTTATAAACTCTGAGATCTATCTGTTCATACAGACAGACGGGCATGGCTATATCGTCTCGGCAGTTGACATTGATCAAGAATATATGTACTTTATGGAGTCGGAGATGCCTCCTTCTGCCTGTTACGTACATTTTCTGTGGGCACTAAGTTATAATACCCTTCTACGCTATGAAAACTTATTATAATGAAATGGCTCTCTCACACAAAGTTGAACTGCAATACAACCTTCTTAATTAACATCACTAAAGCTTTAATTATCCCAAAATAGACTATTGCTTACCCCTTTTGGCTTCATCCCCCAATCAATCATACGAACCCTCAATACAACATTCAATGCGGCTATCAGATTATCCCTGGAAACTTTTAAAACAACTCCCATCAATAAAATGCCCAATGAAGCACAAATACCTCCAATTCATATTAGAAACCAAACGGCTATTGCCAAACTTCGCCAATCATTACTGTGGGAATGGGTCTGTCAACGCCGACCTAAGGCCCTATCGATTAGGAGAAAACGGGAGTATCGATCGGAAGGAGAGGTGATATACAAGACTTTGTGACGACGACGACAAAAACCAGTCATACCCCATGTTATTTATTATTTCCAATTTTTCTCAGCGGAGATCATTGCAATTTACAAAACCCTCAGCCTATTAACAATTTAGCATTCAAAAATTCGTCCGTCGCTGAATCCTATCTTGAATCGAACGTATGACCAGAGCATCCGCATTAGACACTCTAATATAATAATAACTTCCTCGTTTTTTATTCGATCTCAACCAAAGTCACAGGAGTCATTCAGACTATCATTGTTATTATGCATGTTGGTGTTGTGGATTTTTACCCGCTATTTTCAAATATATACAAAAAAAAACTAGTTTCAGTATATTTGGTATATTTTTATTAAAATATCATTTATGTTTTTTAATTTCTCTCGAAATGGGTTGCGGGTATCATACGGTCGAGCACTCTAGACTGTAGCTTTCTTACTTGTTTTATGTAAATCGCGTATAACTCCAAAAGTTCTTTGTGTAATGGTGTAATATACTCGTACTCTTAATATACCCTGTAATTTTGGTAAAAATCGGATTAGTAGATCAAAAGTTATTTGTTAAATTATTTATCAAAATAGTTGTGCCCTATGTACATACAGGGGTGGTCATAATTATTTACACAACGAACATTTTTCTGTACATACAGGGGTGGTCATAATTATTTACACAACGAACATTTTTCTGCATGTCTTTCAATCAGAGCTTCGTTTTGTTGTTGTGGGAGGTGAAATGAATAAAAGTTGTTGTTTTTGTATAGTTTGATCTATGCAGAATCACACGAAAGAATGAAAAAAATAACTGTTCAGGTGCGCAAAAGACAAGCGATTGATCTGATGCTTATCAGTTGTCAAAAGTATTTACACACTTTTAATATGCAGCAAAATTATTTACTGAACGCAAATTCAAGATTAGTTTCTGTTGTGCACTAAGGATTAAAGCATTATTTGGTTGCAGCTCTCTTAGTTAATAAAAAAAATGTAATAAATTAATTTATTTATTATAATAATTAAGTAAAATGCCTAAAACCAATGAGCTGGCACTTGAGCAGCGAAACGAAATTGTAGCCAAATTTGAAACTGGTACCTCTGCTGTTTCATTGGCTAAAATTTCTAAATCTCTCGGAAAACTGTGTACAATTTAGTAAAAAAGATGGACACAGTTGGAAATTTGGAAAACATAAAAAGAAAGGCCGAAAGCCTGCTTTAGACGAGAAACAATGCAGGCGCTTAGTTGGAGCAGTATTAAAAAATCCGCCTATGAGCCCAATTAAAATGGTCGCAGCATCAAGCAATGTAATTGGAAAAACAATAAGCGATGCCACACTACCGCGCAGACTAAAGGATGTGGAAATTAACGTCTATGTTGTGCGACAAGTGGTTGACATTACTCCAACCAACCAATCAAAACGTCTTGCATTTGCGTTGGACTACATAAGGAAGCCCCTCGACTTTTGGTTCAATTTGAGGGATCATTTGGAAAGCGTTTTACGCATCTAAAAAAAAAAACGAAGGGATTTGGCTATTCAGCCGTTGAACAGATTTGGTTTGGGGATGTCTCTGCTACTATGGATTCGGAGATTTGGTACCGATAGAGGGGAGGCTAAACCAAATGGGATATCTCCATATCATTAATGATTTCACTTCTGGAAATAGACTATTTTCAAGTTATAATTGGATATTACAGCACGACAAAGCTCCATGCCATAAGGGTAGAGTGCCAACAAAAATTTTGAAGGACCTAAATCATGCGGTTCATCCCTGGCCCCCGCAAAGTCCTGATCTGAATATCATTGAAAACGTTTGGGCATTCGTAAAGAACCAGAGGAGCATTGATAGAGGCCGAAAACGTGATGAAACTATAGCTGAAATTAGCGAAATTGGGTCTAAATTAACTTGGGATTTTGCTCAAAACTTAGTTAGGTCAATACCAACCAGGCTGCAAGCTGTCATTGATGCGAATGGTGGTGTAACTAGATATTAATTATACTAATTTTATCATAAACACTGTGCGTTCTTGGCTCCTTTACAATTGCCAAAACGTGATCGATACACCTCCTCAGAGCCCCGACATGAACCCCATTGAAAATTGATGGGTCTATCTTAAGAAGAAGGTGGCAAACCGCGCCGCCTTGAAAGCGGCAGTACTGGAAGAGTGGCATAAAATTCCGACGGATTATGACCTTCAAAAGCTGGTCAGTTCAATGAAAAACCGAACTAGGCTCGTAGTTGTGGCTAAGGGGGGTCACACTAAATATTAAAATTCGTTTAAGATTGTATAAGTTGTTAATTATATTCATTAAACTGTAGCTTAAGTATTTTGTGTAGAGTTTCTTGACAGTGTCAAAAATGTGTAAACTCATATTTTGTTTTTTAAAAAGTTTTCTTTGCGTTATTTTCTTTTTGTTTTTGAGCTTAATTACTAAAAATATTATATATAATAGTTCTGCATTAAAAAAAATTGAAAAAACTTAACTAAAGGCTTTATTTTTGCATGCAAAGTCAAAAAATATGTTTTTTTTTTCAGTGTGTAAACAGTTTCTTGTGTACATAAAATTGCACAAGTGGTGTGTAAATAATTTTGACACGAAAAATATGTGTGTATGTAAATACTTTTGACAACTGATAAGCATCAGTTCAATCGCTTCTCTTTTGCGCACTTGAACAGTTATTTTTTTCATTCCTCTTTCGTGTGATTCTGCATAGATCAAACTATGCAAAAACAACAACTTTTTTTCATTTCACCTCCCACAACAACAACACGAAGCTCCGATTGATAGGCATGCCTAAAAATTTTCGTATATGGACCCCTGTATATGGACGTTTTAACTGTGTGAATGACCTAGAGCTATCAAATTTGATGACAGTATTCGTGTACATAGATCAAGTTTGGTTTAGATTTTTGAAACGCCCCCTTGAAAAGCCGTGATAATAGACCTAGAGCATTGAATTTCGGGATGCATATTAATAATTATAGTCTCAGTGATTCCTGTGAATTTTAGATCGAATGAAAAACAAGGAAGTTATTAATGAATCAATTTTATATGGAAAATTCACTTGCAGCTATTCAAGTGTTTGTTTAGTTGTCAGTGTGACCATGTCGGTGTTATGGATTTTTATCCGCTATTTTCGAATAAATACAAAAAAACAAGTTTTAGTATATTCTTTGGTATATTTTTTGTTAATACAACTAAAATCTGGTTTGTTTTCTCTCGAAATGGGTTGCGGGTATTATACAGTCGAGCACTCTCGACTGTAGCTTTCTTACTTGTTCTTTATTCATTTTAATCATTTTTTTTTTTTTTATCTAAAGCACTAAGCACCAACCACACAAGTAAAGCACCACGTATTCCTAAATATGTGTTGTGAAATTCGCAAGCAGCTTGTACATACATATGTATATGATGTGAAATTAGCAAGCAGTTTTTTCATGATTCAAGCAGTGCGTATATGTATGTTGTGAAATTCGCAAGCAGGATTTATATGTTCTGAAATTCACAAGCGGCGTCGTCTATGTATTGCGAAATTATGTGTATGTATTACGGAGTTTGCAAGTATCGTTTATGTATTGTAAAATGTAGAAAACGACGTTTATGTATAATGAAATTCGCAAGTAAGTGAAACAAATAAAAATGTGTTAATTATTTATCAGCAGTTTTGTGTCTGGGTCCATTACCTATAGCAAAATGTTAAATATTATATTAAATACTTTACGTGTTTCAACCAGACAACAAATAATAAGTCAATTTAAATTCACTTTTAGACTTCACTTATATTTCGAGTATACGCACACACTGTCAGAAACCAACTAAATGCCGGGGAGAGAATCAGCGTGGATCCAATGATCATGGTACTTGGAATCGAAACCAGTTCTATTTAACATTTAGCAATTCTGTTTATTACATAAACATTCAACATTGTGACTTTTGTTATGTTATTTTCAACATTTTCTAAATAGCACTTAAAACTTAAAATAACATAAAATATTTGCATATTTAAAGTCACAGCTTATTTCGTGCAAGATTTTTGGATGCACATTATTATACCCGCTACCCATAGGGTAGAAGGGTATTATAACTTAGTGCCAACAGGAAATGTATGTAACAGCCAGAAGGAGGCATCTCCGACCCCATAAAGTATATATATTCTTAATCAGTGTCAACAGCCGAGACGATATAGCCATGTCCGTCTGTCCGGCTGTCCGTCTGTCCGTCTGTATGAACACCTAGATCTCAGAGACTATAAGAGCTAGAGCTACCAAATTTGGGGACAGTACTCCTATAGGGCGTACGCAGATCAAGTTTATTTCAAATGTTGGATGCCACGCCCCTTTCCGCCCCCAAAAGTCTGTAAAAGCCGTAATAATAGACCTAGAGCATTGAATTTTGGTATGCATATTAATAATTATATTTTCTATGATTCCTGTGAATTTGATTGAGATCGAATGAAAAACAAGGAAGTTATTAAAGAATCAATTTTATATGGAAAATTCACTTGCAGCTGCCCGCGCAGCTGCCAGACACAAGACATGGTCACTCTCAACTAAATAAACAAAGCGCGAGCAGCTGCAACTGAATTTTCATATAAAATTGATTCTTTAATAACTTCCATGTTTTTCATTCGATCTCAACCAAATTCACAGGAGTCGTTGAGAATATAATTATTATTATGCATACCAAAATTCAATGCTCTAGGTCTATTATTACGGCTTTTACAGTTTTTGGGGGCGGAAAGGGGCGTGGCAAAAATCTAAAACAAACTTGATCTGCGTAAGACCTACACGAATACTGTCACCAAATTGGATATCTCTAGGTCATTCACACACTTAATACGTCCATATGCACTGGGCACAAAAATTTTGATAAATAATTTAACGAATAACTTTTGTTCTACTTATCCGATTTGTACCAAAACTACAGGGTATATTAAGAGTGTCAAGCGCAGATGGGCTACCAAATTACACATCATTACACCAAGAACTTTTGGAGTTATACGCGATTTACATAAAAAAAAACTTGACTTTTTCTAGATTAATGCTTATTGTGGGCGAAGGGGGCGTGGCATCCAACTTTTGAAATAAACTTGATCTGCGTAGAGTATGAAGGAAACTTTTTGCCAAATTTGGTGTCTCTATGTCTTATAGTCTCTGAGATCCAGGTGTTCATACGGACAGACAGACGGACAGACGGACATGGCTATATCGTCTCGGCTGTTGACGCTGATCAAGAATATATATACTTTATGGGGTCGGAGATGCCTCCTTCTGCCTGTTACATACATTTTCTGTTGGCACTAAGTCATAATACCCTTCTACCCTATGGGTAGCGGGTATAAAAATGGGAGCACTTAGCGGGAAATAGCTAGGATGGTTGAATTAAGCCTCAGTACAGTGTACTATATCACTCAACGTTTTGTCCGGGAAAATCGGGTGGCAGATAAGGGCCGAAACGTTCCGAATAAAATCTTCAATGAGACCGAGGAAAGACGAATCGTCCGCAAAACTAAAGTCAACCCCAAATTATCGGCTCCGAAATTGGCATCCTTGGTGGAGAATAAAATGGGGAAGAAATTTTCTGTAGAAACTGTCCGCCGTATACTTCGGGATCGAACTTTAATGGTCGAGTAACTCGAAAGAAGCCATTTATAAATAAGAAAAGCCAGCTATGCAGACTTAAATTCGCCAAGGATTACGTAACTCGTCCTATGAACTACTGGAACGAAATTATTTTTGCAGATGAGTCCAAATTTAATATATTTGGGTCGGATGGAATGCAGTATGTTTGGAGACAACCGAATACAGAGCTCCAAAATAAACATTTAAGACCAACGGTAAATCACGGAGGTGGGAGTATGATGGTTTGGGCTTGGATGGCAGCTTCAGGAGTTGAAAATTTAGTTTTCATCGATGGGAACATGGACAAAATTATGTATCTTCAAATATTGAAAGATAATCTCTTTTAAAGTGCGGGCAATCTGGGCTTGGAAGGGCGGTTTAGATATTACCAGGATAATGACCCAAAACACAAATCGGCTATTGTACAGTCCAGGTTAATCTGGAATTGTCCGCGCGTTATTATTCCACCAGCCCAGTCACCTGACCTCAATGTTATTGAGAATTTATAGGCCATTCTCGATCATGCCATTCGCAAGAGGTCCATATCTAATAAAAATGACTTTAAAAAGCGCTTATAGAATAATGGAACAAAATCCCTATTGAGACAACTAAAAAATTTGTTTCATCGATGGAATCCCGTTTAAAAGACGTCATTAAACAGAAACGAGGTCACACTAGGCTTTAATTTTTTAGTTTTAGTATAACATTTTAAGAGCAAGTTCCTTGCACGAAATAAGCTGTGACTTTAAATATGCAAATATTTTATGTTTTTGTTAGTTTCAAGTGTTATTTAGAAAAAAGGAAAAACAATGAAGTACCTACATATACAGTTTCAGGCAAAAACTAATGACGTCGAAGAAGGATCTGGAAGCTATAAACTTAATTCTAATTTTAAACTAAATTCAAGTCTATGTTCAACTGACATTTTTATTGAGCCGGAAGACGAAACATTGTTTGAAGCCAGTTTGAAATGTTTTCGAAAAAAGTTCCACAATGGAAATGAAAGTATGAATCGAACAGTCCCTTTAGTTGATAATTTAAATGGCCCACGTTCAATGTTTTCAAATTGCATATACGATGATTGTACATTTAGGATTATTAATTTAGAAAATATTGTTAATTTACTGTCTAACTAATTCTCCGCTGCAAAAAGTATAGAACACATAATTAGAGAAACGTACACCTCTCGCATTAATGGATGCAACCTTTATTTTAAAAAGCTTAGAATTTTTAAATTAAATTTTGTTGCGTACGGATACTGCAAGGATCCATTTTGCAACACCTTTAAAATTAGTGGGTTGCAAAACCAAATTATTAATGTATTAACCATCAAACCACTCATACTAGAGATCTTAAAAAACAAACGCAGTGCAGGGCCGTTAACCGATTTATGGAAAGAGCTTCCATAGGAAAAGGTGTAAAATATGGTTGTTGATAATATATTAATATATCGATACATATTTTTTAAAATGATCATTTAAAGCAGCAGTGAAATAAAAAACGGCACAGCAAAGTGTGTAAGATAGCTCCGCAACTATAGCGTCACATATCGATGCAAAAACGATCGGATGTGGAACCAATGTTTATTTATGATTTTTATACCCGCTACCCATAGGGTAGAAGGGTATTATAACTTAGTACCAACAGAAAATGTATGTGACAGGCAGAAGGAGGCATCTCCGACCCCATAAAGTATATATATTCTTGATCAGCGTCAACAGCCGAGACGATATAGCCATGTCCGTCTGTCCGTCTGTCTGTCCGTATGAACACCTGGATCTCAGAGACTATAAGACATAGAGACACCAAATTTGGCAAAAAGGTTCCTTCATACCCTACGCAGATCAAGTTTATTTCAAAAGTTGAATTCCACGCCCCATTCGCCCACAATCAGCATTAATCTAGAAAAAGTCAAGTTTTTTTTATGTAAATGGCGTATAACTCTAAAAGTTCTTTGTGTAATGTTGTGCAGTTTGGTAACCCATCTGCGATTGACACTCATAATATACCCTGTAATTTTGGTACAAATCGGATAATTAGAACAAAAGTTATTCGTGAAATTATTTATCAAAATTGTTGTGCCCAGTGCATATGGACGTTTTAAGTGTGTGAATGACCTAGAGATATCAAATTTGGTGACAGTATTCGTGTAGGTCTTACGCAGATCAAGTTTGTTTTAGATTTTTGCCACGCCCCTTTCCGCCCCAAAAACTGTAAAAGCCGTAATAATAGACCTAGAGCATTGAATTGGTATGTATAATGACAATGATAGTCTAAATGACTCCTGTGAATTTGGTTGAAATGGAATAAAAAACGAGGAAGTTATTAAAGAATCAATTTCATATGAAAAATTCACTTGCAGCTGCTCGCGCTTTGTTTGTTTAGTTGACTGTGTGACCATGTCGGTGTTGTGAATTTTTAGCCGCTATTTTCAAATATATACAAACAAAACACAAGTTTCAGTATATTTTTGGTATATTTGTTGTTAAAATATCATTAAAATTTTTTTTTTCTCTCGAAACGGTCGAGCACCCTCGACTGTAGCTTTCTTACTTGTTTTGTAACGTATTTGAGCCCCAAAATATCAAAGATTTTGCTAGAGTCGTTTTCGAGATATTTGGGGATAAGTTCACCAACCTCCCATCTAGCCCTATACAAAATGAGGCAAAAACGTAAATGTTGCCGAATAATGGCCATAACTCTTTTCAGCTTTCTTGTCGGCCCATGCATGCAATGCTTATTCCTAGATTCATATTTAATGAACTTACACACCTATTTTGGTTAAATTTCTTAGAGTCGTTTTTCAGAAAATTTACCTTTTATCAACCCACCTAAACTAGTTCATTTTACAGGGGAATCCACTAGGTGGAACCAGTCCGGAACCGCTTCGGAACTTTTACAGTGTTAGTTAACATACATGGAGTTTGGCGGGAAATGTGCTTACTGTAAATATAAAGCAAACAAAGCGCGAGCAGCTGCAAGTAAATTTTGCATATAAAATGGATTTATTAATAACTTCTTTATTTTTCATTCGATCTCAGCCAAATTCACATTATTGAGAATATAATTATTATGCATACCAAAGTTCAATGCTCTAGGTCTATTATTACGGCTTTTACAGTTTTTTGGGGCGGAAAGGGGCGTGGCAAAAATCCAAAACAAACTTGATCTGCGTAAGACCTACACGAATACTGTCACCAAATTTGATATCTCTAGGTCATTCACACACTTAAAACGTCCATACGCATTGGGCACAACAATTTTGATAAATAATTTAACGACTAACTTTTGTTCTACTTATCCAATTTGTACCAAAATTAAGAGTGTCAAGCCCAGATGGGTTACCAAATTAAACATCATCACAAAGAACTTTTGGAGTTATATGCAATTTACATAAAAAAAAAACTTGACTTTTTCTAGATTAATGCTTATTATGGGCGAAGGGGGCGTGGCATCCAACTTTTTAAATAAACTTGATCTGCGTAGGGAATGCAGGAACCGTTGTGCCAAATTTGGTGTCTCTATGTCTCATAGTCTCTGAGATCCAGGTGTTCAGACAGACGGGCATGGCTATATCGTCTCGGCTGATGACGCTGATGAAGAATATGGGGTCGGAGATGCCTCCTTCTGCCTCTGTTACATACATTTTCTGTTGGCACTAAGTTATAATACCCTTCTACCCTATGGGTAGCGGGTATAAAAACACTGTTTTTGAGTTCATTTGACCGAAGTTACCGACAGATTATAAGGTGAACGGTGTTCACAAATTATTTTCCATATTACGCCAACTTGTCGGCCATATCGCACTATATCAGCATTTGCGAATTTAATAGACATTTTCTTCGTTTTTTGTTTTATTAAAATCGCTAGTGCCGTTTTTGAGAAATATGAATTTTTGTGATGCTCTCCAAAATTAATAAGAAACTGACATTTAGCATGGTGGCAACACTTAATGTCGCGGTGCCAGTAAAAAGTTAGCGCCGAATTTTTCAATTACAGATTTTTCAACGTTTTGAATATGCAGATAAATGCAAAATACCTTACAAGGAAGATAATATATGTATAATTTCACAAATGATATTATATAAGAAATAATCATAGTTTCCAAGAAAATCCAGTATATGTTATATCTGATTTTTTCATATCCGCACTTACTTAGACTTTGTCAGGAAAAGCGCGCTGTATCACAAGATAAACAATAAGAATACAAATATTTGCCCGTTTGTTTTATTAAAATCGATAGAAAAGTTTTTGAGAAAATCTAATTTTACTAAAGCATGATGACAGGACATATACATAACTGCCAAAAGTTTGGTAGCACTCTAAAAGAGCATATGTGGCAACTCTGACAAATAACGGAATATTACATATATTATGCGAAATTGCTGCAAGTGATTGAGCTGTGCTTTTAAGTGCTCTAAAATTCATTTTGTTATATACACATTTATATATAATTTAACACCTTTTTTATAATGGCACGTCAATTGGAATCCACCCAATGCAATATGTATATGCATACAATCAAAAGTGTACATATGTATATGTTTATATGCATGTACATATGTACATGGCACGTCAATTGGAATCCACCCAATCCCAGCAAGCATTTTATGAAATTTCTGATCGAATTAGAGTCTTTTTTTGACTCTCCTAGAAGATTAAAACAAGCATAAATGCGCGCGTTTTCTGATCGAAAATGATACTCTGTTCGGGAGAAAATGGAACCCTAGCCGCGACACTTCCTAAAGAGTCGTATTCGACACCTCAGGAAGAGTAGTTTTCGTCGCAAGAAGCGAGTCTTTTTCGAGTCATATTTTAATCGAGCTTCGCTCGTTTTTGAGTCATTTTTCTATCAATAAAAGACTCTTTGTCGAGTAATATTTCTCTTTTTATTTTATTAATAAATTTCTTTATTTATAAGAAAAATAAATTAGTGCAATTATTTACATATGTTTATGGAAATTAAGTTTTTTCTTAATAAGGCAGCACACCGTCTTTAACAAGTAATAATTTTGCAAGTTTTTTTTTGCCAATTTTCTAATATTTTTGGGTGTCATATTTATTTTTCATTTGAAACTGCACTTTACTTACGGAAGCTCACTCTTTAACTAAAACTGATGTTCAAAAATGCAGAACATAAGAGCAAGAGCTTAAAATTTGCATGTTTAGTACAGTTTGCAAAGGATCAATGAGATAAGAATGCGATTTCTGACCGAATTTTAGTGCAAAGCAAAAGACGCATTATCTCATTTCAATCGCCAGGACGATCAGTTTTCGATTGTTTTACTATTTTGTTTTTGCATTTTCATGAATCGTATTAAAAGAACATTAGCGAGTCAGTTTAGAGTTATATATTGGAGCCCTTTTCTAGTCGTTTATAAAATGAATCATTTTTTAATCATTTCAACGACTCGAAAAAGACTCCTCCAGGCGATTAATTCAAAAACAATCTTCCAAATGCTTGCTGGGTAAGTGATTTACACGTTGTGGCGCTGTTACAGAAGCGCACTGAAATTCCAGGAAAAAAATGACTTGGAAGTGATTTTAATAAAAAAATGTGCTATTAATTTATTGGAATACAATATTTATCATCTTTGCCTCGAGTTTTTTTGTTATATTTAATATTAAAAATATACTTAACTGAACTATATAAAGTGTAATTATTTGCTATAGAAAAATGTGAAATATTATATCAAATACTTTACGTGTTTCAACCAGACAACAAATAATAAGTCAATTTAAATTCACTTTTAGACTTCACTTTCATTTCGAGTATACGCACACACTGTCAGAAACCAACTAAATGCTGGGGAGAGAATCAGCGTGGATCCAATGATCATGGTACTTCGAATCGAAACCAGTTCTATTTAACATTTAGCAATTCTGTTTATTTCATAAACATTCAACATTGTGACTTTTATGTTATTTTCAACACGCCTTCTCAAAAGTTACATTGTTTTCCCCAACAAGTGTGCGCATTAACTTTTCTTATTTTCTTTTCAATTACTTCGTGTTCTTTTCATTTTTCTGGGAATACTTATTTGATCCAGCATTTACTGCAAGGAAATGGGGAAACCCAGTAAAACCCATCCAGATCATTATACATTATTTTCATATTCATCTTACATGCTATACAAAAATACGTTTTTCCAAAAATTTTTAAAATTTTTTTTTGTTCAATTTCATTAACAATTTAATTTTTTTTTGTTTTTGTAAGTGATTGTTAATTGGTGTCTTCAATTAGTCGGACAGCCCCAGTTGGCCTCCATGGTGATGAATTGAGCTGCCGGCAATGGTTTGGTTAAAATGTCAGCCAATTGAAAGCCTGTGGGAATATACTTCAAACAAATTAGTCTCTTTTCAATCTGTTATCTACTAAAATGGTATTTAATGTCAATGTGCTTTGTTCTCTTGTGGCAAGTAGGATTGTAGGCAATACTTTTACAACCTTGGTTGTCTTCATATATAGTTATTGTACCTTCTAAATCAAGTTTAATTTCATTTGCCAAAGTCTTAAGAAACAATGCTTCTCTAACACCTTCAAATAAGGCCATGTAACATATTCTGCTTCGGTGGACGAAGCAGCAACAGACTTATGTTTCATGGTACACCACGATATTAGACAATTTTCAAACATTTTAAATAAATATCCAGTAGTACTTCTTTCAGTCTCATTCCCTGCCCAATTAGAATCGCCATATCCCATATTGTCATACTTTAAAGATTTTTAAAAATCAGCTTTAAATCTGTTATACCTTTTAGATACCTTAGTACTCGCTTAAGACATTGCCATAATTCATTATTATTGTTATTTGTCTATCGGCTTAAAATGCTTATTGATGTACTCAAACCAGGATGTGTACACAACATGATGTACATTAAACAGCCAATTAAATTTCTGCATGGTGCATCACAAGACTGTTCAGATTGAAAGCCTCGTAGTTTAGTTTGCTTGAACCTCTCTCAAGTGCAGAATTACAGTCTATCATATTCATTTTTTTTTAAAACATTATTAATATATAATGATTGACTAAGATGTAACTCCCCATCTATTCTGTCAACTTTTATACCTATAAAATCTCGAATTTCAAGTAAGTCGGTCATTTTAAATTTTTAAATTTTTCAGGAATGATTTCAAATTAGACATTGTATCATTATTTTTTAGTAGCAATTACTACATCATCTGCGTATAATAAAATATATATATTTTGAGATATATCCCCTTTATTAAGAATATATATGCAACGATCAACACCTACTTTTTCAAATATCTCAAACCAGCACCTTGCTGCCTGTTTGAGACCCTAAATGGCTTTATTAAGTTTACAAACTTTATTCCCTTCCACACGGGTTAAGCCTTTTGGAACCATCATGTAAATTTAATCTGTTAGTATTCCATTAACAAAATTAGTTTTGATGTCCATATGATCGATCGATTAGTCATATTGATTTGAAAGTCCTAATAAAAACCTAAAACTTGAAATTCGTGCAACTGGTGCAAACGTCTCATTGTAATCTGTCATGTATTCTTGAGTAAACCCTTTAGCCACAAGCCTGGCTTAATATTAAACTAAACTGCTCATCATGTTTTATATTAAATACCCATTTACAATCTACTATATTTTTGTCTTTAGGCTTTTGTACAATACACCAAGTATTATTTTCAAAATGAGAGTCAAGCTTATTTTGTATGGCTTCTTCCCATAAATCTTTGTCAACACGAAATTTAATTTCTTCAAAAGAATTAGGAATATCATTTAGACAGATTTGAGTATTTATAAGATATTTTTTCCAAAAATCTATATGATAATTTCGGTTTACCCTTCATTCTTTCTCTGCATCTAATTTCGTTTACTTTATCACCAGCTTCAATAACTGGATCGGCACTTTCTTGATTTTTGAAATTTTTAATAACTTGTACCTCTTCAGAAATATCAGATTCATTATTTTCCTCTAATGCAAAAACTGACTCTTCTTTTTTTGTATCTTCAGAAACAGTATTTGATTCATTTTTAATAACTTGTACCTCTTCAGAAATATCAGATTCATTATTTTCCTCTAATGCAAAAACTGACTCTTCTTTTTTTGTATCTTCAGAAACAGTATTTGATTCATTTGGAATCCCAGAGTCTTTTTCATGTAAAGTTCTTGACTCAAGCATATTTACTTCATCCCTTGCTGTCATAAACTTCCTCGATACTGCATTTCACAATTTATAATCATTTGGTTCGTATCCAACAAGTATTGTTTTGATTGATTTAGTATCAAACTTACGTTTTCGAACTTTATTAAGTGCATACACCGTTGAACCAAATATTTTTAAATATTTAAAAACTGGCTTTTTATTATGCCACATTTCATAGCTTATGCCTTTTTCTACGCAAAATTCACGCATCTCATTAGAAAGGTATTCCCAGCCATTATCAATATATAGATTTACTATTTTTAAATTAAAGTGGACCACGCTTTTTACATTTAAATCTTTGCAAACAAGAACTACATCTGACTTGTATGTTATTATGTATGTTACACAGTAATGTGTGTATTGATCAACAACAAGTAAGAAAGCTACAGTCGAGAGTGTTCGACCGTATGATACCCGCAACCCATTTCGAGAGAAAACAAACAATTAAAATTATATTTTAACAAAAAATATACCAAAGAATATACCGAAACTTGTTTTTTTTTTGTATTTATTTGAAAATTGCGGATTAAAATCCGTATCACCGACATGGTCACACTGTCAACTAAACAAACACTTGAGCAGCTGCAAGTAAATTTTGCATATAAAACTGATTCTTTAATAACTTCCTTGTTTTTCATTCGATTTAAACCAAATTCCCAGGAGTCATTTAGACTATCATTTTTATTATGCATACCAAAATGCTCTAGGTCCATTATTATGGCTTTTGGGGGCGGAAAGGGGCGTGCCAATAATCTAAAACAAACTTGATCTGCGTAAGACCTACACGAATAATGTCACCAAATTTGATATCTCTATGTCATTCACATACTTAAAACGTCCATATGCATTTGGCACAACTATTTTAATAAATAATTTAACAAATAACTTTTGTTCTACTTATCCGATAATTACCAAAATTACAGGGTATACTAAGAGTGTTAAGCACAGATAGCCTACCAAATCACACAGCATTGCACAAAGAACTTTTGGAGTTATACGCGATTTATTGTGGGCGAAGGGGGCGTGTCATCCAACTTTTGAAATAAACTTGATCTGCGTAAGGAATGCATTAACCTATGTACCTATGTCTCTATGTCTTATAGTCTCTGAGATCTAGGTGTTCATACAGACAGACAGACGGACATGGCTATATCGTCTCCGCTGTTGACACTGATCAAGAATATATATACTTTATGGGAGATGCCTAATTCTGCCTGTTACACACATTTTCTGTTGGCACTAAGTTATAATACCCTTCTACCCTAATTTAAACAAATTGATATGTAAATTCTGCTATTTAATTGAAATTTTTTTACTGGTATATTATACCCACACATGTTTTTGAATACTAAATTACGATTCTTCGTAACCCTTATGCCATTTGGTCAATTGTCATTGTCCTCTTTTTCCCTCTTTCGGCGCAATTTGCATTTTTGTTAGGTAACCTCACTTTTTCCAACGCCGATTTGCTGGCTGTGTGGAACAGCGAGAGGCGCCGACACGAACGAGAGAAGGCAATTCAAAATTTTTTTTGAGCTGCATGCGTCCAACAAACTTGATGATAACATTTTAAAAATGAAATGCCACAAATTTTGCAATAGTTTGTATAATAATTGGATAAAATGTAATATCAAATGTAATAAATGTAAGTGCGTCCAAATATGAATCATTGGCGTTAATTTTAGATCAAGGGTTCACCAAAGAACATATTGTGCGCTCCGAGATGACATTTGTAAGATAAATGTGGACATTTACACAATTTATAAAAGTGTGGCAACCAAAAGAAGCAATGCAGACCAGTCAACATTTATATATCAGAGACTGTAGCCAAGGTGTCTCTGCAAGACCTTTTGGAACTCACGGCTTCTCGGGTTGTGAAGCTTCAAGAAGATGTTATCCAAGGTGTATTGGCGAATCAGCACACAGATTTTTTATCTGCAGAGTTCATCGCCAGTTATGGATTCGATGGAAGTACTAAACAGTTGAATTATAACCAGGCATACACAGATAAAGAGATCGCGTGTTTTTCATAGTTTTGGGGCGGAAGGGGGCGTGGCGAAACTACTATTTGCAACGTAAGTTCGTATAGGTGACTAAATTTGGAAAGTTTAGATCTAAAAATGCACGTAAAATTGAATTTTATTCCAATTTTTTGGGCGGAAGAGGCGTTGCCACGCCCACATCATAATAAAAAAAACCGCAGTGAAAAATCTCTTTTGGTTCACTCACAATAATAAATGCCAGATAAAGTGGTCATTTTCCCCATAGTGCACTGTCAGAAACCAACTAACTGCCGGGGAGAGAATCAGCGTGGATCCAATGATCATGGTACTTGGAATCGAAACCAGTTCTATTTAACATTTAGCAATTCTGTTTATTACATAAACATTCAATATTGTGACTTTTGTTATGTTATTTTCAACATTTTCTAATTATATATTTTATATATACGTGTCGGATCTTAAATTATGGTAGTCAGTGTAAAAGAATAAAATCAAACACGTGTATCAAGTAACAATTCTCGTCTCTGCACTCTAATGATTGTTTGTTAGTACGCTTTGTTCCATCTATTCGCCAGATAGTCAGGATAGTTCGATGCGAATATGAGAGAGAAATGTTGCGTGAGGTTAGATGTTTGAGAGAGAGACATGCACTACGATTGTTGTGCGTGTATGCTTGAGCCACTGCGAGAGACAGAGATGCAAGTATGTTCGTTGCATCATTTTCTGGAGAGCATTTTCGGTATGCTAGAAAGTTGAAAAGGAGTCTTAAGTTGGCAGTGGCGTGACCAAGTCTATTCGCCGTATTAACCCAACATCAGAAGTGGGATCAGTACCAACTCCTGCATTTTCTGAAGATCAGTGGCGTACTATTATGGAACTGCAGAATCGAAATTTCATCGAAATGTGTAAAGCTATGCAAGCGTCTGTGCGTCCACAAAATCAAGTGGTTTTGCCAAAATTTAACCCAGATGTAACTGGAACTGATGCGACTCAATGGTGTGCAACGGCAAGCATTATTATGGACGAACAGCAGATTGATGGCAGCGCACTTATGATGTTGAGTAGTTGTATGCAGGGCAGTGCTTCAGCGTGGCTTGCGCAGATCTGCTATCCCGGCATTAATTGGGAGCAGTTTAAAGAACTATTTTTACAGCGTTTTGAGATTAAGGAAACGCCGGCAGCTATGTTCCTGAATCTGCTTAACAGCCGTCCAGCCCACAATGAGTGTCCTGCAAGGTACGCAAGCCGTATGGTGGCGTCATTGACCACAAAATGGCGCAATATGAACGTCGAGGAAATCGCTGTATCCTCGATACTTGCGCATATGGCCAATATTGACAACCGATTGCCACGTATGGTGTTCTCGTCAAATGTACAAACTAGAAGTCAACTCCAGATGGAACTGAAAGCATTTACATTTGACAAAAAGCGGAGTGCTGGAAGTACTGATAGCGGCGACTACAAGTGAGCTAAAATTGTGTGCCACTTATGCAAGTTGACAGAAGCGCAGTTTGGATTATTTCTGGACTCGCTCGGATCCAAATTCCTGGTCGGCGCGACTTCAACGCCAAGCACTCCTGGTGGGGGTCACGGGTGAACAACCCCAAAGGTAGTGCTCTATACAAGTCCATACGGCGCAGGGCTCTCAACTGCCATTCATCTGGAGAATCCACCTATTGGCCCACCGATCCCCAAAAACATCCCGACCTACTGGACTTCGCCATCTCCTAAGGTTTCAATCCTGCCATAATCACATGCGTTCCCAACGCCGACCTACTATCGGATCACAGCGCAATTGAGTTCTTTGTGAATGCCCTAGTGGAGAAGAAGCTGGCTCGTCGCAGGATGATTGGCAAGAGCACAAATCCGAACCAATATAAGTCATGGCTGAATGACAACGTGGATCCAGCCCCATCACTTGCAACCCCCGCGGAAATCGACGAAGCAGTGGTCAAGCTTACACAGGAAATGCACAATGCTGCTCAGTTCGCGTCAGTAAGGTCTCCATTAGTGGCAGCTCTGGTCAACGAGAAGAGACGACTTAGGAGAGTCTGGTTCCTAACTCGTAACCCGCGTGACAAGAACTGCTACAATAGGGCAGCTAAGCAGCTGAAGGAACTGCTTCAGAAGCTAAGAAGAAGTGCATTTGAGCATTTTCTGGCCAACGTTGAGCCAGGAGACCCGCAGCACAACCTCTGGCAAGTCACCCGCCACATCAAACGTCCCACCAAAAGAGCCATGACGATCCAGAAGTCTGATGGCACCTGGTGCCGTTCCGATCAGGATCGAGCAGATGCTTTTGCTGAACATCTTCAGGATGCCTTCACCCCGTTCAACAGATGCTCGGAAGACGACAACGTAGAGACTCTGCTTTTCCTGGAGCTTCCTAGCAGCGACGGTAGGTCAGTCGACCCTGTCGCTACTGACGAGGTTGAACTCGAAGTCAAGCTACTAGGCAACAGCAAATCGCCCGGCGCTGACGGCATAGAGGCAAGAGCGATCAAGCTTCTCCCCTCCTCCTGCATACAGCTGCTGACTAATGTATTTAACAGATGCTTTCAGATCGGCCACATCCCCTCCTCTTAGAAACGCGCGGAAGTGATACTTATTCTCAAACCCGGCAAGCCTGAAACCAATCTCGCCTCCTATCGTCCGATCAGTTTGCTGGCTATACTCTCCAAAATACTCGAAAGAGTATTCCTGCGCAGAGTGTTGCCAGTACTGGACGAGGCTGGTTTGATCCCCAGTCACCAGTTTGGCTTCAGACGTGCGCACTCAACACCAGAGCAATGTCACCGCTTGGTTGCGAGGATACTTGAAGCGTTCGAGGAGAAGCAGTTCTGCTGCGCTGTCATGCTGGACGTCAAGCAGGTGTTTGACAGGGTCTGGCATCCGCGGCTCCTATTTAAAATCAAGAGAGACCTTCCCCAGCCACACTACGCTCTCCTTCAATCATACCTGAAGGACCGCCAATTCCAGGTGAGATGTGGTGAAGACAGGTCAGCGGTCAAGATTATCCAGGCAGGAGTCCCTCAGGGCAGTGTACTCGGTCCAATCTTGTACAACCTGTATACAGCCGACATGCCGGTGCTACAGGAAGAAGCCCTGCTCGTGGCCACATACGCCGATGACACAGCATTCCTCGCCACTGCCAAAAACCCTCAGGACGCCTCTGACTGCATACAGCGGCAGCTGTATGCAACCCGGCAACCCGGAAAAATCCACTCAAACGACCTTCACTCTAAGAAGAGGCAACTGCCCAATTGTCAGTCTAGGCGGGGTAGCTATCCCGCAAGAGCCTACCCCAAAATACTTAGGTATGACACTGGACAGGCGTCTCACATGGCGGAATCATCTGCTGTGCAAGCGGAAACAAGCGGAGGAGAGGCTCAGGCAGCTGTACTGGCTGATAGGGAGACACTCTAAAATGAAAATACGAATAAAGCTGCTCGTCTATAAAGCCATCATAAAACCAATATGGACTTATGGCATTCAGCTCTGGGGTACAGCCAGCAGGAGCAACAGACGGATGATTCAGAGGTTCCAGAACAAAACATTGAGAATACTTTCTGGTGCCCAGCCTTATCACGAGAATGCAATAATCCACTCTCAGCTTGGCATTCCCTGGATCACGCATGAAATCCAGAAATTCAGCCATAAGTACATAACCAAACTGGAAAATCATCCAAACCACCTTGCGCTGAACATCCTGGACAACAGCCTAACCAGGAGAAGGCTTCAACGCACGCATCCACTGGATCTCCCCAACCTTATGATGTAGACCAACCCAAGATGAGGCTTAGATGAAAACCGATTTTTCTATAAAACAAAATGTCAATGCTCCCCCCACACAACTTAATTATTGTCTAACATTTGGGCAGATTTTAAATAAAGAAACTTCCAAAGGAGTTTTGACACACCAGGGTGAGATCTTTTCTATTTGTTTTGACTCTGGAGCAGAGTGCTCGCTTATTTGAAGTAGTGTTGCCGATAAATTTGATGGCAAACTTATTAATAATATTGTTATAATACGAGGTATTGGCGATGCTGGCATTTTTAGTAAGCTACAAAAACTATCTAAATGTATTATTAATGAAAATATTGTAGAAATACTTTTTCACGTCATAGCAGATAAGCATCTCACAAATGATATTGTAATTCGTAGGGAAATCCTTAGTCAAGGATATGAAATCATCTTGACACCTGATAAATTTGAATTTGTTAAGTTTAAATCTGTAAACGTCTGTAAAGTATCTGAGCCATCTGCCTTGTTACTTAATGTTGATACTGAAATGATTGGTAATGACAAGGAAAACTTTATTAAATTACTTAAAGACTATTCATCTGCATTTATTGACGGAATCCCTTGCACAAAGGTTAATATGGGTGAAATGACTCTTAGATTAATTGATCCAAACAAAACTGTGCAGCGGCGTCCATATCGTTTGAGACCAAATGAAAAAGAAATTGTACGTGAAAGGATAACGGAATTGTAACATTATTCGACCTAGTTGTTCTCCCTATGCTAGTCCTATACTCTTGGTAAAAAAGAAAAACGGATCCGATCGACTTTGCGTTGACTATCGTGAACTGAACAGCAATACTGTTTCTGACAGATATCCCTTACCACTTATTAACGATCAGATTGCTAGACTTGCGGGGGCAAAATATTTTACTGTCTGGATATGGCTAGTGGATACCATCAGATACCCATTCATCCCGATTCTGTTGAATATACCGCGTTTGTTACACCTGATGGGCACTATGAGTATCTGACAATGCCATTTGGCCTCAAGAACGCCCCGTCTGTTTTCCAGCGAGCCATTATAAACGCATTGGGAAATCTTGCATATTCTTATGTAATAGTCTATATGGACGATATAATGGTGGTGTCATCTACCATAGAATTAGGCATGAATAGATTGAGGATTGTGTTGGATGTATTGACTGCAGCGGGATTTTCTTTTAACATAGCAAAATGTGGATTCTTAAAAACTACTGTACAATACTTGGGGTATGAGGTACGAGCTGGAGAGTTAAGGCCTAATCCGCGAAAAATTCTTGCGTTAAACTCCTTGCCACCACCGCAAACAGTTCGTAGCGTAAGACAGTTTATAGGATTGACGTCTTATTTTCGAAAATTCGTGCCTCGGTTCTCACAGATTATGAAACCAATATATTCCTTAACTTCGAGTAAAAGTGTGTTTAATTGGAATAACGAGTTGGAAGATATTAGAAAAAATATTATTGCTTTTCTTATAAACGAGCCTGTACTTGTTATTTTTGATCCACAACATCCAATAGAGTTACACACAGATGCAAGCTCTTACGGTTATGGTGCAATGTTAATGCATCGAATCAATGGTAGTCGTCATGTAATAGAGTATTTTAGCAAAACTAAAAACTTCCCCTGCAGAGTCTAGATACCATTCATACGAATTAGAAACCTTGGCAGTGGTAGAATCCGTTAAACAGTTCCGCCATTATTTGGTTGGTCGTACGTTTGTAGTGTATACTGATTGTAATTCTCTTAAATCATCGCGGACAAAGATTGATCTAACACCAAGAGTGCATCGTTGGTGGGCGTATTTGCAGTCATTTGATTTCAAAATCGAATATAGAGAAGGAAAGCGCATGGCGCATGTGGATTTTTTATCGAGAAATCATATTCAGGAAGCCACCAAAGTTGAAAAGTCTTTAGTCCCTGAAAAGCGAGTAAACTTGGCAGAAATCTCAAGTGACTGGCTTGCTGCTGAACAGCGCCAGGATTCTGAAATTACTGATATCATTAACAAACTTAACTCTAAAGAGTTGACAGATGATGTTGCACAGACTTATGAGTTGAGAAAAGGTGTCTTGTTTCGTAAAGTTCAGAGAAATGGAAGAACCCGTTGTTTGCCAGTAGTGCCCCATGCATTTCGATGGTCAGTAATAAATCAAGTGCACGAGTCCATCATGCATTTGGGATGGAAAAAGACTCTTGACAAGACTTACCAATATTATTGGTTTGCTAAGATGAATAAATATGTTAGGAAGTTTGTCGATAGCTGCATTACATGTAAAACTGGGGTTCATCTGGGAAGATACAAGCCAATTCCAAAAGTGAATGTGCCATGGCACACGGTACACATCGACATTACTGGAAAATTAAGTGTGAAGAATGATCTTAAGGAATACGTGATAGTACAAATTGATGCCTTAACAAAATTTGTTTATTTGTTCCATACTTTAAGATTAGATCCTGACAGTTGTATTCAGGCAATGAAATCATCTATTTCTTTGTTCGGAATACCGCAGCGTATAATAGCTGATCAGGGTAGATGTTTTACTAGTGGGAAATTTTCAGAATTTTGTACATCACAGAACATTAAGCTTCATCTTATAGCTACAGGAGGAAGCCGTGCAAACGGTCAAGTTGAACGTGTGATGCGTACACTTAAGAATCTACTGTCAGCGGTTGAATCGAGTCATCGATATTGGCAGGATGCTTTAGGTGAGGTACAACTTGCCTTGAATTGCACAGTTAGTAGTGCAACCAAACCAAGTCCCCTAGAGTTACTTGTCGGCAAGGAGGCTTTGGGTTTGATTCCACCGTATGACACAGAGATGGAGTTAAATAAAGTTAATGCTAGAGATAGGGCAATCGAAAATATGAACAATCAAGCTAGTTAAGTATATATATTCTTGATCAGTGTCAACAGCTGAGACGATATAGCCATGTCCGTCTGTCTGTCCGTATGAACACCTAGATCTCAGAGTTTTTAAGACATAGAGACACCAAATTTGGTACATAGGTTCCTGCATTGTGTTCGCAGATGAAGTTTATTTCAAAAGTTGGATGCCACACCCCCAATATGCATAAATCTAGAACAAATCGCGTATATTCCAAAAGTTATTTGTGTAATGATCTGTAACATGGTAAGCCATCTGTGGTAATACAATTAATATATTTTGGTAAAAATCGGATAAGTAGAACAAAAGTTATTTGATAAATTATGTAACAAAATAAATGTGCCCAATGCAAATGGACGTTTTAAGTGTGGGAATGACCTAGAGATATTAAATTTGGTGACAGTAACCGTGTAGGTCTTACGCAGATCAAGTTTGTTTTAGATGAGAGAGATGTCAGCATTACTTGCTCGCTTATGAGGCCTTGAAGTTTCTAGCTAGATTACTGGGCCTAAGCTTTTTAGATTTATTCTTGAAAGCTGAGGTCCAGGACCATGGTTAGAGGTACTTGGCAGCAAGTATAAAATGCATCATGAATCCTTGGATTCAACATGGAGGAGGATACAGAGGCATCAACTCGGTCTGGGATGTAAGCCTAAACGTCGGTGGGAAGTGTGACCGCTACCACCGGCGGGCACGGGGAGGAGACATCCTCTCTGCGTGTCGCCAGTGGTCACGACGGTGGAGTGGACAAACTCCATCGACAAAAGGGTGTGGACCTGGAACCAACTGCCACGGAGTCGGAGTTTGTGTTCACAGGCTCATCGATGACGGAGTCCGAGCTAGCGCTTGCGCTGGCGAGGATGCCGTTGGGTGAGTCATCGAGCACGGAAGACGAAGTAACAGTAGTCCAGGGACCATCCAACAAGGAAGGCGCTAACCTCAAGCGCAAACAACGCTCAGGATACAAGAGCTCTCTCAAGTTCCTTAAGGGACTGGAAGGCCGCAACCCAGAGTCGTTGAACGAGCGTGAGAGGAAATTGCGCAAAAAACACGAATACAACGTGCGGCGGTACTCGAGGCTCGCTGGCGTGTCCGGCAACACTCAGTCTGCTGAACCGAGTAGGAGTACACGGTGCCAAGGTGACAAGGGGTTTCAGGCAGTAGCCGTAGCCAACCCGACGGAGGAAGTCGAGTCCACGTCGAATTTGGTGGAACCAACGAAACCCAAGTCACCTTTAAAAGGAAAAAAGTATGCACCAGGTAAGCTTGCAACAGCCACACCTCCTGGAAAGGAGGCCAGCTTAAGCACGAAGCCGGAGCTACAGATAGCCATAATCGACAGAAGCAACCCAGATGGGAAGCTCTCTATCGATAACTGGCTTATCCTGGAAGGGTTAATTGACCAGGGGATTGCTGATGCCATCACTCGACCGCAGAATCCGTTCATGGCAGAGTTTGATGGCATCAACTGATACAAGGGTGTCAAAGTGGTGGCATGTGCCAACGAGGAATCCCTGCGATTCCTCAAAGACACACTGCTGAAGCTGGAAGCACCGTGGTTGACGTCGTGATTGACGTCGTCCCTGTAGACAAAATTACTGAGCGAACGATTATTAAGGTTTGGATCCCACCTCTCATCCGGGAGGTTCGAACCACCCTTATACTGATCAAGAGCCAGAATGCAAAAGCCAACTCCTTCGTAAGCAAGGCCGGCTGAAGATGGGAATGGGTTGCGTTTGGGCAATTGTTCCTGCAGACGACGCTAGGTCGACCGGAAAGAATTCGGGTAGTGAAGATTAATCTGCACCACTCGAGGGTTCCTTCCATAGACCTACTACGGTGGATGGACAAGGAGAGGGTGGATGTGGCTCTCATCCAAGAACCCTAGATCGTAGGTGAAAGGGTTTGTGGTTTGGGTGCCCGCGGATACCATCTCCTTGTCCCGAAAACTGTGGGTAAGTCCAGAACCTGTATCGTGGTAAGAACCGGACTTAATGTGCTCTTCTCTTCCAGTTACAGCAACAGGGACTTGACGGTAGCGCTATGCGAGCGAAGAAATGGTTCAAAACTATACCTGCCCTCGGTATACCTCCCGTATGAAGGGAAGGATCCACCGTCGTAAAGTATCCGAGCCCTAATTCTAATCTAATCCTTGGGTGTGATGCTAATGCCCACAACACTTTTTGGGAGAGCAAAGACACCAACGAGAGAGGTGAGTTACTGCTTAAATTAGTGATGTTCACTAATCTTAATGTGTGTAATCGGGTTAGCCACCCCACCTTCCGCAATAAGAACCGAGCTGAGGTTATAGATTTAACACTAGCGACCAACAGCGACTCCCTCTCCGTAGAAGGTTGGCACGTATCCACGGAATGCTCTTTTTCGGGCATAACAGGATAGTGTTCGAAGTTGGATGGTCCAGACAGGCAAAGGTGGCCTTCAGAGATCCACGCAAGATTAACTGGGTCAAATACTCAAAACTTTGTTAAGGAATCTATTCCTTATCGACCAGTGGGAAGGCCAGATAAGTTGTAAGGCCTTCATCAAATCTTGTCCAATCAGCCGTCCACCGAAGTCAAACCGCAACAAGTGGTGGACTCCGGAACTCGGCCAGATACGGAAGGAAATGAGAAGACTTTACAATAAAGCTAATGACGGAAACTACCAGGTAGACTGGAATGCGTACCATCACAGTTGCAAGACCTTCAAGAAGGAAATTAGACTGAAACGTCCAGACTTCGAAGGTTGCTGGCGAAAGATCCAGCCACACCGGGGCTGCTTTGCAACCTGGATGGCACATTCGCTAAAAACAGTCAGGAATCTCTACAACTCCTCATGAACGCACACATTTCAGGCTGCTTACAAGCTGAAAACGATAATGGGATCCCCACCTCTCACAACAGCGGCGAGCCGGAGGGAAATTCGACTCATAAGAGCCAAGTCCTAATCGACGAAATTGTCAACACTGAAAAGATAATCTGGGCTGTCAAGTCGTTCTACCCCTAGAAATCAGCAGGACCGGATGACATTAGACAAATGTTACAGACATCATGTTACAAATGGTATGCGTACATCTGTCGCAATGGCTATTAGAGATCTTCAGAGCATGTCTCTTTACGGGATACATTCCAAAAACCTGAAGAGAAGTGAGGGTGGCATTTATTTCCAAGGCAGGAAAGATATACCACTGCTCTGCAAAAGATTATAGGCCCATAAGTCTCTCATCGTTTTTATTAAAAACAATAGAGAGACTTCTGGACCTTCATCTCAGAAGTAAGCTAACACCTCACACATTTAGCAAATCCCAACACGCCAACCACAAAGGTAGATCAGTCGAGACAGCTCTGCACGAGGTGGTTAGCACAATGGAAGGCACACTGTAAAGGAAGGAGTTTACGTTAACGGAATTTCTCGACATAAAGGGTGCCTTTAACAATGTCAGGATCGAATCTATAACGGCAGCACTTGTCAACATAGGCTCACACCCGACAATCACTCAATGGCTTAGCATGTTCCGCCAAACAATAATTTACGCCCAACTTTGCGGTTCGACCATAACGAGCAGGGCAACCAGGGGCACGCCGCAAGGGGGTGTGATATCCGCATTGTTATGAAACATTGTCCTAAATAACCTTCTTCTCAAACTTATGTATAAGAGCTGCAGAGTGACTGCTTATGCGGACGACCTGATTCTAATGGTAACTGGCAGATTCCTGCCAACAGTCAGTGAACTACTAAATGGCGCATTGAGCGAAACTCTGCAACGACCAGAACACAACGGTCTTGGGGCCAATCCACAAAATACCGAACTAGTTCTGTTCACGCGAAGATATAAGATACCGAGCTTCAAGCTTCTGACACTGGGAGGAACAGAGCTCAAGCTTTCGAAGGAGGCAAAATACCTTTGTGTAATCCTGGACTCCAAACTCTCCTGGAGGAGAAACTCGGAGGAAAGGATGAAGAAGGCGTTACAAGCCTTCTTTGTGTGCAAAAAGACTTTTTGTAATGGATGGGGATTGGAACCGTACATCCTTTATTGGTTCTATATGGACGTATAGGGCTCTTGTATGGTGGGAGGCGGGACACACCGACTCCTATTTAAACAATCTCCTGAGAACGACTACTGGGTACCAGATCATAAGTGGGTTGACAGGTTTACAGCTGAATTTCCTGACAGATGCGATTGGCAACAGGAATCTCCTTTGAGGCAGAATGAGTTGTTAATCTACACAGACGGATCAAAGACGACAGAAGGCACTGGATCGGGGGTCTTCTCCGAAAACCTTGCAACCAAGCTTTCCTTTCGTCTTCCTGACTGATGTAGTGTGTTCCAAACGGAGATCTACACTGTTTGGCAAGTGACGAAGTTGATACGATCGTGCTTTCAATTGTGCTAACCACCTCGTGCAGAGCCGTCTCAACTGATCTACCTTTGAGGTAGGCGTGTTGGGACTTGCTAAATCTGTGAGGTGTTATCTTACTTCTGAGATGAAGGGCCAGAAGAAGTGTTTTTAATAAAAACAATGAGAGACTTATGGGCCTATAATCTTTTTCTGAGCAGTGGTTTATCTTTCCTGCCTTGAGAATGAAGGTCACCCTCACTTCTCTCCAGGTTTTTTGAAATATATCGAGTAAGGAGACATGCCCTGAAGATCTCTAATGGCCATTGCGACAGGTGTACGCATACCATCTGGAACATGACCGGTCTAATGTCATCCGGTCCTGCTGGTTTGTAGAGTTGGAACGACTTGACAGCCCAGATTATCTTTTCTGTGTTGACAATTTCGTCGATTGGGACTTGACTCTCATGAGGCACGTTTCCCAACGGGTCGCCGCTGATGCAAGAGGTGGAGATCCCATTCTCGTTTTCAGCTTGTAAGCAGCCGTGCGTTCATGAGGAGTTGTAGAGATTCCCGACTGTCTTTAGTGAATGTGTCATCCAGGTTGCAAAGCAGCCCTGGTGTGGCTGGATCTTCGCCAGCAACCTTCAAAGTCTGGACGCTTCAGTGCTGTTGGATAGCTTCACGCAAAATTTAGACTATGAATCTCTTTTTTCCCGTCTAATTTCCTTCTTGAAGGTCTTGAAACTGTGATGGTAGCCATTCCAGTCTACCTGGCGGTTTCCATCTTTAGCTCTATTGTGAAGTCTTCTCGTTTCATTCCGTACATGGCCGAGTTCCGAAGTCCATCACTTGTTGCGGTTTGACTTAGGTGGACCGCTGATTAATTTTACAGTAATGGCTTGTACAAAATTTATCGCAGACATTAGGAAAAATTTAACTAATATTATAGACATAATTAAAACAAATTTCGTTGCAAGTTGAAATATCTACATTATTTATTTCTTTTAAAATTGCCCCAATAATTGCTAAGCTGACATCTGTTATAATTCGTTTGCAAATGGGCTATTTGAATCGATTTTTTAAAACAGACTCACGTTACTCACACAAAAATCTTCCGATGTCATATGATGTATGATTCGAAAGTATTGCATGTGCTACGAGAAATACAATATGAAGCTTAGGGATTTGTGCCACTAATGAATAAAAAAATATTTTTTTCTTTACAGAGTGCAAAGGTTGCACTACCTTTCCTGTGACATCCATATGTAAAGTGTCTTGTTTAATATGGAATAAAAACACATTAATACTTCAATTGGTCAATGGTTGACAAGTACTGAATAAAATGAGAATGCCCTTTAGAAATCATACCAAAAGCATTAACATATGGATCCTTATCAAAATCAAATTTGCTGTTGTCTTCCGATATTAAGTTTCTATAAAAAGGCAATTTCTCATTGGTCATTTGGTCATTACCATCCAATGCTCGAGTAACACTTAAATTGTTAATTTTTATACCCGCTACCCAAAGGGTAGAAGGGTATTATAACTTAGTGCCAACAGAAAATGTATGTAACAGGCAGAAGGAGGCATCTCCATAAAGTATATATATTCTTGATCAGCGTCAACAGCCGAGACGATATAGCCATGTCCGTCTGTCTGTCTGTCTGTCCGTATGAAATCCTGGATCTCAGAGACTATAAAACATAGAGACACCAAATTTGGCACATAGGTTCCTGCATTCCCTATGCAGATCAAGTTTATTTCAAAAGTTGGATGCCAAGCTCCCTTCGCGCACAATATGCATTTATCTAGAAAAAGTCAAGTTTTTTTTTCATGTAAATTGCGTATAAATCCAAAAGTTCTTTGTGTAATTTGGTAACACATCTGCACTTGACACTGTAATTTTGGTAAAAATCGGATAGAACAAAAGTTATTCGTTAAATTATTTATCAAAATTGTTGTGCCCAATGCATATGGACGTTTTAAGTGTGTGAATGACCTAGAGATATCGAATTTGGTGACAGTATTCGTGTAGGTCTTATGCAGATCAAGTTTGTTTTAGTTTTTGTCACGCCCCTTTCCGCCCCAAAAAACTGTAAAAGCCGTAATAATGGACCTAGAGCATTGAATTTTGGTATGCATAATAATAATTACATTGTCAATAATGTGAATTTGGTTGAGATCGAATGAAAAACAAGGAAGTTATTAATGAATCAATTTTATATGCAAAATTCACTTGTATTCTCTCGAAATGGGTTGCGGGTATAATACGGTCGAGCACTCTCGACTGTAGCTTTCTTACTTGTTTTAAGTCTATATTCAAACGTACTGTTTTTTATGGAAGCTCTTTCCATAAATCGGTTAACGGCCCTACACTGCGTTTGTTTTTTAAGATACGTAGTATGAGTGGTTTAATGGCTACTTGTTAATACATTAATAATACCCTTAAATGTCCCATTAATTTTAAAGGTATTGCAAAATGGATCCTTGCAATATCCGTACGCAACAAAATTTAATTTATTATTTCTAAGCTTTTTAAAATAAAGGATGCATGCATTAATGCGAGAGGTGTACGCTTCTCTAATTATGTGTTCTATACTTTTTGCAGCAGAGAATTTGTTAGTCAGTAAATTAACAATATTTTATAAATCAATAATCTTAAATGTACAACCTTTGTATATGCAATTTGAAAACATTGCACGTGGTTCATTTAGATTATCAACTAAAAGGACTGTTCGATTCAAACTTTGATTTCCATTGTGGCACTTTTTTTTAAAACATTTCAAACTGTCTTCAACCAATGTTTCGTCTTCCGGCTCAATAAAAATGTCAGTTGAAATTAGATTTGAATTTAATTTAAAATTAAAATTAAGTTTATAGCTTCCAGATCCTTCTTCGATGTCATTAGTTTTTACCTGAAACTGTAAACAAAATAAAATTAAAATTTGTGTTAGAAAAATGAATTTGTTAACAGATATTAAAAATTTAGACTCTTTTACCTTTTTACTTACATGTTTAAAGCACTTTAGCAGAGCCTATCGAGTCTTGGAGCTATTACCCACTCATTTGCTTTTTAAGTTGCGATTCGCATTCATTTTATCCAGCAATAAACTATAGTCCGACGACGAAAGTGAGCTTCCGAAAAGTAATCCTTCGGAAATTGCCTCCTCAATAGCATCCTTATATCCATAGTTCCTATATATATATTTGTTGGACGTTGACGTACATTGTATGCACATTCAAGCGATACCAAGCCAATGCTTGTTACGCGCGGATCCCAATAAACGCTCCTCCCGCCCAACCGACCGAGAGGCGCTGTCCCAGGACGAACGACACAATTCGCGTTCGGACATTATAAATTCGGGCATGCAAAAAACGCGGATAGCATAAAATAGAAATACAGGATCGGGCATAGGAAATAAACGGGTGGAATGTAAAAATTTTAATATATTACTATAAGCTAAATTCGGTCTAATTATTAATTAAATAGGTTAGTAGTAAAGTTTTAAGATTAGAAGCAGTGTTAGCGCTAGAAAATACATGATGAAATCTATTATAGTTATAACATAAAACTCCAAGCTCTAGGGTCATGCAATGCAAAATTAGATCTACATATGTACATAGGGGGAGAGCAAGCGGAATGTAACTACGGGTTAGTCTAGATGGAACGGAAAAGGTTAGTCGCGATATTAATTCTGAAGAATCAATATCACAATTAATAAGATTAAAAATAAATAAAATATCAAGCATTATTCTACGGTTAGCTAAAAGAAGTCTACTACTATATAACGGCAATTTCACTTCAGCATTCCAGTTCAAGCCATGCAAAGCCAATAAGAGAAACTGCACAAGCCATATTCCAGAATCGGACGAACGAGTGATGAATAAAGGGTCTTAGTAATATAAGGGTCATCAAATTCCTTTGACCACCTTTTAATGAAATCGTGAACAGACATAGCTTTATTGGCCGTTCTAGAAATGGGGTCAAAAATTTATGTTTATGATCTAAAAGAATACCCAGATCATCAACAGCAGCAATTCTTTTTATATCGTTACCGTTCAGAAAGTAAGAGGCCAAATGTAGATTTACTCTATAAAAGGACATCATAACACATTTAAAACACTTTAAATTTAACAAGTTCTCTTTGTCTCTGAAAAGAGTCACGATCTCTCTGCAACTTGATATGGCATGGCTAATCCCTCTACTGCAGGCATATTTTAACATCATCTGCATACATTAGTACGCGAGATTACGTCAAAACAGTGGGTCATTTATGAACAATGTGAAAAGTAAGGGACCGAGATGGCTACCTTGGAGAACTCCAGAGGTAACTCGGAATGTATTAGAAAGAAAATTATTAAAAGACACTTTTTGCGTTCTTTATCTTGGATAGCTTCAAATCCAGCAAATCAAATTATTAGGCAATCCAATTAAGACAAGCTTATATAACAAAAGAGAATGATTCTCTCAGTCAAAGGCCTTACTAAAATCGGTATATATGACGTCAGTTTGTTCGTTTTTAAGGAAACCCTTTTTAACGAACGAAGAAAGCTCAAGAAGGTTAGTAACAGTGGATGTGTGCTGGTAGGGGGAAATAATAGAAATACACAAATGTTGTAAATGACTTGTTAATATCTTCTCAAAAACTTTAGGTATAGAATAGAATTTACATATATTTCTAAATTTTTTGGCGCCAGGCTTACTTACCTTCTTATGGAGAGGAATAATTAAATACTCCTTTCATAAAGAGGGAAAAGTCGATGACTCAAGTGATAAATTAAATAATTTCAGCAACGGTTTGCATTAAGCCTCGGCTCCGTACCGAAGTACACAGCCGAGAACTCCATCTGCACCGGGCGAAAACACCGGCTTAACGATTTGAAGATATCGCTTCAGAGACTCCTCACTCATTAAGGCACTGAGGTTTCAATTCGACCAAAACAGGCTTGAGTTTTCAGAGAAGCTAACCAGACAGCGAGCTAAGTAATTTTTATAACACACAGCGTTAAGCTCGATAAAATTAGACCGAACAATTATATGCTCAAAAAAGTGAAGGTAATCCTGAAGTTCTAAACTTTTTGTCAAATCTAGACTTCAGGTTCTTAAGATTAAAAAGTTGTTTACAAAACCAAGAAGGTTTATTAGACCTATGGGGAAAATTAGAGGGAATACTGGCATCAAATCAAAGATTTATTTTATTATAAAACAAATTGACGGCGGCACTTATGTCAGTGCAAGAATACAAATTAAACCAATTTGATGAATATATTGTTAAGTTTGATTAACGACGACTATTTGAAAAGTTGGAATCTCATTAATGTGGATCCTAATGAATATATTATTGTTTGAATAAAATAGGCATTGTCGGGCACTGTACTATTTTTTTTAGGAGAAAGGGAAAAATATCAAATTTATCGATATTTTTAAGCGATATATTAAATATTATTTTGATATTTTTTTAAACAGAAAATATTGCTGAAACGATATTTTAAAAATATTCGACATCCGTAGTGACAAAGCAGGTACCCACAGTTCGAAAAAATATCAAAAGCTTTGTTCGGTGCTCGTTTTTGGCCCTCATTGCCAGCCCTGGTATCATAAAATTCATAGCAAAATTCCAACAGCTGATAAGTTGTAGATGTACAACAGCTGTTAATTATCGATATGATGGTCACGACACCACAGCTGCTGAGTATCAATATGCTTGTCACGATACCTGGTGTAGAAATGATGGTGATGCAGGTGCTTTATATTTGTTGGTAGTGGTTTCGATATAACTATTTATTGTTACAGTATGTGTTGATAAAAGGGTGAATATGTTTAAAATTGACAAAAAAGAAAAAATCAATCAAACTGAATGATGACAGTTTTAAAAAATAATGAGGTCATATAAAGTAATGCGGCATTCGGAAAGTACTTAGTTTCAATTCATTTACAATTTAGTTTATTGTTTTTATTATTATCATTTATATTATTATAATTAATGTTAATAATCGATATAAGAAACAAGTGGTTCTTATCGATGTGGGTATATCGATTAATTAATACAACACGCTCGCCAAGCACTGGTATTTTGCATGCATTAAAACAGTTAGCACGACGTAACAAACAAATTGAAGAAAAGACGCGCGATAGTTGAGGGCACGAACCCAAGAAGACACAGTGCAAAGTGGGCGAGTGTCGCCGCCTACATATCAATATGTATGTATGATTCGTAGGATGTATGAACATTTTTACGAATTTATTTATGCGTGCATGTGTATGGGTGTGCGAGTAGTGTGCATGTGTGTGTTTGTGCAACGCTGTGTGTTAAAATTAACGTAGTGTGAAGAGAAGTTGCAGAAACGTAGACAACGACGACTAAAAAACGCGAAATTGAAGTCAGAAGAAACAAGAGGCAAAAGCAGCTACAGTAACTGCAGCAGCAAATAGACAACGAAATTGTAAGCAGTGTAAGCATTACTGCCCACCCCTTTCCCCATGGGCATCAACACGATTTCGATGGATTTGGATTCCTGTAAACAAAATCATAATCAGCAACAGCAACAAATCATAAAAGGCGATGGGCATTGAACGCCAGCAGAGGAAGCGGTGTTGAATCATCATGCGGAACTTGTTTTTGTTGTTGTTGTGCTTTGTGGTCGCAGCATAATACGTATATAACAACAACAGCAGCAGCAACAAATTCCACAGAGACGGCGATGGCAACAGCGACGTGAACAGAGATTCCAGCAAAGTTGTTGTTGCTGCTTTATTTTTATTCTTATTTAGATTCCGACTTACATACATAATCTGTAAGTGCATTTGTATTCAGTATTTACGATAGCAGTAACGACGACTGCGACATCAGCAGTGTAAACAGAGATTTTGCCGCCGCCGCTCCCGACTTTTGTTTGCCACTCTTCACTTTATTAAGCGTCGTTTCTATTCTAAACTATTTATTTTATTTTATCTTATCATTAAACTTTACTTGTTTGACTTATTTTTGTCTGCTTGCCAGCGCTAAAGCAACAAACGAGTACACGACGATGGAAGAGAAACGCATTGCCGACTACTTTGTGGTTGCCGGAATGCCAGAGCAACCTCAGCTGCTGCAGGAGAACATATTCAATGATTCGGGTCGTCTGCGTGCCGCGAACACAATTGAGCCCATCACTGACATTGGTGTTTATTTCCCGCTGCTCGGCGAACAGCTTCCCGATGGCTACGAGCTGCTCGAGCAGACGCCTACCGGGCTGCCGGCCAATCTCAATCACGGTTCGGTGCGCACCACCGAATGCTATATCTACTTTCGACGCGGCAAAGATCGGCCGCCACTAGTCGATATAGGTAACGTATAATTATTGGGATACTTTACTACTATTAATAAAATGAATTTAGTAATAATGAAACTTCAAAATTATTGACTGTAAGTCGTAAATTATAAGTTCTGTTAGCCATATTAATACTAACAAAATAAATTTATTTTGTTAAAATATAATGGTACAATTATACAAATTAAGATTAATATCTTATATTTTTAAATTGTAAATTATAGACTGTATATCATAAATTATAAATTATAGATTCTGGTACCCGGATTAGTATTAGGTGGTTTTGTTTATTATATATTTATTAAAAAAAATTTAGGTTATTTAAAATACATTGATGAAATAATTAATTTTTAAAGTAATACCTAATATTTCGATTTTTTTATTATAAACTATAATTTGCATACTACAAATTATAGATATTGACTGAAGATTTAAACAAATAGCTTGATATATAGATTATACAAAAATATCCTTAATTTTTCATAGGTGTGCTCTATGATGGCCACGAGCGCATCATGTCGGATGCGGAAATTGTCGCTGAAACTCCAGGTGGTCGTGTGGCGAACGTGAACAACTCTTCGGCGAAAACGTTTCTCACCTATCGTCGAGCGCGGCCAGAAATGTCCTGCAACGAACTGGTGGTCACCGAACTGTGCGTCATTGTGCAGAGCAAGGGCGAGCGGCCGCCGCATGCATTCTGTCTTATTTACAAGACTCTCAATAAGGGTTATGTGGGCAGCGATGTGTATTTGTGCTACAAGAAATCCATGTACCGTCCGAAGCATATTAGCTATAAACCAGAAATATTGTTACGCTACCCCACCGTGGATCATACGGATTTTCCGCTCCAGCTGTGCCCTAGTGTGCCACTATTTTGCCTGCCGATGGGCGCCAGCCTGGAGGCGTGGCCGCATGTTAATGGCACCGAGAAACGTAAACCGATCAGTCCGGTGTTCAGCACTTTTGTACTGACCGTCAGCGATGGCACCTACAAAGTCTACGGCTCTGCGCTGACCTTCTATGAGGATTATAAGTGAGTTATTTTTTATTTATCATACAGTATATACTAGTTATGTGTAACCAGTGTTTATGATATGAACTCTCTCAAAAACAAAAAACTCACTTCCAAATCAGGGCTTCGGTGTTTCAAACGTTATTTTTTGATGACGGTCGCTGATCTTTAGCAAACATATTCTAATCTATAACGTTTTTATTTCAAGCTAAATAGTTGATAGTTCTTTGCGTCTTGAACCCATTTTTATTGATATTTAAAAGACTTAAACAAAATGTAAATTATGTCAAGGGTTTGTTACATTTATGCATCATTATTTATTTGTGAAGGACTTACAAAAATAAATATGAACATTTCACAAGTTAAATATCAAAATAGGAGTATAGGACAATTAAACATTATCTACTTGTTAAACGAAGTAAATTTCAGAAACATAAAAAAGGATTTGCTACAACCCCATAAATCTAGTATAAGCATTTTAAGGGATTCTTTATGTTGCGCTTTTGCATTATTTCATCATAAACACTCTATTTAAGGGATTAGTTGATTTAATTGGTTCTAAGATATTTAATTAAAGCAGAATTTTTTTTAAGGTATTTTTTATTTACATTATTAATTACATTTACATTATTATTATGACTTTATCATATGAATTTTCGCAGCGAGTCGCAACTGTCGTCAGAGCAACGAGAGATCCTTGGCTGGGACGAAGAGTTTGCGTCAAAACATTCGCTGCACATGGTCAAGGCGATTTGCCTGTTGTCGCATCATCCGTTCGGGGACACATTTGACAAATGGCTCAAATACTTGCACGTGAGCATTAACAACACGCAGTTGCAAATGTTAGCAGTTGTACGCTAAATGGTTTTATTTTTTTTTTAGCGTATGGTTGCCTATGGCATTAATATTCCCATACCCGTAGAGCGCTACATTGTCCAGCTGCTTGATGAGGTGCCATTCCCAGCCCCAAGCATACATCTGCAGTTGTCCAGCGAATCGAACGATCGCATTCTTTTAACACAGCCCGAGGATTCGCCATTGCCACGCAGTGGGGCTGGGTTTCATATGCTGCTCCAGAACCTGGGCACCGACAATTGCCTACATGTGCTGTTACTGGCGCTCACAGAACAGAAGATACTTATCCATTCACTTAGACCTGCCACTTTGACTGCCGTCGCAGAGGCAATTGTCTCGCTTCTGTTTCCCTTTAAGTGGCAGTGTCCCTATATACCATTGTGCCCGCTGGGCTTGGCCGAGGTGCTTCATGCCCCAGTTCCGTACTTAATAGGGGTCGATTCGCGCTTCTTCGATCTGTACGAGCCCCCTACTGATGTCACCTGCATTGATCTGGACACCAATAATATTAGCGTATGTACTTAGGCTTTTTTTTGTCCTGTCTAAGCCCTTATATATTTGTCCCTTGTAGCTGTGCGACTCGCAGCGTCATTTGACGCCCAAATTGTTGCCCAAGCGCGCCGCTCGCCTGCTGCGTCAAACGCTTACTGAACTAGAGAATGCCAAGCCCATTATCTACGACTCGACCAATAGCTTAGATCGTGATATACGCAAACGCAAGCGCGAAGTAAGTCTTAGTATTAAAATCTGTAAATCATTTATTAACAAAATTAAATTTGCTGATTCATTGCAGCTGGTGCTCGAGCAACGCATCCAAGAGGCCTTTCTGCTCTTTATGGCGTCCATATTGCGTGGGTATCGTGACTATCTAGTGCCCATATCGAAGGCGCCCTCGGTGGGTGCCACGGACCCAAGTGCCCTATTTCAGCTAAAGGCGTTTCTGCGCTCCCGCGATAAAGTAAATATCAAATATAATTTGAATTCTCCAGAAATTCAAGTGTCTTGACAACAGAAAAAAAACACATCTATTTTTTATGTCTCATTAAGAAGGCCAATTCGAATTTCTTTACTTGACGTCATGTCACCATTCCAATATGTACATAGCATTCGATCGTTTAATCTTAACATATACCATATTTCTTGTTTCCATTTTTTCACAAGGCGTTTGAAAGACGCAATTGGTTTCACTCATGGAAATGTTTCTCCATTTTAATTAAAATAGATTCATCGCCACTTCTGTTAATTGATTTTAATTGTTGTTTACTGTGTGCAATCAATTATGATAAACTAAACCTGTGCCCCAAACATGGGTAACCCGCAGATACCCTGAATAATTGTACAATTAGCTTGATTAATGCATTGCAATTTATCCATGCATTTTAATCTTTTGATGATTTGATTGCAAGTTAATATTAAAATTATTTGCCTAGCTGCTATAAGTGGTTTAAATGTGCAATGAAAAATATTTTATTTTTATTATTGAACGATAATACTTCAAATTATAACACACATTCGCACAATCTTGAATTACCCATTTCTCTGAGTATTGAAAGTGTGCTACCGCTGAAACAATCGCCAGTGAATCATTTCAAATGATCTCATCAAATGTAAAAGTGGGCAAAGTTGATTGAAGCACTACCGAAAAGAACAATTCGAGAAAAAAGAAAATTCAAATTTATTTATTGGATTTGTTAATAATTTTGTTTTAACATTTATTGTTTCATTTTGAGTATTCCTTTAATAACCCTCATTATTTGTATGTCGCTTTTGTTAAACTTTTTTGAGGAAAAACAAAAGTCTTTCAATCAACTTGCAATTGGTTTAGAGCTAAATTAATAATAATAAAATTATAAGCTAGTTTTTTTTCTATAGCAGCATAGGCCTTCAGCACTATGGTTGTGTTGTTTAATTTGTGACTTATTATTTACAATTATTTACATTGATATATATGAATATTATTTATAAGAATGTATGTAACATACTGTGTTGAGTCATTTGCTTATTTTAATTTTGGTTATACTAGATATAGTGATATATAAGCATGTGTTTGAGGGGTGGGATTGGATAAGCATTGAAGCGGGTTGGTATTTTTTAAATATTATTGTCTTTGGTATTTGAGGGAATTCCAGCTTGTGTTCCATTGATATTGTGTCATTATATAAGGGGCATAATCTGGGAGACTGGTTATTGCAGTATATGTGGGTTATTATTATAGTTTAGTCTCTACGCGGGAGGTGTAATGAGTTCTCTTGTGTTTGTGAGGGTTATTTGTTTGGTACTAGTTTGACGTTTCGGTCAATCAGGGTTGTTTTGAGGGCTCGCGCAAGTATCTGCTATTTCATTACCGGGAAGATTTTTTTTCGAGGTGTGGTAGATTGTGAGTTCTGCAACATTTTATTAGCATTATTATTTTTTGAGCTGTATTCTTGTCGTCCACGTGGTCGGTAGGATTTTAGTATCTTATTTGTTGGACAGTTTTTTCATTCATTTTATGAGGTTGAATGTTAGAAGTTCACGTCTGTCTTCATCATCGCCTTGATGGATGTGGTTTTGAAAGCACCGAGAGCGATTCAGAAGCCAGTGTTTATTGTGAATTTTAATTAAATGTTAAATGTTAATACTCTCCAGTAAATATTATTTTCTTAGGTGTATCATTTAATATTCCAGAAAATTAACAAACACAATAATATAATTTAACTTAAAATATTTTAAGCAAGTATTAATACATTTTCATTTCCATTTTCTGCTCAAGTATACCATCTCAATTTACGAAATTACTTAAAATTTGTATACCTTGTTTATGCCATAACTCATCAATGTAATAATTCTTATTTTTCTTCTGAAGTCGTATCAGAAATTCTTTGAGCTTCTGATGAAAACTCAGATGTTCATAAGGTTCATTGAGGAGCGCAGCTTTGTGTCCGACGGCGATCATGGACTGAGCTTCTTTGATGAGTGTGCCGAGAAGGTGGGCGGTTTCGACGAGACGCCCGCCCAGCTACATCTCGTTGACTGGGATACAGGTCAGAGTAGCGAGCGCACCAAATACATTTTTCCGCCGGACAACAGTGCGACAACAGCAACCACGCCTGTGGGTGGTGGTGGCGTAATCTCCTCCAGTTACAGTTACCGCAACTTTACACTGCAGCCGGAATTGTTTCAGAGCTCAAGGAAGACGACGCTCTCGCACATTATGCAGCTGCAGCTGAATGCATCGCTGTCGCCCGGTTCGCCAATTGCACGGCGCACGAAACACGAAGTGAAGTTGTCCCAGAAGATGGCCAGCCGCTGCCAGCAGCATCCGGAGGCGTGGTCTAAGTACCTGCTGGCCACATGCTATTCGCTGTACTTTCTGATACTGCCTTCAATGGTGCTGGATACACGCCATGTGGGCAAGGAACATGATATATTGAGGGCAGCCTATGATGTATTGGTGCGTGCGAGCAAATTGAAAATCACCTGCGATGAGTTTTGCTATCGCATCATGATGCAGCTGTGTGGCATCCACAATCTGCCTGTGCTGGCGGTGCGTTTGCACTATCTGATGAAGCGATCTGGGGTGCAGCCGAACGCTTTAACCTACGGTTTCTACAATCGCTGTGTGCTGGAGTCGCAGTGGCCCAGCGACAGCACCACGCTCAGCCAGATACGCTGGAATCGCATTAAGAATGTTGTAATGGGTGCGGCGCACTTTCGACGCGCCGGAAAACGTCGTGCATCAAATAAGGTCTGCAAATCACTGAGTGCCTCGCATGATCACAATCTCAGCACTCTGGAAATGGTCGATGGTCAGTCGAGAAGCAGCCTCGCCAGCTCTGGCGAAGGCGGTGGTGGTGGCCTTCTCGACTTTGCTGCCTTCGATCGGTTGCGCAACAAACTGGGCAGCATTGTACGTCAGACAGTCACCGGCGGTGCAGCCGACACGCTGCCCACAGAGGATGTGGTAAACAGCGCTGGACTACTAATCAGCGGCGAGTCGACGACGACGACCACCAATAGTAGCAGTTGCGTTAATGGCAGCGCCTCAAATACCACGCCACACACGCCCACCTATGGCGATGGGGGGCAACTGTTACATCAGCCACACAAACAAATCATGAGCATTGGCGATGGCGACGATGAGGATGAAGACGAAGACGATGACGATGACGTTGGAGGTGTACAGAGAGCGAAGACATCGGCGCCAGTTACGCCACATAAGGTGAAGCAGGATCGTCAGTTTTCTGGCGGCGAATATGATCTGGATGTGGACGAGGATGAGAACGAGCAACAGGAGGGCGATGAGCTAGTCGAGCATGTGGCTGCCCAACGAGCCAGGCAACATATCCAGAGTCCCACCAAGTAAGTTACCGTAAAATGGCCACGAACGGTTAAAAAGAATCAAATTGGCGTTGGTCAGTTACTCATGGTGCCAAGTATTCCATAATTATTCATTTCTTTCTATTGCTGACATCAATCCTACCCTTTTTTGTGGTTTTATGACACAGTTTCTGCAACTGAGAAAATAGCTATAATTTTATTACCAACATAAAATATATATATTCTTAATCAACAAAACGATGAATACCAATAACAGATTAAATTAATCTTAATCGATTTAAAGCTAAAGTAGTACACAATATGAATTTTATTTCTACAACATCAAATTAAAATTTGAAAATTCGAGGGATGTAACATTGAATGTTCACATTTTTGCTCACATATCCCTTAATTTGCTTGCACAGTTTTAAAAAAATTTCGGTAAACTGATTTTCTGTTTCAAGCTAAATAAGTAAATTATTTATATATAGTGACTGGATATTTTGGGCTTCAATAATCCTAGCACATAAAAATAACTTAACTTACATCGATCCTAAAAATTTGATATATTTTATTATTTCACCTCATCGAATTGCAGTTCGAATTGTTAGCTTTTTTAGTCGCTTACGCTGAATTTAATTTAATGTGAATAAATCTCAGGCTAGACTTTTATTGTTCCTAACTATTCTCTCACTTAAAAGTTCAATTTGGGTTTTTTTCAGCTCTTGTAACTTTAATAAAAATTCGAACTGTTTCCTTGCACAGAATTTCGCCAAGAACGCCTGTGACCCAAAACGATCCACTGGGCGCTCTCAACGAAGAGGAGTCAACGCCCACTCAGCAGAGCGCAGAGACGCAGCCAGAGATGGCAGCCGCAACGACCGCGGTGCAGCTCAACAACAGCAACATGTACAGCGATAAGCCAATTTTGTTTAGAGGTCAACGCAGTGCAACTTTTGACGAGTCCACGCAGATTGGCAAGATCATGCACAGGTCGGAGACGATGCCAGTGGCTAGCAGTGGAGTGACCCACAGTTTGGCCAACATTGGTTCATCGCTAAAGTTCACGTTCGGGTAACTACCAAAATGGCGTCCTAGAAACAAAGCAAACAGATAGAATGACAAGAAAGAATAGGCTATAACTTTTTATTGTATCATTCGCAACTCAAACCATATGCATTACACACGCACTTCAGCTGAAATTTCTCGCATTGTTTTCGCATGTTTTTTTTAGTTTTTAATTTGTATACTTTTTGCTTTGTGTTTGATTTCTTATATTACATATCGAAACTCTTAAACCGCTCCAATTCGTTTCTTTGCAAACAATTTTTTACTATCGTAGACGTTATTCACCCGCACGATTGTCCCTTAAGAAAGAGTTGAAATTGCCCGCCAATATTATAGAAAATATATCGAGCATAAGGTGAGTACGTTATTAAAAACCTCTTCGACTTTTATAGACAACAAACAATAAGCAATGCTTCGCTATATGTGCATAACTTATAAGCCACATAGATTCCACCTTGGGTTTATCGCGCTTACAATTTGTGCACAAATATTAAAAAAATTCTCAACTATTCAATGAATACAAATTCATAAATTTGCGATCACCAAACTGAATTAATATATAATATTAAGTGCATATTGCGTGGCATTTGCTTTTCTATTCACTTAAAACACTATTGAATCTAAATACGCTCCACATGAGTTTCATAATTGAAAACAGTTCCTTACACCATTATAGGCGTTTTATCTTTTTGTTATCGGCCATCGATTATAGCCCACGACGTCGTCGTCTTCGTCATCTATCCTATCTTTACTATGTCGATACCAGCAAAGTCAAATTCTAAGTCGATGACATAATAGTGGTTGTTGTTTTTGGTGGCGGGCAATTCAAGGTTTGCAACTAGCCACGCACGCACCAATACTCTCACATACACACTCACATTTAGAGTTTACACTCGTAACAAGCAACATATGTACAAAAAATAATAACAACTCTATTTAACTTCTACAACCAACTTGATCGTTTAGATATGATTTCCAAATCACCCAACATCAAAAAAGGAGAAAGTAATTTGGTTTTAATTTAAAACAAGTAAAACTTTATTATTTTGTTTTTATTATTAAACCATAAAAACTATTATACGTAAAATAATTTAAATAGTTTAAATTGACTTCATCTCGAAAATTGTGAAAGATTGCGAACCGTTCCAAATTATTTTAAAGCTAATATTTTTAAACCATAATGTAATTATGTAGTTATCTATTTATCGACAAATTTTTAATTTATTTCTAGCTTATGTGCTTTACAATTTTCGTTAAAATTATTTTATACTGTATGCCTTGTTCTATTTTTGTATACCATAAATGATCAAGCTGTGCACACCAGCACTCTGCTCCTTTTCTCGCTCACACCCGGTCACTATCTCTCTCTATCTGAAGCTCAGCATAACATCTAACGAGCGAATAGCATCCACAGAGCTGTTGTTGTTTATGTTGTTTGACGTTTACTCTCCTAACTTGTATATACATTGTGGGTTTTAGTGCCAATAAAATTAAGCAATTAGTTGCATCAACTTTATATTTTCCTTTCTCTAAACAGCCCTAGCCTCACTGGCAAGAAGTCCAATGAACTGATCCAAGGAAGCTTAAGTAGCATAAAATATGCGGCCAATTCGCTGACACGTAAATTTGATGAGATCAAGGGCGCCATATCAGCGAATTCGACGCCGGTTAAGACAAACAATGGCGGTCATCAGCAACATCATCATCACCAGCAACACCATCACCATCATCAACATCAACAGGAATCGTATGGAGGTGGCGAAGAGCATGACGCCGTTTGCGGCACAGAGGAAAGCAAACTGCGACGCGTTTCCAGCGATTTGGATCCTTGGGGCAGGCTAAGTGAGTCGCGCAAGTCTAGCTACAATAACCTAGTACCGCTGGGCGAGAACAGCTCCGGTGCAGCGCTGCATATGCACGCATTTCCCGCGTTGCCCGACAATCTCTACAGCCCCTTGACTGAGGTTAGTAAAAATATAATATATTTATGAATTCCAACTCTACCTGTTATTAAATAAACATTAAAAATAGTCCGAGATCGAAGTTTTGAATACATATTTCTTTGTTAAGCGTCTTTTTTCATAGTTGTTCGAAATGTATTGGAATTGCGATTTTTTTTTTTGTGCGACTTTAAATTCTTATATTTCTTTAGATGTTTTGAAACTCAAAACTACGAGGTGTGTTCAAAAAGTAAGGTGACTTTGTATTTTCAAGAAAAACTATTAATTTATTTATCAATATTTATGTTGTCCCCTTCAAAGTAATCCCCTTCAGATACAATACACTTATGCCAACGGTTTTTCCAATCCTCAAAGCACTTCCCATAAGCACTTTTCGGTATAGCCTTGAGCTCTTGCAGCGATGCAGTCTTTATCTCTTCAATCGTTGCAAATCTCCGTCCATTGGGACGATTGGGCTTTGGTTTCGATATCATAACCATATACCCATGATTCGTCACCAGTTATGACCCTTTTGAGTAAATCTGGGTCGTCGTTGACGTCATTCAACAGCTCTTGAGCGATGCTCATGCGACGGTTCTTTTGGTCAAAATTCAGCAATTTCGGAACAAACTTCGCTGACACACGACTCATACCCAAAACGTTTGAAAAAATTTCATGGCACGAGCCAAGCGATATACCGACATCTTCAGCAACTTCTCTGATAGTGATTCGACGATTTTCCAAAACAATTTTCGTCACTGCTTGAACGTTTTCATCAGTTGTTGACGTGCTTTGGCGTCCAGAGCGAGGCTGGTCATTGGCATCTTCCCGGCCATCTTGGAAGAGTTTGTACCACTTGTACACAGTTTTTTTTACTCAGAACAGTTTCACCGTATGCCACTGTCAACATTTCAAGTGTTTCAGAGCACTTAATTTTATTTTTTACACAAAATTTGATGCAAATCCTTTGATCCATATTTTTCGATAGCAAAAAATCGCCGAGCTCGCAAAATAACTTGTAACTTTACGCCTCTCACAACCAAACAAAAGAGGATGTTCCATTGAAACTTGGTACAGATGTTAGGGAAGAGTGTACCAATATAACAAAACAAAAAAATCGATAATCGAAAATATGTTGCCCGCGAAATTTGAAAAGTCACCTTACTTTTTGAACACACCTCGTATATTGAAGTAGTAATGCTAGCTGACCGAATCAGCCCATTTTCCATAGTATTTCGGGCTTCAACTGCCTTACCTTCCTTGAACAACAAATTGGCTATTAATTTAATTTCAAATCTTTATAGTTTGAGCACTAAACTCATCTTAATGCACAATGCAATACTTTAAGGGCTCTGCTGATCCCGATTGCGATATGCTGATACAGCTGACGACCTGTTCGCAGTGCCACAATTGCTCGGTGCTCGTCTACGATGAAGAGATCATGAGTGGTTGGACAGCGGAGGATTCTAATTTGAATACCACGTGCCATGCATGCAACAAGCTGACTGTGCCGTCCCTGACCGTTCAAGTCACACGACTCTCCACTACGGAGAGTGAGACAGATGTTGGCGATCGATCAAGCGATGGAAGCAGCGAATGTGTGGCCCATGACAAGCCCTGTCTAAAGTTACCATATCTAAATCCGCTGGTGCTGCGCAAGGAACTGGAGAACATACTCACTCAAGAGGGCGATATGGCGCTCATAATGCCAAACTTTGTTGAGGAGCATCCCATAATCTACTGGAACCTCTTGTGGCTAATGGAGCGCATCGAGAGCAAAACCCATCTCCCGGAACTCTGTCTTCCAGCAGCTGTAAGTACAGTAAAAGTGAATAGCTAAGACTTAAGAAATTAATCCACATTTCATTTCAGAGCAACGAGGAGCAGCTGGATCCACTGACCAAGGTCAAAACGGTACACATACAGTGCCTGTGGGACAATCTTAATCTGCACAGCGAAACCAGTGGACCACCCATGTACATTCTCTATCGTGAGACGCAGCCAACGAGCCCATTAATTAAAGCTCTGCTCACCGATCAGGCACAGCTTAGCAAGAAGTAAGAATTGTTTCATAACAATTTTATAATATTCGGTTCAAAAACACCGATAAACGTCTTAGTTGCCTAGTAGTCTCTGAACTTCATTAATTTTGACACAAAAGCGAATTTATTATATACAGGGGTACCTCAGGAATCATTCCGCTTACAGCAATTGCGCGGAAATTTCCGCGGTGCTACAGAGGTTTGATAAATTTAATGTTTTTAGCATTTGCTCCAAGTTCTTCGAAATACGCTGCTCTGCGCTGCCATATTGCCTGACGAAATTTGTGGAGTGTTTTTTGTAACTATATCATTGTCTAACAATAGGGTTTTAACCTCTTTATTACTTTAATTAGTTTTATTAAATTATTTGAGTAATATATTTCTTGGGGTAATATAAAAAACAAAACATTTAAATTGTTGGCTTGAAAAACAATAAAATACAAAAATTGGAAACTATGACCCTGAATTCGAAAATCAGAGTCGAAATAGTTAGCAGGATTGAAATCTAGCGGAATGCTGGCTGATTGAGATCGGAATCATTGCGCATAAAATTTGAGAGCGGAATTGTCTGTGTCACCGCGGAATGCAATTTAAGGGTTTTAAGAGTGAAAGCGATTTATGTGACACACCTGAATATCTTATTTTGTTTCCTTTTATTAATTTATTTTGCCTACATTCTTTGTTGCAGCGTCATTCAACAAATCCTTTCGGCTATTCGCTGCAATGATCTGGCAACGCCACTGAAGCGTCTGGCCAACGAGCGCCACAAGCTTAAGAACAATGGCGTCGAACGTTCGCACTCCTTCTATAGGGACATACTCTTTCTGGCTCTAACAGCTATTGGACGGGCCAATGTCGATTTGGCTACATTCCATCGCGAGTATGCGGCCGTGTTCGATAAATTAACGGAACGCGAGTGCAACATGTATTACCGCAATCAGGATCTGCCGCCATCAGCGTCCACGATCTTTTGCCGGGCATATTTCAAGCCATTATTATTGCCCTGACGGGCGATAATAAACGATGCCGGCGGGGCTGAGTATACGGACGATGAGGTGGAAGCGGATTTCTAAAAGACAAGGCCTGGCGACCAAACAAATAACAAGAAACAACTAAAGACAACAAAATGAAGAACAAAACGCTTAACACAACCCACTTTAGTTAGCAACAAAGCGAAACAAAAAAAAGAAAAAGAAAGAACCATTTTGACTTGTAAATGACTAACTTAAAATTTAAGTACTTAATATTCGTGTGTTATTCCTTTGTATTGGCAATGATTTTGTTGCTTGGCACTCTCTATTTCTCTCTATATTTGTCAATATCTATCTATCTGTGTCTATCTCATTCGCACAATGCAGGGTCCATCTCTTTTACACACACAATGACTGGTTTCTAAGACAATACCCCTCCCTCTCCTCAAAAAAACACAAGGAAACAAAAGCAGTCACAACTTTTTAATGGATTCTTCGTCCTTTAACTTGACTTCGTCATGTTTGCCTTATTATATATAATATAACGGTACACATATGTATGTCTGTAATTAGTTTGTATATGAATGCTTATTTCTTTGTATGCATGCTGTATCTAATTGCATTCGCTTTGTTCTAATTGGCAATCAATTAATTAATATTTCTAAAATATTGCAAAATCGAAATTCGTCACAAAATTAATCCGGGGCTGGGATAAAGTGAGGTTTAGATTTATAAATATATACATATATTCGGGGTGAAGCATTTTTAGACAGCAACAACGATTACAATAGATATTTTAAATATCAATCGGATAAAAAAGTAAAATATTAAAGATACATTCACATTGCGTTTATAAAACAGAAACATATAATCCTTCTCACACACACACTGAAGAGCAACATCAACAACGATGGCAAACGAAAATTAAAAAGAAAATCCAAATCAATGTAATTACCTTTTCAGCAATCCTTAGTTTTTTTTGTCAGGCATATAAGTAAATGTATATTTAATATATTTAAATTATTTTTAAATAATTACAAAAATTAAAATAAAAAAAAATGTTTCCAAATAATCGAGAGCTTGCTTTATTTAGTTGGCGGTGATTGTTCAATATTTCAACAGTAACTATCGAATTTTGTACAATAAAAGGGATAGTGATTTTACAACTACAAGTACTAATTTTGTGACTAACAGCGTGAAAACAGAAAACAGCACGCACGCGAAGCACTTTCAAAAATATATATTTTCATTTTTTGTTGTTATTGCCTCCCGCTAAAGTCTCGGTTTTCATGAAAATTATTTGATTTCCATTTAACAAAAATAACATTTATTGTCCCTGAATTAAAAATATATCGAAATACATCGAACCAAAATAATTAAATAATTTAATTTAAAATATTTTAAGCAAATATTCTAAGATTTTCATTTTCCGCTCATGAAAATGTTCTCAATATAAGAAATTACTTAAAACTTGTATAACTTGTTTATACCTTAACTCATCAATGTAATAATTCTTATTTTTGTTCTGCAGTCGCATCACGAATTTTGTGAGCTGCTGATGAAAACTCTAATGTCCGACGGCGATCATGGACTGAGCTTCTTTGATGTGTGTGCCGAGAAGGTGGGCGGTTTCGACGAGACCCCCGCCAATTGCATGAAACACACAGTGAAGTTGTCCCAGAAGATGGTCAGCCGCTGCCAGCGCAGCATCCGGAGGCGTGGTCTAAGTACCTGCTGGCCACGTGATATTCGCTGTACTTTCTGATACTGCCTTCAATGGATTTTTGCTCACATATCCCTAAATTTGCTTGCACAGTTTTTAAAAATTGTCGGTAAACTGATTTTCTGTTTCAAGCTAAATAAGTAAATTATTTATATATAGTGACTTGATAGTTTGGGCTTCAATAATCCTAGCACATAACTTACATAGATTCTTAAAATTAGATGTATTTTATTATTCCACCTCTTCTAATTGCTGATCGAATTGTTTGCCTCTTTCGTTGCTTACGCTATATTTAATTTAATGTGAATAAATCTCAGGCTAGACTTTTATTGTTCCTAACTATTCTCTCACTTAAAAGTTCAATTTGGGTTTTTTCAGCTCTTGTAACTTTAATAAAAATTCGAACTGTTTCCTTGCACATAATTTCGTCCACTGGGCGCTCTCAACGAAGAGGAGTCAACGCCCACTCAGCAGAGCGCAGAGACGCAGCCAGAGATGGCAGCCGCAACGACCGCGGTGCAGCTCAACAACAGCAACATGTACAGCGATAAGCCAATTTTGTTTAGAGGTCAACGCAGTGCAACCTTTGACGAGTCCACGCAGATTGGCAAGATCATGCACAGGTCGGAGACGATGCCAGTGGCTAGCAGTGGAGTGACCCACAGTTTGGCCAACATTGGTTCATCGCTAAAGTTCACGTTCGGGTAACTACCAAAATGGCGTCCTAGAAACAAAGCAAACAGATAGAATGACAAGAAAGAATAGGCTATAACTTTTTATTGTATCATTCGCAACTCAAACCATATGCATTACACACGCACTTCAGCTGAAATTTCTCGCATTGTTTTCGCATGTTTTTTTTAGTTTTTAATTTGTATACTTTTTGCTTTGTGTTTGATTTCTTATATTACATATCGAAACTCTTAAACCGCTCCAATTCGTTTCTTTGCAAACAATTTTTTACTATCGTAGACGTTATTCACCCGCACGATTGTCCCTTAAGAAAGAGTTGAAATTGCCCGCCAATATTATAGAAAATATATCGAGCATAAGGTGAGTACGTTATTAAAAACCTCTTCGACTTTTATAGACAACAAACAATAAGCAATGCTTCGCTATATGTGCATAACTTATAAGCCACATAGATTCCACCTTGGGTTTATCGCGCTTACAATTTGTGCACAAATATTAAAAAAATTCTCAACTATTCAATGAATACAAATTCATAAATTTGCGATCACCAAACTGAATTAATATATAATATTAAGTGCATATTGCGTGGCATTTGCTTTTCTATTCACTTAAAACACTATTGAATCTAAATACGCTCCACATGAGTTTCATAATTGAAAACAGTTCCTTACACCATTATAGGCGTTTTATCTTTTTGTTATCGGCCATCGATTATAGCCCACGACGTCGTCGTCTTCGTCATCTATCCTATCTTTACTATGTCGATACCAGCAAAGTCAAATTCTAAGTCGATGACATAATAGTGGTTGTTGTTTTTGGTGGCGGGCAATTCAAGGTTTGCAACTAGCCACGCACGCACCAATACTCTCACATACACACTCACATTTAGAGTTTACACTCGTAACAAGCAACATATGTACAAAAAATAATAACAACTCTATTTAACTTCTACAACCAACTTGATCGTTTAGATATGATTTCCAAATCACCCAACATCAAAAAAGGAGAAAGTAATTTGGTTTTAATTTAAAACAAGTAAAACTTTATTATTTTGTTTTTATTATTAAACCATAAAAACTATTATACGTAAAATAATTTAAATAGTTTAAATTGACTTCATCTCGAAAATTGTGAAAGATTGCGAACCGTTCCAAATTATTTTGAAGCTAATATTTTTAAACCATATAGTAATGTAATTATGTAGTTATCTATTTATCAACAAATTTTTAATTTATTTCTATCTTATGTGCTTTACAATTTTCGTTAAAATTATTGTATACTGTATGCCTTGTTCTATTTTTGTATACCATAAATGATCAAGCTGTGCACACCAGCACTCTGCTCCTTTTCTCGCTCACACCCGGTCACTATCTCTCTCTATCTGAAGCTCAGCATAACATCTAACGAGCGAATAGCATCCACAGAGCTGTTGTTGTTTATGTTGTTTATTCACTCTCCTAACTTGTATATAAATTAGAAACGCGGCTGGGTTTTTAGTTAAAAAATATAAACCGCATTTATTGCGAGTTTGATTAGAACTAATATTAAAATAATGCCTCTGCTGCTGCTGTTGCTTCTTGTCGCTTGCCGCTGTTGCCGTTGTCGATGCTGCTGCCGGATGTATCCGCTGTGGTTGTCGCGTTGGGTATCGCAATGCACTTGCTGAAAGTGCTGATCCGGCGACCCACGGATAAGCGGAAAGGCCTGGTCGGTACTTGTGGAGTTGCGTAAATGTTGTTGAAGTAAATGTGCCGACGCAGCGCTCGTGTCGTTGGGTATGGGAAAGGTTCATGGCCACTGTCTTTGTAGTGGACATGAATTCGTGGAATGTCCGGGCTTAACTTATACATTGTGTGTTTTAGTGCCAATAAAATTAAGCAACTAGTTGCATCAAATTCATAATTTTCTTTTTCTAAACAGCCCCAGCCTTACTGGCAAGAAGTCCAATGAACTGATCCAAGGAAGCTTAAGTAGCATAAAACATGCGGCCAATTCGCTGACACGTAAATTTGATGAGATCAAAGGCGCCATATCAGCGAATTCGACGCCGGTTAAGACAAACAATGGCGATCATCAGCAACATTATCATTCACCAGCAACCATCAACATCAACAGGAATCGTATGGAGGTGGCGAAGAGCATAACGCCGTTTGCGGCACAGGAATTTCGGTATAAATCGGATATGGAGAACAAAAGTTCTTTGTTAAATTATTTATCAAAATAAATGTGCTTAATGCATATGGACGTTTTAAGTGCGTGAATGACGTAGAGATATCAAATTTGGGGACAGTATTCGTGTAGGTCTTACGCAGATAAAGTTTGTTTTAGATTATTGCCGCACCCCTTTCCACCCCCAAAAACTGTAAAAGCCGTAATAATGGACCTAGTACATTGAATTTCAGTACGCATAATAATAATTATAGTCTCAATTACTCCTGTGAATTTAGTTGAGATCGAATGAAAAACAAGGAAGTTATTAAAAAATCAATTTTATATGCAAAATTCACTTGCAGCTGCTAGCGCTTTGTTTGTTTAGTTGACAGTGTGACCATGTCGGTGTTATGGATTTTTACCCGCTATCTTCAAATAAATACAAAAAAAAAGTTTCAGTATATTCTTTGGTATATTTTTTGTTAAAATATGCATGTTTTTTGTTTTCTTTCGAAATGGGTTGCGGGTATCATACGGTCGAGCACTTTCGACTGTAGCTTTCTTACTTGCATATAAAATTGATTCTTTAATAACTTCCTTGTTTTTCATTCGATCTCAACCAAATTCACAGGAATCATTGAGAATATAATTATTACTATGCATATTACGGTCTCTAGGTCTATTATTACGGCTTTTACAGACTTTTGGGGGCGGAAAGAGGCGTGGCATCCAACTTTTGAAATAAACTTAATCTGCGTAGGACCTATAGGAGTACTTTGGTAGCTCTAGCTCTTATAGTCTCTGAGACCTAGGTGTTCATACAGACGGACAGACAGACAGACGGACATGGCTATATCGTCTCGGCTGTTGACACTGATCAAGAATATATATAGTTTATGTGGTCGGAGATGCCTCCTTCTGCCTGTTACATACATTTTCTGTTGGCACTAAGTTATAATACCCTTCTACCCTATGGGTAGCGGGTATAAAAATATCGTTACAAAAATGATTTGATGTAATGGAAATACAAAGATATTTCCAGAGAAAAGTCTATTACAACGAAAAAACAATACAATTTTATTTTGAAATGTATGTGTGTTTATTTATGTTAATTATTTAATTCAATGTATATGACTAAAAACTACAGAAATAATATATATGTATACAAAAAATTTAAGGGTATTAGAAACACAGCAGGGCAACCATTTTTGCTAGATTTTTGTGGCTTTTTGGATACTAAAAGTATTTAATTTAGTTTGGTTGATCCGCTTTGAATTATATTGCTTTAGATATGTGATGAACGTAGGTGGGTTGACATTGATTCAATAAATTTAAAAGCCATCAAACTGAACATTTTTGTTTTATTCGCTACGATGTCATCGAGAGATGACTACCCTAAAAGTGGTTGATAACATCAATAAAACAGTAACTGATGATGCGATAGTGAACTTGCTAGAAATGGTCGATGCTGTAGGCATCTCGTTTGAACAAGTAAAGTAATTGTTTCACCAATATTTCGATATGAAAATGGCTGCCGCGTTTGCTCAAGATGAAATATAAAGACTATGGTGGAATCCTTCAATTGACAATTATTTGTTACATTAAAACAAATAATTGACCAAAAATTTAATAAAGAAAAAAAAACCTTCAGTAAGGGCAAAACAGTTGTACTGAAAACTTCGTACAGAAACCAACTATTACCAATAGTTTGTGGCATATAACAACATTGTTTTTTCGAGACAGTATGGAAGCCAATGTTTGGATTGACAATCATTATTCGGACTCTTTAACGGTCAAATTTATCGTTGAGAAATGGTTTGCTAAGATGAAACAAGCTTAAAAAAGCACCAAGGACATTATATGGAGTGAACAGCCCAACTCCCAATCGACCAGCAAAGAAGTTGATTAACCGTAATAAACGAAAATTTGATCGTGGATATGTGACATTGGACAAAACCAAGCTTTTTCATTTCTCACTGGAGGCCAATCTACAGTAAGCCGACTGAACTACTTATGAGGATCCGAGTCCAAAGCAAGTCAATAAGAACGATGGCTGAATTGCATGAATTGGGTTTCGAGTATCTTTGCCACCTCTAGTATTCTGAAGATATTGTTCTCATCAACTTTTTCCTGCTCTCTGCTCATAAATATTTGACCGATTAAGTGGTAACGGTCGAACATGAAGCTTATTTTTAGGATTGAGACAAGTCGTAAAATAAAAATGGTATGAAAAAACTTATTGACTACTATAATAGCTGTTTTACACTAAAAGGCATCTATGTATATTGACATTTCGAAAACAAAATGTTTGCCTACGAACTTTTCAGCCTACTTGTTATATAAAATGGGGATGGATGAATTTGGAATTCTGGTTGGACGTGGTACGTAGTATGCACATTCAAGTGGCCTAAACGATACCAAACCAAAGCTTGTTACGCGCGGATCCCAGAATACCCTCCTCCCACCCAACCGACGGATAGGCGCCATAGGACGAACGACGCTATTTGCGTGCGGACAGGATAGATTTAACCTTGCAGTAAAAAGATGCAGATAGCATAAAATATAAATAATTTGAAGATAAGTTATACAAATTGATTATTTTGAATCTCATATATTTTAATTACGTTTACTTAATTAAGCCGAATAATTAGTAGCCCACCCTCGTACTCTTCTATTGTGTCTTCATTTATAAAATCGAGTTTCAAGCTATGTGGAAATTTTGTAACGTTCGCGATATCACGTTACAATTTCCTAAATTTTGTAAAATAAATATAAAACATGTTTTATCAGGTAAAACAGAAATCGCTTCCGCTCTAAAAACGCTTCAATTCCATTCCGCGGTGACACAGGCAATGCCGCTGTCAAATTTCAGATTTCGATGCTTTTACCCATTTCGACTCTAATTTTCGATTTTCAGGATCAACGATGCTAAATTTAGAATTTTGTTTCTCGCGCCAAAAATTCGCGGAAACTGATATATTCTTCTATCAGCTCAAATAAATATAAAATTCAAATAATTGAATAAAATTAATTAAAGTAAGAATACATTAAAAACCCTATTATTGCATTGATATAATTAAAAAAATTTGCTAATCAAACACTTGAATAATTTAATATTGCAAGATGGCAGCCCTGGGCTAACTGCTATAAACCTTAAATTTTTCGAAGCTCAGTATCACAGCGGAAATTTCCTCGTGGAATTGCTCTCAGCGGAATTCGATTTCTGTTGAACCCCTGTATATCAAGACAATTTTTGACAACAAAAAACTACTATTTTGACCAAATGTAGCTAGTCAAATCTTGGAAACGGAGTCGTCAAATCTTGTCTTGCTATAATTGTATAATTTGTTTTAAATTGCAAATTTTGCCACATTTTTTTAATTGTAAGCGTACAAATGTCACGTTTCTCATCCTGGAAATACCCATATACTGCATGTAGATAATAACCGAGAGTTAACGGACAATATTGGGACGAAAATCCAAGTGGATATTGCGATATTTGAATTGTCGCTCATCGCTCACGAATTACAAAATTGTGGAACCTACACGGATAGTTCAGTACACACTACAGCTATGCGAACTTACCGCCTATGTAAATAAGAGGGATAAAGAGTACGGTTTGATGACGAAAATATTAAGTGGATCGTGGATTGTATAAATAATGCATACAAGGAAGGGAGTGATAAGTCTTCCTTGGGATGATCAGCATTATCGCTAATCGGAAAGCAACTCAACATAGTCGCTGCTTGAAGTCGGGGCCCTTAATGGCTTCTTATTTTCACCACCCTTGGAATTTTGCTTGCGCAGATATTGACTGATGAGAGCGTTTTTGGTGGGCGTATGAAACTGCTGATCACGTTCCACGGACATGAGAAGCGCGGCGCGTTTCTTGGTGCTCGAGGATACTTTTCCTAAAGGAACCTCTAATGAGGTCGATGGTATGACTGTTGTTGTCGTTGTTGTATTGGGCGTGCTAGGCAAAGATTCGCCTCGCTTCGTTTTCTTGCTGAGATCCGACTTTGGAGTGACATCCGTCTCAGTCTCAGTAGCAAGCAGTGGCGTTGGCTCATGCAATGCTGTGTCCGCCTTATTAACCTTAGGCGTCAGTTTATAATTCCATTGATTGAGCAGGCTCAACTCTACCAGTTGATGCTTTTGCAGCATCTCAGCGCTGACCACCCAGCACAAACGTTTCTTGGGTTTCTTCGATTTCTTTACAGCGAGCGACTGATCGTTGCTCGTGTCCATCACGATGGGCTTCCAGCTGGCCAGCTCATCGAATTTCTCACGCAGCAGCGTTTTTGGCGGTAATGTGATTGTCTCTTGTGTGATCTGTGCTTTCAAATACTCCAAATACTCGGAGATGAGAAAGACCTTGGCGTTCCTGTTGCCATGTATGAGACGCACCAGCTGCTGCAGCAATGCTTCATCCAGCTGCAGCACTGTTTTCGCTGCCTTGGCTGCCTCAACCGGCTCCTCGTCGCGAACCGTCTCCGGCGGTGGCTCCAATGTTAGCGGTGCCAGCTGCCAGGAGCCATACATATCAATGGTTTGTGTGAAGACGGCTGGAAAGAGCTCGGATTTGTAGCCATTCTCATCCAGCCAAACGGGACCCAGGAGGCGGGGCTTGATCTTTTTGGTCTGTTTCTTCATTTCCTGGGCGAACTCTTGCTGCATCACTTGGAGCTTGGCTTTCTGGGCCTCGCGTGTGTTGCCATCCTCAAGTTCGCCATCGTTTTGTAGCTCCTCATCGCTGAGATGGCCATGGGGCACAAACCATTCATTGTATTCCTCCTCTGACTCCTCCTCGGATTCACGTTCCTTTTCATCTTCGCTGGCGCTCAGCGATTCACCCGGCTCCTCCTCCTCCCACTCGCAATCCGAGTCTACCTCATAGTCAAAGTAAGTCTGCAATAAAACAATGCTGAACACATTAATCATCTCTCATTTAGACTTCTATACTTTACCTTATCCTGTCCCAGTGGACGACGCGCCTTGATCTGCTGACTGCGCTTGCGCCAGGTGCCGTAGAAGGGAGGCCGACGGTTGTCCGCAAAGTGTAAGTACTTGGCTCGCACCCAGGGCAGCTGTTTAGCTCGCTCCTCAACAATCGGTGTACCTGCATTGGCCAGCTCATCTGTAGATATTAAAATGAATTAAATTCAGCTTTAGTTCCATTACTACCATTCATGCTGGTCTGTCCATTGTTTGCTTGGTATTTTCATGTCATTCACTTGGCTCAATAGATATATAAGTGCATATTTTTATTTATATATGAATGGGATTATGTTGCTGTATTTAGGTTAGGTTAGGTTGAGCAGACGGCTCGACTGGAGTCGAGAGTACCCAGAGACTAAATGGTAAATTGTGATGTCTGATATATAAACTGTAGGAATAGAAGGGATTGGGAGGGTTTGTTGGGATAGTGGGGGAAACTTCTGATTATTTTAATTTGTCTGTGTGCTATAGGCCAGTCCTGCTGGGCTGCGGTAGCCCCTGAAACCAACCGGTAGAGTATTGAGTATGTAATTTAATTTAGAAAATAAAAATTACAAAATTTAAAAACTCAGACTGACTCAACGATAATGTCTTCTGCCGAAGCTGACGTTTGATAGTACGGCAATATTCTTGGGAATATATTTATATTTCAGTCAGGGCCTTACGACCAGGCGTCACTCAGCAGCAGAAACCACTATCAGCGGCATTGCGCCGCTCACATTATTCATTCACAAAAACGCAGATGTTCCCAGTGTAGCATACATTCAATTATGTTTTCTAACATTTTTTTTTGAAGCAAGGTTTAATTTTTTGAGCACCCTTTGCCGCAAATCCGCTAGGTTTTGTACAGCTGATAATATTGTCGTAGCCGCTTTTTCACAATTGACAATAAATTATCAATTGGGTTGAGGTTCAGACTTTGACTTTATTAACTGAAACTTATGATCAGCCAACAAATTTGAACGACTTTCGAGGTATGTTCTGAAACTCCATTCTGCTGAAACACTATTTTAGCTTCGGCATAAGGACTTTGCTCTATAAATCTAGGTTAATGGGTTTCCAAAATACTCATTTATTGGTGGTTGCCCACTTTTCCATCTATTTTATGTAGTAGCACAGTGTTCCAGTTGGTGAAGCAGATCCAAATATATCGTCTCTACCGTGTTTAACGCTAAGCATGGTGTAGATGTATGGATTCTTTCGACCAATGCTAGCAATATTGACCAAAATATTCTAAATTTTGGATTCGTCTGACCAAATAAGCGGATTCCAGTCATCTGGGGTCTTATATTGGTACTGTTCGGCGAAATTTAAAGGTACCTTCAAATTTTTTTCAGACAGTTCAGGTTTCACTGCTGAACTATATCAATTGTTCTTCTTTATGTTCATCGCCTGACATATTTATTAATGCTTGCAGAATCAATCTGAGGTTTTAGAAATAGATCATTTTTGATAGTGGACATCATATTGCGAACATTTGCATTAAAAAAAAGAAAAAAACTGTCAGTCGCTGAATTAAAAAGAAGTACGGATTCTATCATGGATGAACTTACGATCACAGTATCCGCAATCAGGAGCTCTAACCACTGCACCACAGACATAAAAAAGTGAATACCAAAAACAAAATGATCTCACTGTGTTATTATTTTTTGTAAACCTATTGTTGCTTACACAACATAAATATTTGGTATGTTGTTAGCGACATTTTTATATTAGGTTGTCAAAAAAGTCTTGCGATATTTTTATTGAATTTTCAATTGTTCATAAAATTGGTTACAATAATGCGATTTAAGTCAAATATGCGCCGTTTTGTTCGATGACGCGTTCCCAACGAGATGCCAACTTCATAATGCCCCTCTCATAGAAGCTTGCTTGCCTATTTTCAAAAACCTCGGAGAGCTAATTTTCACAGGACTCTCTTGTGGCCAACTTCAGACTACCAAGCGCGTTCGCCATGGACAGAAACAGGTGGTAATCACTTGGTGCGAGATCCGGACTATACGGTGGATGCAAAAGAACCTCCCATCCGAGGTCCCGGAGCTTCTGGCGCGTCACTAAAGATGTGTGCGGCCTGGCGTTGTCCTGATGGAAGACGATTCGGCCTCTGTTGATCAAAGATGGCCTCTTCTGCATGAGTGCTGCCTTCAAGCGGTCCAGTTGTTGGCAGTACAGGTCTGAATTGAGCGTTTGGCCATAGGGGAGCAGCTCATAGTGGATTATTCCCTGCCAATCCCACCAAACACACAGAAGAACCTTCCTGGCCGTCAATCCAGGCTTGGCCACCATCTGGGCCGCTTCACCGCTTTTCGACCACGATCGTTTGCGCCTTACATTATCGTAAGTGACTCACTTTTCATCGCCAGTCACCATACGCTTCAAAAACGGGTCGATTTTGTTGCGATTCAGAAGCGATTCGCATGCGTCGATACGGTCAAAAATGTTTTTTTTGCGTTTATTCGTGTGGCACCCATACATCTAGCTTCTTGGTGACTCCAAATGCTTCTTCAAATGGTTTATAACGGTTTGATGACTCATGGCCAGCTCTTGACCGATGCTACGGCTGCTACTATGCCGGTCTCTTTCGACCAATTCGGCGATTTTATCGCAATTTTCGATGACAGGCCTTCCGGAGCGTGGCGCATCTTCGACCACCTCTACACCAGAACGAAAACGTTGAAACCATCGTTGTGCGGTAGAAATTCAAACTGTATCGGGTACATAAACTGCACAAATTTTATTGGTGGCTTGAGATGCATTTTTGCCTTTATCGAAGTAGTACTGTAAAATATGCCGTATTTTCTCTTTATTTTGCTCCATGTTTGCGACGCTATAACTCACGAACGACTTAAAAGAAACGACAGTCAATCAAACACGTGTTAGCGCGCGAAATGAGCTTTCCAAAAAGGTATAGCATGACCCGATGCGACGAATAAAACTAGAACTACGCGCTTTCAGCGCCAACTAGCGAAAATACGCAAGACTTTTTTGACAACCTAATTTTTTTTTTCAAAAGCCTCAAACTGAATTTTAAAAATTAAAACTTTATTCTCCAAAACGGCGTCCGACTGCAGCCACTCGCTCCAGCTCTCGGTTCCAACGGAAACTTCGATATCGGCACAAATCGCTAAACGAAATCGATGCTCGAGGCATTTATGTTTTACATATTCAAACATGCAACTTTGATTTGTGCCCACTAAGAGGCAATTTTCTGAAATAATTACTCTAACTATTATTAATCACTGTTTGAAAATATAAATAATTGGCTCATTTTTTGTTTTTGGGAGAGATGTAATTTTTGGTGAAAAAAAGCTTAAGAAGATTAGTAACAGTGGATCTATGTTTCACAAACCGGTGCTGGTAGGGGGAAATAAAAAACTACATAAATATTGTAAATGACTTGTTAATATCTTCTCAAATTTTTGGTATAGCAGACAATTTACATTTCACTCTATAGTTTTTGGCGCTAGACTTACTTCCCTTCTTATGGAGAGGAATAATGAAAGACTCTTTCCATAAAGAGGGGAAAGTCGATGACTCAAGCGATAAATCAAATAATTTCAGCAACGGTCTGCATAAAGCCTCGGCTCCGTACCGAAGTACACAGCCAGGACCTCCATCAGTACCGGGCGAAAACACCGGCTTAACCATTTCGAGATAATGAATCAGAGACTCCTCACTCATTAAGGGACTGAAGATACAATTCGACCAAACAGGCTGTAAGGATAGGGCGCGATAGAGTAGGAAGAAGAAGAATGAGTAGTTTGAAAAAAAAAGAAGCAAATAGATCAGCGATCGCCTGACCTGAATTTGCTTTCGAATTTTCGTAAGATAGACAAGGAGGATAAGAGGAAGACTTACGCTTAGTGTTTACAAAATTAAAAAACTTTCTTTTGTTTTCAGAGAAGCTAACCCGACAGCGAGCTAAGTAATTTTTATAACACACAGCGTTAAGCTCGATAAAATTAGATCGAGCAATTATATATTGCGAAAAAGTTAAGGTAGAGCTTGAAATTTTAAACTTTTTGTAAAGTCTAGACTTCACTTTCTTAAGGTTATAAAGTTTCTTACAAAACCAAGGAGGTTTATTAGACCTATGCGGAAAATAAGAACGAATACTGGCATCAAAGCAAAGATTTTATTTATCATAGAACAAATTGACGGCGTCACTTATGTCAGTGCAGGAATACAAATTAGACCAATAAATTCCATTAAGAAGTTGAATTAATTTGGGATTAATTTCGAAAGCAACGAACTCGATCGACAGGTACATCAGAATTAGTGAGTACAGATCTGCTAAGTTCGATTCTTAACTCTAGAGTTGGATGATAAGGGTCTTCAGGAGATGTAAGGGGTTCCGATCTAGATAGAATTACGCTGGTAGGTTCAGAGACAAAGCACAGATCTAATTGCCGGCAAAGAGAATTTCGTATATTGTTAATTTGACCCAAAGATAATTCAAGTAAACCATCAATAAAGTCATGTCGGTTCGAAGGAATAAGAAAAAAAAAGTTATCACAAGGATACCAAGCTGTTCCAGGAAGGTTAAAGTCTCCTAGAACAACAATATGATCTTTATCGGATAACAAGGCAAAAACAGATTTTATTGCTTCCAGGTGATCCTGGTATACAGATAAATCGGACGACGGAGGTATATATGAGCAAGTAAGAAATAAACTTACACCATAAAAATTTACTTTTAAAGATAGAAACTCTATATTATTAGGATTATTATAATGTAATGAGTCCGATGAGAAGTTGGAGTTTACTGCAAATAGAACACCACCCCCTCTTCGGGAAGAACAATCTTGTCTATAGTGTATTTCGACAGAGTTCGAAATCGGGAATATCCGAACTTAACCAGTTTTCCGAAAACACAACTACATCAGTAGAAAAAGTGAAACTGTCGACGGATAGCTTATTTTACTACGCAAACCACGCACATTTTGATAGGTTATAAGAAATGATGAAATCAGTTTTTTGAAGACGAAGAAGACGAAGTTTGAGATTAGACTGTACAGATTCATTCGGTAAAAGCCCAATCGGAGTCCAATATTTAACTTTGGCTTTGAACTCTTTTACCACCTAATGCTCTGGTCAAAAACTGGGCGATCATATGGTTTCAAAATGTGAAGAAGCGACATTGATCTTGAAAGATGCAATTTGTCTATCATAAGCAAATTTAAATTTTTCCACTTTAGGATTGGCAGATGCCTTTACGGCATCTGACGTGAGATCAGGGTCAAGCCTTGAAACAAAAATCATTGGTGGAACCCACACAAGTGGTTTAGAAGCCAAAGGAGTAATATTTGGTATATTATCTTTGGAACCTAATAAAGTCGGTGGTCCGACAATGACAATAGTTGGAGGAGGTGCGGAAGAAATTTTTTATTAGGATTCGGCTTGCTTTTACTTCTAGTGACAACCGTCGACAATTCAGACACAACTTCGGCGTTTACTTATGTCGGCGGAGCAGGTTCCCTAATGGGAATGCTTTCCGCAGCGGTTGTTGCTACTGCGGTAGCAATCAAGATTAACTGCTGAACCAACGGAGTAGTGGGTGGGTCAGTCGATGGAAGAGGTAAAAATTTGGATTATTGTAAGTCACAGGAAGTTGATTTTTTTCGTTTTGGAGACTCAGCCATAAGTTGCAAACTATTGAACTGAGAATTCAAATCACTACACTGATCGTTTAACTTATGAAAGCCACCAATTAGATTATTAAAACCAACTCTTGTCTGTCTCATAAACATGCGCATTTCACACTCAACTTCTCGACAAGACTCACAGTACCAGTTAAGCCCAGTTCTTTTGGCAATGGCATCTGCAATTAGCCCTGAATAACTTACACACTTACGTGTACTACGTTATCACAGAGCCAGCAGGCCACACTGGGTTACGAAGCCGTGATCTGCTCCTGGCAACTTTTCAGACAACATACAATTTTGTTTTCAATTATAATATTCAAAAATTAAATCAGGTAATTTACTTTAAAATTATATGTACTATGCCCACTGTACACACTCAAAATAGAAATATGTAAACAGAAACAAAACAGTAGAGCAAGTAGAGAGCAGAGAGCGCCACTAACGGAATACTGTCAACTGAGAGTTGTTGCGAGACAAACCGTCGCATTGCGAGCGGAAGGAAAGCACAAAGAGTAAACACGTAAAATCTAATGCTTACCACAACAAAAAAAATTTGAACTCAGTTTATGTAGAAATAAACTGAGCTCTAATAAGCACAAATGAAATTCGTTATTTGATAAGAATCTAATAGCACTATCACAGGATAGAGACGCGATGTATCAAACGATTAAGTAATTACTTTAAAGAAATGTTTTAAACACCGGTTGTTAGATACAGAAAGAAACAAGTAAGAAAGCTACAGTCCAGATTTCTCGACCGTATGATACCCGCAACCCATTTCGAGAGAAAACAAAAAGCTTGAATGATATTTTAACAAAAAATATACCACCGAATATAATAAAATTTGTTTTTTTGTATATAGATATTTTTTTTAAATCCATTAAATGCCGACATGGTCACTCTGTCAACTAAACAAACAAAGCGCGAGCAGCTGCAACTGAATTTTGCATATAAAATTGATTCTTTAATAACTTTCATGTTTTTCATTCGATCTCAACTAAATTCACAGGAGTCATTGAGAATATAATTATTATTATGCATACTAAAATTCAATGCTCTAGGTCTATTATTACGGATTTTACAGTTTTTGGGGGCGGAAAGGGGCGTGGCAAAAATCTAAAACAAACTTGATCTGCGTAAGACCTATACGAATACTGTCACCAAATTTGATATCTCTAGGTCATTCAGACACTTAATACGTTCATATGCACAGGGCACAAAAATTTTGATAAATAATTTAACGAATAACTTTTGTTCTACTTATCCGATTTGTACCAAAATTACAGGGTATATTAAGAGTGTCAAGCGCAGATGGGTTACCAAATTACACATAATTACACAAAGAACTTTTGGAGTTAAACGCGATTTACATAAAAAAACTTGACTTTTTCTAGATTAATCCAACTTTGGAATTAAACTTGATCTGCGTAGGGTATGAAGGAACATTTTTGCCAAATTTGATGTCTCTATGTCTTATAGTCTCTGAGATCCAGGTGTTGATACGGACAGACAGACGGACATGGCTATATCGTCTCGGCTGTTGACGCTGATCAAGAATATATATACTTTATGGGGTCGGAGATGCCTCCTTCTGCCTGTTACATACATTTTCTGTTGGCACTAAGTCATAATACCCTTCTACCCTATGGGTAGCGGGTATAAACAGCAAGGCATTTAATGATCTCTTTAGCACTGAATTTTTCTATGGTCTTCCAATATAAGGTTAATCAGGATAGAATATAAGAGGAAGCCACCTCATTTTACTTATACTAGTTTGAAACGTTGTAATGATGCTGGAGAAAGATGTTTCCCAAAAATGAGATTACGTAATTCTAGCTATTGTATTATTCCAATAATTGATCTTTCGGTTCACCTGAATTGCAATTAACAAATTAATTTAAAGCGTGCGATCGGAAATACTACTAACATGTTACATCTTTCCTTACCTAATTTTTCCTTCTATGTTATAGCTATAATAATTTCTGCTAACCTGACTGATTGATAAAGACGTCATTTTGGACAACAAAGTTTACATAATCTTCGTTTAAACAGTTTGTCTTTGTCTAGCTTAGTGTCACACATTAATGTCGATAACTTTTGTTAAAAGTACGCAATTATGAATTTAAATAATACAAAAACAAAATGTTAGAAATAAAGAAATGCTGATGAGAATTCAGAAACTAAATACCAGTATTGGTTTTTCGTGATTGAGAATACGTGTTTGGATGAGTGTGATGCGCTGCGATTGGCGGCTAGAACGGCTATTTGATTGATTTGATCGACGCAGATCGAAGACTTTGCAGCAGTATTTCCAGTCATTGGCACTGCCGTACTTGCTGAAGTAGTCGTCGAAGAAGCCGTAGACCGTGGTGATTTGACGCGATTGCCGCGCACCAACATGATTCGACTCGGGTACCATGCTTTAAGCATAAGCAGGCGTATAGATATCTCCAGCCTGTAATAGCCCATGAATATGTAATTGATGTCGGTCACTAAGACCCCTGTGCTGTATCACCGCTGACGGTGATGGTCGTGCTCACTGGTTGAATATTTGTCTCCTCGAACAGATTGTCGCAGATCATATCAGAGAGTGTCTTCAATTCATTTTCGGTCAGATATTTGCACTCCATTACAATCTCCATCCATTTGTCCACATCACCTATTATTTATGTGATTTATTTCTTGCACAGAAATTATTTGTTGTAATTCCGCAGAAGGCACCAGCAACAACAAAAATGCGCTAAGAAATCCGCACGAGTATGCAAAATATAATAAGTTTCTTCTATTTCTGCTCTCCATATTCGACTCTTACGTCATATATCTAGCTTGTCACCTTTGATGATGTTTGGATACAGAATATTCATCTTATGGAATTTTTGTGGCCGTTAAGCAAAATATTACATTTTGGACACTCACCAACTATCTGAACATCGTCGTCGTCCTCGTCGTCTTTGGCGCGTCGCTGGAGTCGCCCATCGCGTTTGCTACAAAGTGGCTTACGTTTACCTAAACTCAGCTGCCCAATGTAAAGTTGGGAGCGTGTTGGACGCTTCACCCGACCAATGCTGCCATTCAAATCATTCTCGTCGTCTTCGTCATCTTCGTTTGCGTCGTGAAAAAGACGATCCAGCTGACGACGCGTCTCCTTGTCAATAGTTGCCCTTACGACAGGTGCCATGATCATGTCGTCCTTGATTTGAAAGGGTCGAAAAGCAAGCGTTTGGACAGCGTGCCCATTGCTGGGACCACTGTCGCAGCTGTTCTGATCCAGCTGCTCCAACGAGTCGCCGCCCGTCGAGTGTCGTGGGTGCTTGGGCACAAAGAATTTGCTAAACGTGGCGGCGGCGCGTTTCTTTTTTAGTTCGACCTCCTCCTTCTCGAGCTCCTTTCTACGCCGATCCTCGTCCTTTTTGCGCTGGATTTCCTCTTTGGCCTCGTTGCGTTTGCGCTTCTCCTCATCCTTCTTGTCCACCTCCGCTTGACGTTTGCGCTCCTTTTCCTCGCGTTCCTGTCGCTTCGCTAGCTCCTTGTCTTCGCGCTCCTTACGCCGCTGCTCTTCCTTATAGTCGCGTTCGGCTTTCTTCTGCTGCTCGCGCTGCTCCTTCTCTTGCTGCTTTAGCGTGCGCTCCTCATGCAGCTTACGTTCCTTATCTTCGCGCGCCTTGCGTCGCTGCTCTAGCAGCTTCTGCTGTTTGGCCGTCAATTTCTGCGGTTTCTCGGCAGGCCCAGCAACGACACTTTCGTGCATCTGCTGTTCCAACTCCACATCCGTAGAGCTCAGCAACTCCGTGACTGCATTGGGTTCGCTGTCGCTCTCGGCTAGCGGCTCATCAGACTCCACATCCATCATTACTTCGTCCTTGGTCTCCTTAGTCTTCGTCATCGACTGTACCTTGGGACGCTTCAGTGGATTGAGCTGTTCAGCAATGGCTTCGATATCATCGCTGCTGTCACAGCGTTCGACTGTTACCACATGTGGCGTCTTCTCCACGTCTGCTTGCGACTTCTTCAACGACTTGCGACGCTTGGCGCGTTTGTTGTTCAATGGCAGCTTGATCTGCACCGGCGTCGCCAATTCTGCTGGTTGCTCCTTGCTCCCCTTGACCTTGACTTTTAGCTCAGTCTCCTCTTCTTCCTCCTCGTCGGCGTCGTCGTCATCGTCGTCGATCAGCTCAATGCAATCGAAATTCTCGTTCTCCGTCGTCTTAGGCTTTTTGTTGTTCTTTGGTGTTGAGAGCAGATTTTCTTTGCTGTTGGAGCGACGGAACGACGCTCCCACCTCCAAATCCGTCTCCTTGTCCAGGCCATAGGACAATTTCCGCTTGCGCGGCTCCCGTTCTACAACATCCTCCATTAAATCAACGTTCATCGAAGCAGCTGAGGTTGATGCTATTGCAGTTGTAGCATCAGCAGGTACTGCAGTTCCTTCACTCGTTGTGGTTCCCGGCGTGATCAGCTTGAACGGCAGGCGAGTTTGCACAAATTTTTTTCCGCTACTGCCGCCGCTGGTGTTATTAACATTGCCATTGTTATTGTTGTTATTGGTATTTTTTGCACGTCCACAATTTGGGGTTTTATTCACAATGCCGGCAGGCATCTTAGCATACTCCTTACTTGTTTTTTATGTAAATATTGCACAGCTTTGTTTCTTTCTGCCTCGTTGCTTTTTTCACACACGCACAACTATTTACAGAAAAAGCGCGCCAACAGAAAAAACATACCCAGATGTTTAAAGTGCTGCATTCGGCAGATGTCGTTTGATATGCGTTATCGATAGTTTTCGACGTGGTTGGCAACGCAAATATGCATGCAGCGCTGCGTTGTTGCCGCTAGAAAGCACCAGTAAGAATTTTTCATTTGCTGATTTTTCAATATTTGCGGTTGTATTTGAATATATAAATATAAATTTATGCAATTTTATTAAATTGTGCCAACAGTTCGAATGTCAAAATGTGTAACTAAATTAATGGCATGGGTGGCAGCGCAAAACGCACTATGCTCTGAGTTGCATTGTCGTGGCTAGATGGCGCCAGATGAAATTTGCACCCTTTTAAAACTTTTGTAGTTGTATTTAAATATGGACTATCAACTAGAGTTGTTGATAATATATCAATATATCGATATTTTTTTCTTAAAATATATATTTATATCGAGATTTTTTGTTTGCCCAAAAATATCGGAGTTTCGATATTTTTTTTATATTTGGGTCTTTGGTCACTCTGAATTTCAAAGCGACATCAAGTGAACGAATTCAAGCGCAAACTAAAAAAATGAGTGTAAAATCAAACTGTTCGGATATAAAAAACGGAACAGCGAAATGCAAACTCTGTGAACAAGCGATTAATACAAGGCGAAATACAGGCAACCTTTTAGCTTGCCCAAAGCTGGATGGGGAAGCAATCCACTTGAAGTGTGGAAATCCCATAAATCGACTATGCCTGGTACAAGCTGGCCATGAAGTATATTGTTACCCCAGGTAGTTCGGTGCCTTCAGAGCGGCTAGCGTCCGCAATCAAATGTGTTGTGTGCTACGCAAGAAGCAGGATGACAGATGCACACATAACGCAAAGGGTGTTCTTAAAATCCCAAAAACTGAATATTGGTCATAACATATATATAATAATAATACTATTATTTTTAAAATAAACTTATTGTCTTTTTATTGTGGGCGAACATTTTTTTTATTTATATTTAAATATTACCATTTATATAAATTTTTTTAAATTTTCGACAGCACTACTATAAATATAATTTAATCAAAAAGTTTTCATTTTAATAGTTGTCTTTTGTAAAAATTAGCAATTTGTACACTGCTTACACAGTTTAACGAGACATTTTTACTAATCCTGGATAAATAAATGCAACTCCTGTGATCTTCACCGCCCCATCATCTCATAGAGCTCAGTCACCCTTGCACACGGTCACACTAGCTGATAAGGTGACTGCCTTCGCCTGCAGAGGGCGCTGTTGATACATTCATTTAACTACAATTTGTTGCGATAAGCAATCACAAGGAGAACAACCCGAAACCTAACCTTAAATTTGTGTTGGAAATTGCAACTGATGGACAAGTGAGTGCTACCCCTTCCACCCCATCAGTTGTCAGTTACTTTCGCCATTTAGTTGACTGCTCCGTAACCCATTTAACTTTCGCCCAAATCTCAAATCTAATATTGACATGTGTAACAGACGATGCTGTGCATCTCCTGCTGCGGTTAAGGAAAAAATAGGGTGGACGCACTCCCTCCCGCGTTCTTCCACTCGCTGTTTGACATGTGGCATATTATACGCATTTTGGGAAGTTCGGATTTTGCTGCTTACCAACATCGACTCCTTTAATAATGATAATAAGAATACTTTTTGCGCTGCGTTGAAGTTGATTCCTCTGGGAGCAGCGCAGTTTGAGTAATATTAAAATTCGTTTATGTACATATGTATGTATATATGTATGTACATACATATGTATGTGAACGCAGAAGGCGTGGGGCAGGGGGGTTTATGAGGTTGCGCCCTACAGAGGTAAATTTATTAGCGCGTAGAAAAGATGAAAATTCTCAAGAGAGCGAGTTTTTGCTTTCTCGGGTAAACCAACATTCATTTGAAAATTAATTCATCAACCACGCAAACCAAAGCAAATTAATGTCGCGCGAAAGAGAGAGAGAGTGGTTGAAACTAAGAATGAATGTGGAGAAGGAGTCGTAGAAGTCCCTTGAAAGCGTTATATGTATGTATGTATGTATGTGTATGTACATACATATAGTATATATTGAGCATATTTTTGCACATAGTGCAAGTACGATAAGTGCGGTAATTGACAGTTTTGAGTGATCGGCGAAACTACAGGAATTCGTTGACACGGCGCCATTTTGTTTTCTAATCATTTCTATTACCACATTCAAATGCAAATGCTGCGATATAAGAAGATATATAAATTTAAATACAGTTTACGCTCGCAAATTAGAACCACTTTGTTTTCAGGTAATTCAAATTTCAAAAATATCAAACTTGATAAATTTGCTTAAAAATATATATATGTATGTATGTATATATGTTCATATATAAATTGATTGACATATCAAATATTCGAGCTCAGGCGCCGACGCACGTTGCGACACGATGACGTGACGTAAAAGTGTTTCCAACTATTATTTTCATTAGTACTCGAAACCCTGTCGCTTGCTTAGCTGCAAGTGTTTTCATACATTTTTATACCCGCTACCCATAGGGTAGAAGGGTATTATGACTTAGTGCCAACAGAAAATGTATGTAACAGGCAGAAGGAGGCATCTCCGACCCCATAAAGTATATATATTCTTGATCAGCGTCAACAGCCGAGATGATATAGCCATGTCCGTCTGTCCGTCTGTCTGTCTGTATGAACACCTGGATCTCAGAGACTATAAGACATAGAGACACCAAATTTGGCAAAAACTTTCCTTCATACCCTACGCAGATCAAGTTTATTTCAAAAGTTGGATGCCACGCCCCCTTCGCCCACAATAAGCATTAATCTAGAAAAAGTCAAGTTTTTTTTTTAGTAAATCGCGTATAACTCCAAAAGTTCTTTGTGTAATGATGTGTAATTTGGTAACCCATTTGCGCTTGACACTCTTAATATACCCTGTAATTTTGGTACAAATCGGATAAGTAGAACAAAAGTTATTCGTGAAACTATTTATCAAAATTTTTGTGCCCAGTGCATATGGACGTATTAAGTGTGTGAATGACATAGAGATATCAAATTTGGTGACAGTATTCGTGTAGGTCTTACGCAGGTCAAGATTGTTTTAGATTTTTGCCACGCCCCTTTCCGCCCCCAAAAACTGTAAAAGCCGTAATAATAGACCTAGAGCATTGAATTTTGGTACGCATAATAATAATTATATTCTCAATGACTCCTGTGAATTTGTTTGAGATCGAATGAAAAACATGGAAGTTATTAAAGAATCAATTTTATATGCAAAATTCACTTGCAGCTGCTCGCGCTTTGTTTGTTTAGTTGACAGTGTGACCATAACGGTGTTGTGGATTTTTATTCGCTATTTTCAAATATATACAAACAAAACACAAAATTCAGTATTTTTTTGGTATATTTGTTGTTAAAATACCATTAAAATTTTTTTTTCTCTCGAAATGGGTTGCGGGTATCATACGGTCGAGCACTCTCGACTGTAGCTTTCTCACTTGTTTAACGATGTCATTGAAATTAGCCATTTTTTGACTTACATATTATATGTATATCTTCCATGTTTATCACGCCATTCCACTTAAATTTTCACGAAATGTCCACGCTAGACTATTTAATTAGTGTGAGAAAGATCACGGATACGGCTTTAGGGCAACTACAGCATTTTTGAAGGATGTAGTGAACGCGACTAAATTATAAAACAAACTTAATCTGCGTGCATTTTAAAAAAAATTTCGGTCTTATAGTTTCTAAGGTGTTCTGATCTGGTGATCCGATGATTACCATGTAAATAAACATAGAGTTTGGTTACAATTATATCAAGTACAATACAGTATGTGGATAGTTGCGCTTTCGTTTAAATGCACATCCAATATAATTGCTTAGATATACATACATACATATACAGTGGATCACAACTTATTTCTTGCAGAGGAAATGTTAATTTTCAAAAGTTTTTTGAGCCAAAAGGAATTTGATAAAAATTTAAATGCAGTTTTTAGCAGATATTTATTATATATGTAGGTACTTCATTGTTTTTCCTTTTTTCTGAATAACACACAAAACTAACAAGTAAGAAAGCTACAGTCGAGAGTGCTCGACCGTATGATACCCGCAACGAGAGAATACAAAAAGCTTAAATAATATTTTAACAAAAAATATACCACAGAATATACTGAAATTTGTTTTTTTGTATATACATATTAATTTTAAATGCATTAAATACCGACATGGTTACTCTGTCAACTAAACAAACAAAGCGCGAGCAGCTGCAAGTGAATTTTGCATATAAAATTGATTCATTAATAACTGCCTTGTTTTTCACTCGATCTCAACCAAATTCACAGGAATCATTGAGAATATAATTATTGTAATGCATACCAAAAAAATGCTCTAGGTCTATTATTACGGCTTTTACAGTTTTTGGGAGCGGAAAGGGGCGTGGCGAAAATCTAAAACAAACTTGATCTGCGTAAGACCTACACGAATACTGTCACCAAATTTGATATCTCTAGGTCATTCACGCACTTAAAACGTCCATATGCATTGAGCACAACAATTTTGATAAATAATTTAACGAATAACTTTTGTTCTACTTATCCGATTTGTACCAAAATTACAGGGTATATTAAGAGTGTCAAGCGCAAATTACCAAATTACACATCATTACACAAAGAACTTTTGGAGTTATACGCGATTTACATAAAAAAACTTGACTTTTTCTAGATTAATGCTTATTGTGGGCGAAGGGGGCGTGGGATCCAACTTTTGAAATAAACTTGATCTGCGTAGGGTATGAAGGAACCTTTTTGCCAAATTTGGTGTCTCTATGTCTTATACTCTCTGAGATCCAGGTGTTCATACAGACAGACAGACGGACATGGCTATATCGTCTCGGCTGTTGACACTGATCAAGAATATATATACTTCATGGGGTCGGAGATGCCTCCTTCTGCCTGTTACATACATTTTCTGTTGGCACTAAGTTATAATACCCTTCTACCCTATGGGTAGCGGGTATAAAAATTGACATAAAATATTTGCATATTTAAAGGCACAGCTTATTTCGAGAAAGATTTTTGAATGTACTTTATTTTTTGAATGGGGTTTTAAATGGAAATTTCTTAATGAATACTTTTGGTTACATTGCTTGTCAATATTTTCTGATGATTAAATATAATTGGTCACACTACAAATACATTTTATTTGAAATTTTGCAAAATGAATCCACAAACCACAATTGAAAAGCGGGAATTAGTCCTAAGTCATTTTAAAAATGGAAGCACTCAGCGGCAAATAGCAAGGATGGTTGACTTACAGTACAGTGCAGTATATCATTCAACGTTTTGTCCGGGAAAATTGGGTGGCAGATAAAGGTCGAAATGCTCTGAACAAAATCTTCAATGAGACCGAAGAAAGACGATCGTCCGCAAAATTAAAGTCAACCCCAAATTATCGGCTCCAAAATTGGCATCTATGGTGGAGAATGAAATGGGGTCGAGTAGCTCGGAAGAAGCCATTTATAAATAAGAACAAGTAAGAAAGGTACAGTCGTGTTCGAGAAAACAAAAAACTTAAATTATATTTTAACAAAGAATATACCAAATAATTTGCTGAAACTTTTTTTTTTTATATTTATAAAATTCATTCTTTAATAACTTCCTTGTTTTTCATTCGATCTCAACCAAATTCACAGGAGTCATTGAGACTATAATTATTATTATGCATGCCAATTCAATGCTCTAGGTTCATTATTACTGCTTTTCCATTTTTTGGGGGCGGGAAGGGGCGTGTTAAAATTCTAAAACAAACTTGATCTGCCTCAGTCCGTCACGAATACTGTCACCAAATTTCATATCTCATTCGCACACTTAAAACGTCCATGTGCATTGGGCACAACTATTTTGATAAATAATTTAACAAATAACTTTTGTTCTACTTATCCAATTTTTACCAAATTACACACCATTACACAAAGAGTTTTTGGAGTTATATGCGATTTATATAAACAAAAGCTTGACTTGGTCTAGATTTATGCATATTGTTGGCGAAGGGGGCGGGGCATCCAACTTTTCAAATGGCTGTTGACACTGATCAAGAATATATATATTTTATGGGGTCGGAGAGCTTCTGCCTGTTACATACATTTTTTGTTGGCACCCGCTACACATAAGATAGAAGGGTATTATCTTATGTGTAGCGGGTATAAAAAGACACGGTAAAAGTAAACCAATATATAGTTACAGTGAGAACTATGATGCCAGTGGTCAAACATTTCATTTGCCACACTATAAATGACAAAATCTCTAAGACTTCTCGCTCCACACTTCTCACTCCCCATTCTCTTCGTCACACGCAGTCTCTCTTTCTCTACCATCGTGGTCGCCTTGCCGCGTTGTTGCTGCCTGGAATCACAGTGAGTATTGTATTTAAGTAATTGGAGGGTAAAATGTGTTTTCAATTTGTTGTACCAATGTGTGTTAGCAACATTTTGCCGCCCAACCATCCCGCCTCGTAGTGGGTGGGCAAACTTACATACTCCGATAGAACAAGAAGCTGAAGCAGCAGCAACATGATTGGAATAAGTATTGAATTACATTTATACAACATTTGGTTGAATAGCTTTTGCAAGGGGAATCACTCGCAGCCCACTGTTATCCCACCCCACGGTTTGTGTTTCCTTTTGTTAGGCGTCGAGTGGTTTTCGGTTGGGTGGCTTTATGGGCTGGACCTGGCCACTGTTTAAGCGTCAATCTGTCTGTTTGTCTATTTCTGCCGCTTGTCTGTTTGTGGGTTTGTCTGCCCTGTCTTGCATATTTGTGGCTTCCATGGTCCGTCTAGATGCGTTAGCAGCAACGCTGCGCTGAAAGCCATTGGCAATCCCACAGGAATCGCTATGAAAATTCATTAGTCGCCTTCAGTTTTGGCTACGACGCATGTATCACATATGATGTATGTAGATATATATCCATATGCATCACATTTCTATAGAGGCACGCATGCATGCATTAAGTGCGTCTATTGAGGGCTTTGTGATTGTAATATGGACTTACTTTATTATGCTGTTTGAGGCTTGGAGAAGTTGGTGACCGGCTACAAGAAAAAAAAGAAGGATACGCATTAAAATTGTAGCAGCCAAGAAATGGATTGTATTAGAAAATGCTGATGGTAAGTGTCCAACTTGGGCAGGTACAAAACAACAAAGAAAGCCATACAGGCTTGTGACGCACTTGCCGGGAGACGCAACCAACTAGCAACAAACAACAACCGGCAACCGGCAAACGTCCTTAGCACAATGCAACATTGTCCGCCTGTTTCTTTTCCGGATATTTTGTAGAAAACTCGTTTCCCACACTTTTCACTGAATGTCAGGGGCAGAGACAGCTCGGAGCAGCCCACGTTTCGATCTGTTTGATCTGTCGAACCGTCAAACTGTCGATTGACTACCATAAATGGCTGTCAAATACAATTCCGTTTGCTTGCCTCAATTGCTGCCTCATTCTGTAAGCTTCATTGCTACAAATTAGCTTGATTCACATTTTCACATTGCCTTTGATGCGATGACGTGGCAGTTTCTACATTCAGCTTCCCCCTTCTCCCCACCGCTCCACGTCATTTGCCCCTCCAAGCAACTTCCGATCTTCTGGCTTGCCGTGTTTACCAAGTCATGCTTATAAATTGCCGGTCTATCCAAAGCGATGAAAGTTGTTTGTCACATCTCACATCGAGTGCCGCAAGCACCCTGACGTCTTTCTAACTTACCACTGTCGCTGCTCACAGCTCTTTTTCTTCCCCATTATGCAAAAATGTACCGGACTCATCATCGTTCTGAAAGCTCAAAAGCTTTCGTTATATCCAAATAAATTTGACTATTAGATGAAATACAAATATATTATTCTATTAAGTTTATACAAGTTTTATTAATTCCGGGAAAAATCTGTGTTTATAAATAAAAAGATCAGTTTAAGTTATTTTGAATTCTGAATTTCGGCTTATTAAAATAAAATTCATACATTAACATATTTAATTCATTTTATATACATTTGAATCAATATAATAAATAATAAAAATAAGGGCATTTACATAAGGGATTCAACTAAAAGATTTGTTTTCAATTACTAAAACTATCTGTATTTTACAGGGATCGTAAAAAAAGATTCTTCATATTGAATTCATCTACGAAAATAAAAAGTTATTATATGGGTTATAATTCTTAAAATATTGAGTCTTATGTATTATGTATTTTATTTAAGGAATTTGTAATAATGATCAATTGTGAGTTTTATTTTTTTTCGTTCAAAATAAAACTAGCTTTAATATACTACTGTTGATCATTTAAACTAAAATTATATTCGAAAACAATTAATTTATTAGCTGCGAATTTGTTTCGCTATTCTGAACCCGCTCGTCCTTTGGCTGGTCGGCAAACTATCAAAACAAATTTGTGATCTATATATGCACAAAAAAACTCAGAGGTGCGTTACAAAATTTGTTTTGATTTCTATTTGAAAAATGTTTTACCAATATACATAGAAAATTGCCGTATATATTGAAATGCATGAAATTAATATACAATGGAGAATAAGTCTCAGCTCAAAAGATCAACACTCAGAGAAAGAGAGAGATATAGAAAAGAGTCTTAGTTAACAGGCGAGGGATGGGAAAGGCCACAGGAAGTCAAAGTGTCAGACAACAACGAAGGGAGAGCAGGGTAATGTTAATGTCGATCAAGGGAACGAGGCGGAAACGCGGCTAATTTTCTGTGCTGTGCTGTCCCCCAATCTTCTGATACTGTTCCAATGAGTCTTCCCATCCTGAGTTCCTGTGCGCACAGTGTTCTTCCTTTTACGGATTTTGGCATTTTTTCGGGGTCTGTGTGCGAAATTATTAATTTACGAGCTGTCAACAGTTATTGTTTGAGGGCCTCGTGTTTACATCCACACACAGATGGAACTCAGCCGGAGACGTGGTCGTGGACGAGGTTTCTATGGTTGTTAATACCTTTGACAAATTCGGTTTCCATTTGTTCTCTCCCTCTCTCGTTATCTCTCTCCCCTGACCAGCCTGACCCTGGCCGAAGGCGGTGGTGACGAGCATCATTTTCTCCGCTGTGTAGCTATATTGCTGTCTCTTTAACAATTGTTCTCCCTCTCTCTCTCTCTTTTTATCTACTTCCCTCTCTCTCTTTCTTGTTCTTCGCAATGAATACGATGACTTGTCCAATTTCGATGAGCAGGGTGCGACTTAAATCAACGGCAAAAAGACTTCGATGGCCGATGATCGACAACGAACCGATCGCGGATCATTAGCGGGCTAATTAAATCGAGTGTTGAAAGTTTTGAACCGCATCATTGTTTGTACAATGGCTGAGCAATTAGCTTAGGCCAATGACCAGCCAGAGCTGTAAAGTTCACTCAACAAAACTTGGTCACCGATCAGCTATCAGATAGCAAAAAATCAGTTTACCGTGTATTCGACAAAATGCCAATTTAATACTCGTTTGCACACTCAAATAACTTAGTTTGTAAATAGAATTCAATTTTATTTAAAAGTTTCGTCCTTTCTTCTTTTAAAATGTTTATTTTCTTTGTTTCGAACGTCATTGCGTGTATTATTTTATCCAGATCAGGAAGTTTAATAATTACTAAAATTACAAATTAATAGCAGCAAATTACAATAATTTGCGAAAGGATTTAAAAAAACCCTAAAATAAAAAGTAATGGAAATGATTTTCATTTGTGTAAAACTATTTTTTCCCATGTATGCACGAGGGTGTGCTGATATGTAATCGGCCTTACAAAGGAAGCGTAATTTTTTTAAGATTAAGTTATTTTAGTTTTCAAAATAATATCTTTTTAGAACAGTGTGCCAAATTCAGCGACCCGGCCTTTATATATGACTACAAAATATGAAATATTCAAACGGGCCTTTTTTTTTATACCCGCTACCCATAGGGTAGAAGGGTATTATAACTTAGTGCCAACAGGAAATGTATGTAACAGCCAGAAGGAGGCATCTCCGACCCCATGAAGTATATATATTCTTGATCAGTGTCAACAGCCGAGACGATATAGCCATGTCCGTCTGTCCGTCTGTATGAACACCTAGATCTCAGAGACTATAAGAGCTAGAGCTACCAAATTTGGGGACACTACTCCTATAGGGCGTACGCAGATCAAGTTTATTTCAAATGTTGGATGCCACGCCCCTTTCCGCCCCCAAAAGTCTGTAAAAGCCGTAATAATAGACCTAGAGCATTGAATTTTGGTATGCATATTAATAATTATATTTTCTATGATTCCTGTGAAGATTGAGATCGAATGAAAAACAAGGAAGTTATTAAAAAATCAATTTTATATGGAAAATTCACTTGCAGCTGCCCGCGCTTTGTTTGTTTAGTTGACAGTGTGACCATAACGGTGTTCTGGCTTTTTATTCGCTATTTTCAAATATATACAAAAAAACAAGTTTTAGTATATTTGGTATATTATTTGTTAAAATATCATTTAAGTTTTTTGTTTTCTCTCGGGATGGGTTGCGGGTATCATACGGTCGAGCACTCTCGACTGTAGCTTTTTTACTTGTTTCATTTCACTTGTTTTTGTAATTTTTGGTTAACTGTTTATAAAATGTTGAAATAAATATTTGTCATGGGGTGTTAAATAAAGCGGATTCAAATCGTAAGTCATTTTACTCAATTTCAGCCTTCGATGAAGGATTTCACAATGCTCTTTATTTTTCTCTTTGAGCAAAAATTATTAGGATATGAAAAATATTTGACTCATTCATGTAAGATTCCTACAGCCTTGAAAATTAGAAAAAAAAAAAACAGTTTTATCGAATCCCTAATATATATATAAATTTAATTATTTTTTAATTATATAATACTAAATAAATTTGAAGAACGGTTGTCTTAACAAAAAAAAAACAAGTAAGAAACCTACAGTCGAAAGTGTTTGACTGTGAGATACCCGCGTGTATTTAAATATACCGAAAGTACGTTTGTTGTGAAAAATAAAACGTTGAAAATAATCCATAATATACCATAAATGTTCAGTTCCACTTGATTTTGCCCAGTAAAATTGTTTCTTGAATAACTTCTATGTTTTTCGACGATCATATCTAAATTTTTTGTCTTTTCATATTATTGTGTGTACCAAAACTATATATATATTTGATTTTTGATTTGAGGGGGAAATGGACTAAAGGTTTTTCAATAGTTATAGAATGGTTATTAATGGATGTATCTTGCTCACAATGCCTTAAAATTAAAACTCCCTACTTAAAAACGAGTACGGAAGATGAAACCTTCACAAACAACAGAAATTCATATGATCAGTCTTGCAAAAAAGGACATATTCATAGGTAATTTCCGCTTATAGGTAATTTCCGCTCAAATCAGCAATGGAATATCATCTCAAACGGTTTGCTGTAGATGTGAAAAGGTAGACCTACTAGGCCTCATAGTATTATGTTGCGTAAGTCAGTTATTTTACTTAAACCCAATCGAAAACTTATGGGGAGACTTGAAAAGGTGAATTGGCACAAATACGTTTCCAACATTTGAAGAATTCTGGAAATGATGTGCGAATTATGTGGAATGAGATTCCTTTGAAGATTTTTGGCAAAATTATTGCTAGAATGCCAAAAAACATCGCAAAAGTCTTACAAAATGAGTATGACTAAATTAGATATTAACAATAGATTTCTATTACTAAGAAAATAATATCAAAAATTGGTTATGTTTCGAGTTTGTAGAATTGATGTACTTATTATTTTAAGCAACCCTTGCCTAAAATTTTTTGGGTAAAACGACCAAAAACATTAAGCTTGAAGTAGAAAATTCTTATGTTTACTACGATTATTTATAATCTACTATATATCAGAAAATTAAAAGTAGATTTAATTTTTTTTTCAAGTTACTTAAAAAAGTCTTACGAGGTGTGAAAGAAATGTTACAAGCGTGTACTTATTATTTTGTCCATTAAGATAAAAGCAAAACATTACAAACTAAATATTTCCTATGTAATTAAATATAAGTGTTTGAAAAAACTAGTTTATATTAATAACGATGATGAAAATAGAAAAAAAAATAATGAAAATTAAATATTTAAAGAAATTATTATAATTGCAACTGCTGCAAAATCGACCAAATAATGAGATGATAATAAAAAGTATTCCAAGTGTATCATCTGCTAGTTAGAAACCAATAATATGCGTTTTAAGATCCACGTGTAAGGCGATTATAGGACGTTCTTTAAATAGAGATCAAGCCATGTAAAGACGCAGCCCGTCTTAATCTGTGCTATGTAAACTACTCGTGATGTGTTAAGGCCCGCGCTGATCGCTTAACTTAGCGCTTATCGTATTAAGCCGCTGCGCTAATCCTAAGTATGGTTGCCCTTGGGCTTTGCCAAGCGATCTTTGCGCTGCTCATGCTTCGACTTGTGGACTGTTGTCTGGATGGCTGATAAAGACATCGACTACGACGACAAGTTGGCTGACTAGGAGGCTGTGCACACTGATGACGGCGATGAGAATGTTGAAGATGATGATGATGGTGTTGGTGATGGTGATGATGATGATGGCCCCTTAAGCTCCTGGGCAAACTATGAAAGAGCAAATTCCAAAGACAAATATATTCTGTGATAGCTGCTGTTGCTGTTGCTGCTATGGACGCTGCACAGGTGCCACTTGCTCCTTGGGGAGGCATCAAAAGAGGCCAGACCTACTTGGGTCTGTGTGTCGTCAATTGTTTGGCAATATTTTTTTCCTCTGCTCGACTCAAGTCGACTCGGCGACTTTGTTGGCCACTCGACACGACGCAATTGTCCTTGTTTTTTTGCACTCTTTCTCTTCTCACTCTCTATTTCTATCTCTATCTCCACCTTTTTCTCTTTTGCTCTGTCGTGTATTTTTCGTGTAGCATTGAGGAGCACTCCACAGCTCCTCGAGTGCTTCTCTAAATCTAAATGAGCAATTCATGTTGTTGGCAACCCTACTTGAGAGCATGCTCTTGCTTCTTCTCGTCCTTCCCCCGTCTTTGCCTGCTTTGCCACTCGGCTTGCTCCCGTTTGCATTACCCACTCACGCTCACTCTCACACACGCTTCTCGCTTCTTCTTCTTCCTTTTCCCTGTGACTGGGCGTGTCATTGTCGCATTGCCTTTGTAGTCGCATCGTCATTATGATGCTTATTATTATTATTATTATGTTTTATTATATACATACATATTTTTAGAGTACTTGTATTTTTTAATAATAAACTGACTTGACTTTTGTTGCTGCACTCTCCTCCATTCAACCACCCAGCTCACACACATGCGTACAAAAAAGCAGTTATTATTGTGCATAACACCCACAAAACCCCACAAAGGCCTGTAATGCCGCCCATTTCCATGATAGGTCATTAGTTGAAAACACAATGGAATTAATTGATCATTTTTTGCTCTGCATTAAATATGTATTTCAATAATTCATTTATTTACATAAATTTAATTGGCAAAAACTAAAGTATTTAGTAAATAATCAATGAATTCATTAAGATTTTGTATTATTCATATACAGTCGAGTCGCGCTAATTCGTAATGGCACGGGGATCAAATTTTTTACAATTTACGCAAGACTTCGACTTACCGATCGAATTAACATACATATCGAATTTTTTTCAAGGGGACAGAAATTTTTACGAATTATTGAGAATTTTGAATTAGCGGGGTACTATATTAACTTAATTATTTTGTTTTACATAATTTTTTTTTACAAAAAAAAAACCCGAAATTTTTTTATAAATATTCTTTAAAAAAACAATTTAAGCCTGGAATGTTGATTCGTGATCATATAATATTACAAGGAAGTAATGTCGGCGAGATGTCTGACACTGAAGCCGTATTTTATTTATTTCAACTAGATATACAGTCGAGTCGCGATAATTCGTTCACCGCTAATTCAAAATTATAGTTACTTAGTTACTAATAACTCAAATTATCTGACATTACTTGTTGTTATTCCGGGGTAAAAATACAAATTACTAAGTTATTTAAAATGTATGCAAATTTACAAATTGTTAATAAGTAAGAAGAACGATATTGTTTTTCTAGTTTATTTCATATTTTATTTATATTTTATTATCTTAAAGTTTTTCTATTTTTATATAGTTATAAGAAATTATGCCTGTTTATCTAATTTTTGTCTACTTTGCAACTATCGCATTATTTGTGCATAAAGTCTAGTTTTAAGTCTAGAGGTTACAAATTTGGCACAAGCAAGAAAAATGTTAATGAAGAATTTTTATACCCGCTACCCATAGGGTAGAAGGGTATTATAACTTAGTGCCAACAGGAAATGTATGTAACATGTAGAAGGAGGCATTTCCGACCCCCCGAAAGTATATATATTCTTGATCAGTGTCAACAGCCGAGACGATATAGCCATGTCCGTCTGTCCGTCTTTATGGGGTCGGAGATGCCTCCTTCTGCCTGTTACATACATTTTCTGTTGGCACTAAGTTATAATACCCTCCTTCTGCCTGTTACATACATTTTCTGTTGGCACTAAGTTATAATACCCTTCTACCCTATCTATGTATATTACATTAAGAAATTAATTTAAGTCTAAAACTTGTTATTGAACTTTACGGATCATCATTACAACAAAGATTTAACCCAACATCAATATTTTATTTGGAAAGCATCAATCAAGATCGATATCGTTATTTTCTAACTAAAAACAACATCTCTCTATCCCAAAAACAAATGTGCAAAATTCTTATATTTTTAAGATTTAAAGTGATTAAAGATAGTTACAGTAATTATTTCAGAAAATCCCCTTTTACTATGTCTTATCTATGTTGGGGCTGTGCGTTGATAGTACTATAGCTGGGTCAGTGTCTATGTACGAATGTATATAGATTATATTTTTGCGAAGAAATTGTTTTAAAATTCGAATAAGATGGTGTCTTAAGAAGATTTACTGCTTCAAGCATTTTTTTTTTAATTTGTTCTGCAATTCACTTTAATTAATGATAAATATTAATGCATCAGAAGAAATCGTAGCTCTATAAAATACAACGCCATGTTGTTTAATCGGCTATTCTTTCGAGAACGTGATTTGTGATCGCTTTTATGAAACTTATTCCTTGCTGATGAGATATTTCCTCTTAAATCCAAGGTAGAATTCAATATTATCGTTTTATGATTCGTCGGTGACATAGGATACCAAGAATATCTATCAACATATAGCAGAGGTGTATGTTGATAAAATGAATTGCATTTTTCAAAATCAATGGAATGCTCGCATGAAATTGTTATCAAAATTACATAAAAAATGCACAAAATATCTTTAACGAAGTTTGTAATTAATAAAAATAATTCAAAATTCTTGAATGCTCTTCTAATCGTATTTTCATCATTACTATTTCCACTTCCGTTTTATTTGTGAATGTTGATATGTAGACCCATTTGTGTTTACATCATTGTAATATATAATTTGTTTTTGAAAACGGGTAAAAACGTGCAAAAGATATTACTAAAACCGTAATCTATATATTTGAACAAAAAAATTCCAGTTTTCCAGTCGCTCGTTAAAGAGCGCGTCAAAAAAGTTACACTCCACGGAACACAATTACATTTTTTATATTTAAGCCTCAAAAGTACTTACATCAAAAAAATTTGAACAGACGCACAACTTTTAATCTACATACCAATATGATAATTTATCATATTCACAAGTTGTCTTCACTTTCACGATAAACCCAAAAGAAAGATGCAAAATTCATAATTTTTCACGGTTGCATTTTGATAAGCCAATCTTCCAATCAATTAGATGACTTTGTTAGCTCACCACATTCAAATAGGAGCCTTTAAAGAGACATTAAATTTTTTGTTTCAGAAATATAATATTTTGTACTTTATGCACAAATTCGGGACCTTTTGCCCATTGTGCACACCCACACACACATGCACACACACGTAACGTACACGGAGACAAATCGGGTGCAGTTTGTACACTCCAAATATTCAATTACGCTGCGGGTGGTCGCCGTTTACGGGTCCTTAGGGTTGAGTTCGCTCCTTGCTGCTGTTTATTGCCTTCCATCAGACCCCTAACGCCCTCTCCTCCTCTCCTCGACTCACTGTGTGTGTGCGTGTGTAGACTCCTGTACCGCTCGCTGATTCTGTTGACACTTCAGCTCAGGCGGTGGTATTTAATATGGGGCTCAACATTCTGTTCATTTCGTTCCGTTGCGTTTCATTTCTCTTTTTATTTTTATATTATTCTTTTCGATGCAACAAAAAATGTATAAAACAGAATATAATGAAAAAGGCTGCGAAAATGAAAATCGCTCGACGACACGACAACATCAAGTGTCAAAGTCAAAGACAGCGTACGCTAGAGACAAAGTCAGAGATTCGTTTGCAACGTTGTGTCAACGCTTTGAGTCGGCTTTTGATGATATGATGCCAGCAAGGGCTAACAGCAAATAAGGTCAGATGAAGGGCAGTCGGTGGAGGGGGTTTGGCCATCTACGCTCTCTGATCACAGGCGGAGTGATAAGGCAAAGTGCGCGGCAAACTTCCTGCTGATTGCTTAATTGACAAAGAGCATATGCGACGCATGAATGAATAAACGAACATCAAACTCACACACACACAAACACACACACACACACACACACACACACACACACACACGAACACTCGTTGCTCTGTCATTGTTGGTGGCCTTAAGCTGGTAGTTGTTGCTCTTGCTGGTGCTGCTGCTGCTGCTGTGTGGACTACGCATGGGCGTTCAAAATGCTGAAAATGCATTAAGCAAAGCGACAAGAGAGGAGTCAAGTTCAGCTCAGTAGGGAACAGGGGGTGGCAGCTCCACCTTTTGGGCAGTCCGAACGTATCTCTGCAGCGCCAAAGATTAAAATCAAAAAACTGTCAATTAGAGCACACACATTTTTCCTCATCAAAACTCAAAACCAACAACATCGAGCTGGAGTCGGAGACAGAGACCCAGACTTAGACCTGAACCCAGAGACGGAGGCAGGCAAAACTTAAGCTGCGTCCATCAATGTGACGCTGACGGCAATGGCGTCCCACGTTGCACGTTGCCCATTGCCCCATCGCCATCGACATTGCTGTTTGTTGTTGTCCGGCCTGTCTCTGGACCACACTAAGTCGCTGGAAGTCGTCGTCAGGCATTTGGAATTCATTGACATATTTCTTTTTTTTCACATATATATATATATATGTGTGTATAAAAACATACTTACTTGTATATATGTATATACATATACATACATATGTATATATATTCGCTCTTTTGTTGCTGCTTACTAGTGAGTTGTGTGCGTTGAATTCATATTATTTTTTCATTTTGTATGTTGTTGATGATTTTTAATTCACTTTCAGTTGAGAGTTGTGGTGGCAGCGCAGGTTTTGAATTACATTGTACCCACCCCAGAGATTCAAAGACAAGACAAGACGAGTTTTAGTTTGAGGTGCGAGTACATACAAAATATAAGTAAATACAGATTTATTTAGTTCGATCTTCCTTCACCAGCGCAACAAAACCCCAACAAGTCCAGCAACAAACCCAACCAACCAACGTCAACATCTTTGTCTTCTTCTTCTTCTTGCTCATCGTCTTCGTCGTCGTTGCCTTGTGTCTTGCGTATTGTGTCTGGAAGGGCAGACAATGAGAGGAAGAGCTTAAAAATAATACCTTGGTCGCTTATGTTGGCTTTTTTCTTGGTCGTAGTTATACCAACATTATTATAAAGCAAACACCACCGCCCCCCTCCCCCTCCCCCCACCTCTCTCCGGCCACTCACCCTTTGCCCTTCTCCTCCCCCACCGCTTCACATGGCATTCATGTCCATGTCATCTAAAGAACCATCCACCCAACCATATATGTCCAAGTATCTGACCTGAGTATCTGTGTCTATAGCGCAATATTTGTATCTGTATCTGTATCTGCAGTTGTTGCGGTAGTTGGATTTGCCCCATTGTCACCAGATACCCGTGGCCAAAGCACGCTGAATCGGCTACGTTACATGCCATGTGTTAAAGCTGCAAGTGCTTTATTTAGTATTCTTTATTTTATTTTTATGGTTTTACTTTCTAATTTACATCTCACAAAGATGTCTCCATGTGGTGTGTGATGCCAAAGTCACAGCCAGATACAGAGGCAGAAGGGTGACATGACACTAGCAAGACAACTTGCCCATAATTGAACAAATGTTATCATTAATTAGCAAATTGGTGTCCTCAGTAAAGATGGCATGGCATGGAATGCAATTTCTAATATAACTAACTATTTAATAGGTCCTTAGGTACTTACTAAGTGTGCTAATCTGTTTATTGTTATTGACATGAATGTACAGAATTTATATACACATATTTCCATTTCGAGAAATAACAAAAAATGTAATCGATATTTTAACAAAAAATATACCAAAGAATATACTGAAACTTGTTTTATTGTATATAATTGAAAATAGCGGGTAAAAATCCACAACACCGTCCCACTGTCAACTAACAAACAATGCGCGAGCAGCTGCAAGTGAATTTTGCATATAAAATTGATTCTTTAATAACTCCTTGTTTTTCATTGGATCTCAACCAAATTCACAGGAATATTGAAACTCTCATTATTATTATTATTATTATTATTATTATTATTATTATTATTATTATTATTATTATTATTATTATTATTATTATTATTATTATTATTATTATTATTATTATTATTATTATTATTATTATTATTATTATTATTATTATTATTATTATTATTATTATTATTATTATTATTATTATTACTGCATTTCCAGTTTTTGGGGGCGGAAAGGGGCGTGGAAAAAATCTAAAACAAACTTGATCTGCGTAAGACCTATACGAATACTGTCACCAAATTTCATATCTCTAGGTCATTCACACAATTAAAACGTCCATATGCATTGGGCACAACTATTTTGATAAATAATTTAACAAATAACTTTTGTTCTACTTATCGGATTTTTACCGAAATTACAGGGTATACTAATAGTATTAAGCACAGATGGTCTACCAAATTACACAACATTATACAAAGAAGTTTTTTGGAGTTATAAGCGATTTACATCAAAAAACTTGACTTGTTCTAGATTTATGCATATTGTTGGCGAAGGAGGCGTGGCATCTAACTTTTGAAATAAACTTGATCTGTGTAAGGAATGCAGGAACCTTTTTACCAAATTTGGTGTGTCTATGTTTTATAGTCTCTGAGATCTAGGTGTTCATACAGCCAGAGATGCCTATATCGTCTCGGCTGTTGACAGTGATCAAGAATATATATACTTTATGGGGTCGAAGATGCCCCTTTCTGCATGTTACATACATTTTCTGTTGGCACTAAGTTATAATACCCTTCTACCCTATGGGTAGCGGGTATGAAAATCTAAATTGACATAATAAAATTGGCATATTAGACTTTGGTCTAAAGGTAGCTCTAATTATTGAAAATTTTAAAATTCTGGAATTTATAAATAATCAGTAAGAAAGAGTGTTTTGTGAGAAAGACAGAAAGGCTGGCGGTCAGACAGATTTTCATGAAAACACCCAGAGGCTTCAGCGGGGTGATGCGGCGGGAGGCAAAAAAAAGGCTACAAAAAAATAAATGATTGAACTTTCGCGGGCGAATCTGTATGGAAAACTTCCGAATGATCTTAAAATTAGCAAGGCAAGTTTGATCATTTACGATCAAATTACCCTTTTCAGTTGAATCCTTATGGGGATTAGCCAACTCAGTCTTATTTCACTACTACCATTTTCCGATTTTCAACTCTCTGACAATCAACACCTCGATCACAAAGTTTTTCTGGCGGGATAAACTGATATCTGCGATTACTTTGCCTGCCGCCTGCCTGCTGATAGTTCCAATTTCTTTTGACGCTGTGAGTTTTCGTTCTGGGACTAAGACTAACACGGGCTGTCAATCAAGCGATCGGCTTTCAAAAATGCAGTCAACTCATCTGCCCAACTTCATGCCCATTGTTTAGATGTTTTGTTTGTTGTGTTGTGTTATATATTTTGTGTGCAGTGCCTGATGGTGAAACGATCGCTGTGGATGATAGTTACTGGTTAGACTGTTTTCTAGAAATATGTTGTTTGAATATATGGAGGCAAAAGGGCCTTCATGGCTTTTGCCATTGACAATTCATATTTCTCACTTGGGCGCGATAAGAGATCGATCTCGAAAACGAAACGCGTCATAAAAAGGAAAACAAAATGGGGTAAATTTTTCAATTAGGTAACATCTGGAAATTTGATATGCCTATGCTTTCATCTCTATCTCTTTCCTTTTCCCTTTCTCAGTCTCTATATCTCTATCTGACAAAATTGCTCTAGACTTAAAACAGCAAACAAAAAATATATTAGTTGCATGAAAAGTAGTTTAAGCTTTTATTTTGAATCTATATAAGCGTGTTGACAACATTTTCCTATTTATTTAATTTAAGCTGTACATACATAATAACAATATAATTAAATGATCGTTTCTCGAAGCTAAAATGTTTGTTTGTCTTTCGAGTAGTTAGCTGCGTTGATTGAATCTTATTAAATAGCCAATAATTTGATATATATGTATATGTATCTAATTATCGGTCATATAATAATTAGAAACGATTTTTGATTTATTTTGAATTGAAAAAATGTGACTTAACATACCATACATATGTACATAGCTGCGTATATTGAAACTAATTAATGGGCCACGCTTGCTACTCTTATTTCAGTTGATTTAGCAATACTTCATTTGAATCATGTATTTAACAAAAAATGATGTTTAACTTAAATCGAAGTTTAAAAATCAGAATTATCTGAAATCAAATTTTAAGTAATTGGAGTAAATCTTAATGATTTGTGTACAAGTATTCCACTGGATTGTTTAGAATTGTTTTCTAAGGCACAACAGAAATCTTTTGTATTTTTTGTTTATAGTAAATTTTCTTCATTTTCGATTTGAATGCAAATAAAAACAAGTGAGAAAGCTACAGTCGAGAGTGCTCGACCGTATGATACCCGCAACCCATTTCGAGAGAAAAAAAAAATTTAATGGTATTTTAACAACAAATATACCAAAAATATACTGAATTTTGTGTTTTGTTTGCATATATTTGAAAATAACGGTTAAAAATCCACAACACCGACTTGGTCACACTGTCAACTAAACAAACAAAGCGCGAGCAGCTGCAAGTGAATTTTGCATATAAAATTGATTCATTAATAACTTCCTTGTTTTGCACTCGATCTCAACCAAATTCACAGAAATCATTGAGAATATAATTGTTATTATGCATACCAAAATTCAATGCTCTAGGTCTATTATTACGGCTTTTACAGTTTTTTGGGGCGGAAAGGGGAGTGGCAAAAATCTAAAACAATCTTGATATGCGTAAAACCTACACGAATACTGTCACCAAATTTGATATCTCTAGGTAATTCACACACTTAAAACGTCCATATGCACTGGGCACAACAATTTTGATAAATAGTTTCACGAATAACTTTTGTTCTACTTATCCGATTTGTACCAAAATTACAGGGTATCAATTATGAGTATCAAGCGCAAATGGGTTGCCAAATTACACATCATTACACAAAGTTTTGGAGTTTTACCCGCTACCCATAGGGTAGAAGGGTATTATGACTTAGTGCCAACAGATAATGTATGTATCAGGCAGAAGGAGGCATCTCCGACCCCCCGAAAGTATATATATTCTTGATCAGTGTCAACAGCCGAGACGATATAGCCATGTCCGTCTGTCCGTCTGTATGAACACCTAGATCTCAGAGACTATAAGAGCTAGAGCTACCAAATTTGGGGACAGTACTCCTGTAGGTCCTACGCAGATCAAGTTTATTTCAAAGGTTGGATGCCACGCCCCTTTCCGCCCCCAAAAGTCTGTAAAAGCCGTAATAATAGACCTAGAGCATTGAATTTTGGTATGCATAATAAGATTCTCAATGATTCCTGTGAATTTGGTTGGGATCGAATGAAAAACAAGGAAGTTATTAAAGAATCAATTTTATATGGAAAATTCACTTGCAGCTGCCCGCGCTTTGTTTGTTTAGTTGACAGTGTGACCATAACGGTGTTGTGGATTTTTATTCGCTATTTTCAAATATATACAAAAAAACAAGTTTTAGTATATTTGGTATATTTTTTGTTAAAATATCATTTAAGTTTTTTGTTTTCTCTCGAAATGGGTTGCGGGTATCATACGGTCGAGCACTCTCGACTGTAGCTTTCTTACTTGTTCTTTATCTGGTTTTGCGTGTTTTACAAAACATAGATGCGTTTCATAACATCGAATCATCGGAAACATCGATATCGACACATACATATGTACACTTATGTTTTTGTACATCACTACTATCAATTTCATTTTTTTTTATTCTTTTGTATATTATACTTGAATTATCTGATAAATACGGCATCGCTAGAAATTTGGTATTTATATCCGCTACCCATAGGGTAGAAGGATATTATAAATTAGTGCCAAAAGAAAATGTATGTACAAGGCAAAATGAGGCATCTCCGACCCCATAAAGTATATATATTCTTGATCGTTGGCAACAGCCGAGACGATATAACCATGTCTGTCTGACTGTAGATTTCAGAGACTGTAACATCTAGACACACTAATTTCATTACACAGATCAAGTTTATTTCAAAAGCTGGATGTCACGCCCCCTTCGCCCACAATATTCGTAAATGTAGAACAAGTCACGTTTTATTTTATGCAAATCGCGTATAAATTAAATAGTTCTTGGTGTATTGATTTGTTATTTGGTTAGCCATCAGTGCTTAATACTCTTAATATACCCTGTAATTTTGTTAAATATCGGATAAGTAGAACTAAAGTTATTTGTTAAATTATTTATCAAAATAGTTGTGCCCAATGCAAATGGACATTTTAAGTGAGTGAATGACATAGAGACATATCAAATTTGGTGACAGATTTCTTCTAGGTCTTACGCAGATCAAGTTTGTTTTAGATTTTTCCCATACCCCTTTCCGCCCCTGAAAACTGGAAAAGCCGTAATAATAAATCAAGAGCATTGAATTTTGGTATGCATTATAATAATTATAGTCTCAATGATTCCCGTGAATTTGGTTTCGATCGAATATTTGTATATTATTTAATTTTATTCAATCAAGCGATGTCAAATATTCTGTTTCGTCCATATTTATACCCGCTACCCATAGGGTAGAAGGGTATTATAACTTAGTGCCAACAGAAAATGTAACAGGATGAAGGAGGCATCTCCGACCCCATAAAGTATATATATTCTTGATCAGTGTCAACAGCCTAGATGATATAGCAATGTCCATCTGCCCGTCTGTCTGACCATTCGTATGAACACCTACCCACCAGCCGCCCACCATCCGCCCCCTAAAATCGAAAAAAAATATTACTTGTTTTTCTTAATATATTAAAAAGCAAATGAAATTAATTAATCAAAGTTCATTGCTGGGCAAGCTAGTTTAATGTTGGTATACTTTTGATTAATTGCAATCGGCTTATATATTTTTTCTTTCCTAAATATTTGAGCTTTTATTTTGTTGAATCAATGGAAATGCGAATGCTTAAATTTGTTATCGTTGGAGTTTGCTACCATTATCGAATCTAATTTCATATTCTAAACATCGTTTAATGCATCAATTTGTCATACTAACAGAATTAACGGGCTAGACTTCAAAACAACAAACATTTTGCCCCGCGCAAAAAAATGTTGACATATGCATAGCCCGATGATAATGCTGATGACGAACTCCTACTCCTACTCCTCTCTGTCCACAGCCCTCTCCCATATTCCCTTCCGCTTTCATTTGTACTTTCTTCTCTGGGTGCGTTTTGTTTGCTTTGCTTAATGCCAGCACCTAGCAACCGAATGCAAAATCTAATCCAAGCTTGCTTCCTTGCCACTTAAATTAGTTACCCCTGATCTAATCAGCCGGCAAACCTGGTTGTCCCGGGTTGCCGCGGCGCCTAATTGAGCATATGCCAATTAGCATAACACACACAGAGTGAGAGACAGCGAGATGAAGTGGGGTGGGAATACAGGGGGGATAGGGGGGTAGGTAAGCGACTGGTCATTCCCCCATCAGGATGCGCACATTAACAACGTCATTATCGACAATGCACAAAAAATGCTCATTTGCCTTTCGATACCGCTGCTGTAAATTGTTGCCAGCAAGTTTGTTGGAGGTTATGTTTGTTGCCTTGTGGGTTGTTGGTTAGTTGGTTCGTTGGTTGTTGAATGGTTGGCTTGTTGGTTACTCACTGGATTTTAAACTACCCCGCAGGCGAGCTGATCTCTCTCTCAACTCATCGTCGTCGTCGTCGTCGCCTGATTATAACTCTGCGACTCACTGACTGACTGACTGCTTGGCAACCAGGCTTGCTTTCCCATTTGACACAGCTCCGCTTTATTTTTATACAATATTCCTTGTGTGCCTTCTGTTTTCTGATTTCCCACTCTGTGCTCAACTCAGCTTGGTGTGGTTGGTTTACCGCTTCCGGCTGCCCTCTTCTGCATTTAATTAATTTAAAAGCGTGTGGATAATACCCTGGCATTTGCAATGAAAAGTCAAATGAATTGAAAACTCAAAATGTTAATTCTCAAAAGCAAACATAATAACAACCAGAACAAACAGCAGCCGCAACAACAACAAATACCTGAACACTAACGACAACTACTTAAAGTGACAGGTAGCCATCGAGGACACCGGCTCAGAGAGCTCTCCAGGTACCTCGCACTGTTGTTGTAATCAGCAAATTACAAAAATTAACTCAACAACAAAAACAACAAGCAGTACTCTTCGTCACTCTCAAAATTATAATAATAAACAGCAACAGTTTAGCAGCAGATTATTAATAAAACACCAACAACAAAAAATAGCATTACATTTTTGTTGATTTTGTGTGATCTTTGTCAAACTGATAATACATTTGTTGTTGCTGCTGCTTCGGTTTTTTAAAGAGATTTTACGGATAAATAAATGTATACACGTAGCTCAAACATAACGTAAGTCGTAAGATGCTTAAACTGAGATCAAGACCATACTTTAATGCAGCCGTATTCAACCTGTTTTTGCCTATTTTCGGATGACATTTTCTCTTTATGCTCACAAATTTAATAAACAAAACTTGCTTCATAAAATATGGTTAATTTTTAACAAATACATGGTAACATTTTGTTAAAGAAAATTACATTTACTATCTAGAATCAAATAAGACAATGCATTTTTTTAAGAAACCTTTAATTGAAAATTATAAAAAATGATATACATATTGATTTAGTAAGAATTTAACCTTTTTTGCGTTTTCGTTATAACTTTTTCCCATCAAAATTTAGTAAATACTTTTATATTGATTAAATATTGATTAAAAAATTGACTTATAATGAAATTTCTATATTTTCTTAAGTAGAGTGCTCTACAAAAATACAAACAAAAAATTACAAAAAAATTAAATTGGAAATTCAAATGACCTTTTGAAATAATAAATTCAGTTCTACAAAATGGATTACTTAAAATCAACATAATAATAATAATAATTTATGGAGCAAATATAAGTTAAACAATATATTAAACGGTTGGTAAGCATTTAATTATAGCAATTTAATTATAAATTATGCGGTTAAATCTAATTAATCTAAATTACAAACAAGTAAGAAAGCTACAGTCGAGAGTGCTCGACCGTATGATACCCGCAACCCATTCCGAGAGAAAACAAAAAACTTAAATGATATTTTAACAAATAATATACCAAATATACTAAAACTTGTTTTTTTGTATATATTTGAAAATAGCGAATAAAAATCCACAACACCGTTATGGTCACACTGTCAACTAAACAAACAAAGCGCGGGCAGCTGCAAGTGAATTTTCCATATAAAATTGATTCTTTAATAACTTCCTTGTTTTTCATTCGATCTCAATCATAGAATCATAGAATCATAGAAAATATAATTATTAATATGCATACCAAAATTCAATGCTCTAGGTCTATTATTACGGCTTTTACAGACTTTTGGGGGCGGAAAGGGGCGTGGCATCCAACATTTGAAATAAACTTGATCTGCGTACGCCCTATAGGAGTACTGTCCCCAAATTTGGTAGCTCTAGCTCTTATAGTCTCTGAGATCTAGGTGTTCATACAGACGGACAGACGGACAGACGGACATGGCTATATCGTCTCGGCTGTTGACACTGATTAAGAATATATATACTTTATGGGGTCGGAGATGCCTCCTTCTGGCTGTTACATACATTTCCTCTTGGCACTAAGTTATAATACCCTTCTACCCTATGGGTAGCGGGTATAATGACTTAATTTTCAGGGCCTACTTAACATAAAATTATATATTAATGAATTATGAGTTTTTCCTGATGAAATAGAGTGAAATATGAATAAATTAGGTATCAAACAAATTGTTCTCAATACCCCAATACACTAATAGCTCTATCTCTCTCTCTGGATGTGCGATTTAAATAATTTGTTTGCATTGTTTACATTTGTAGGTTAATGCAGTCGAGTAACAGTGATCACTTGAAATCGCAAACCGAGAGAGAGACGCAATTTAGTTAAGTTATATAGTAACTGAGCAATTAGATTGTTTGTTTTTATGAAATTCCTATGGGTGCCACTTTTGATTTGCATTATCTCTGTTGATTTCCTGAGCAGCAAAAACCAGAACAAAATTGCAGCTCCAAAATAAAGCAAAGCCAAATGTTTTGCAGTTTGCTGGTCAAAAAGGGATGGCCAAATAATCTTGTGCCTGAATGCAATTGCAACAGACACATGGCAAAACGTGCAGCTTGTTGCAGTTGTAGCAGTGGTGGTGGTATTGGTGTTGTAAATAGCTTGGCCTGCCAAATGAAATCGACTGTGTCGCCCAAAAGGTAGTCCTGGTTACTACAACTCATATGCAGATGCAGATAGAGACACAGATGCAAATAGCGGTAGACGTAGAGTTACATGTGTGTGAATGTGATCAGATGAATGACGCGTGTGCTGCTAGATAGATGAATGATATAGGAATGGAGATGGGTAGTTTAAGTCGCTGAATTTTGGCAGCATTGCTATTAATGTTTGCTTGTTAGTTAGTTCGTTAGAGTGTGCTGCCCCTATTTCTCCTATTTCCCAACTTCCATCGTTAGCTCAGCAACAATACCTCCAAAACCATCCTATATCTTTCCCTATAACCCCTACGTGCTGCATAACAACCCCGAACCGCAGACGAGAGCTGCCTGTGTGTTTTATGTATAATATTTGGTTGGGGCGTTGTGACGTTTGCTTATGTATCAGCGAGTTTTTGGGGCACGAGTTGGACAAGGTTCGGGGTTCGGGCTTATGTTCGGTTTCGGGTTAGGTGGCTCTTGGCTTGATTGGCGTTGCCTGTGCCTGGGTAAATGACAAGAAAAATTGCCAGCAAATGAAAAAAACTCAAAAAAGACAAAAAGCATACATATATACAAAAAAATATATGTATAAAAATAAAGAGCACAAAAAAACGATGAACAGAAAGAGGAGAAGAAGTGTACACACGAAATTTCAAAGCCAAGGAAAGAGAAAAAACGCAAGATATAAAGAAATAAAAGAAATATAAAAAGCAAGCAAAAAAAGGAAAAGTCTCCTTGGCTTGGAGTTTTCCGCCCATTACCAGAGGCGGCAGCAACAACAACAGCGAAAAGTGCTGAAGAAAATTGTGACTTTGAAGAACGTTAAAGGTGGCCCTGGTTAGTCAGGGGGTAGCTGTACAAGTATTGTGGTGAGAATGATGGGGAGCGCGAGGTACATACATACAGGCACAAGCAAGCCAACGCTAATATAAGCGAAGAGTGCGTGTGTGTATGTATATGTATTGGGAATCGCCGCGTATGGTATGTTCGTCTCGCTCGCACACGCGCTCAGCAGAGCGCAATAACAACTGCAATGGCGACAATTTAACGGTTGCGTCGACGTCGACGTCGGAGTCGATGCCGATGCCGATGTCGACGACGCGCATGGCTGGCTGGCAACGCCCCATTGACTGTGCGAGCGAAACGATGACGGTAGTGCGAAAGAGTAACGACTAGCATTGGAGGCAGCGCAGCGCATGTGGAACGCATGGACGGTATTTGGGAACAGTGGGTACAGTTTTCAATGCGTTCTGCCGTCGTTGGCGTGTGGAACATTGTTCTTGTTTAATTTATTTTCTTGCCGGCTTGTCAGCTTTTTCTTTGTTGTGCGAATTTTAAAAACTCAAATTTATGCAATTAAACGAAAGAAAAAAATCAACATAAAGAGTAGCAAAAAAAACTGCATTATTTATCGACGAGACATTTAAATATGTATTTAAAAACAATAATGTGCTACTGCGTGCTGCTGATCCTGTTGTTGTATAAATATTTACGAGAATTTTGTTAGCGATTCTCCATTCTCGTGGCCATTTTTCAATACAAGTAGCACATTCCAAAAATTTAATGCTTCATTTTGTGGTCCCAGCTCAGACACACACCGATACACACGCACACACACTTGCATCCATCGATTTTATGGCCATTTTTCAAAACGCTTTTTTTACTAATTAATCAAATTAAGCTGAGCCTTTTGTTAGGCGACTTTGCTGACTTTGGAATCACACAAAAATAAGAAAAATATTAAATAAAATTATGGGAGGCTTTTGTTCGCGGTTTACTTTTCCGTTTTCTTCCGTTTCTTCAACGTTTTGTAGCCAGATCTCCATTTGAAACTAATAACTAACTTATACCACAACTCTATCATCATGATAGTATTTTCAATTTTGTCAAACTGTATTATATTTTAAAGGCTTACTAATTATATATGAATTAAGTCTTCATATATCATATGTATGTACATATATATGTACATATATCTAGCACTCTCGACTGTAGCTTTTTTACTTGTTACACTTAAGATGCTTCGCTCCTTCAAGATTAAGTTTTTTAAGTAATAAGTTTAGCTAGGTAACAATGATATTTATAGACGTCTAATATTATAATCGCTATTTTGTAAGAACAAAAATTGTAAGGAACCCCAATAAAATGTGGTTGAAATTCGTTAGATAATAGCTATGTTCGTCTGTCTAAAAGCTACAGCTACAAAAAAAAAAAAAATGTTATTGCTGCACGCAGATCAGTTTGTATTAAAATTTATCCCCTCCCACAAGTTTGCTAAATATTTTCTTGCCCTGCAAAACTGGGTAGCGTAGGTACAAGATGCAAGATAAAATGCAATTTTAGATGACACCGCATTGACAATAATTTTTAATTTGTATCTCTGTTACTAATTATCTTTTTTTATAACTCTATTTTAAGCTTTTTGAAAAGAAGCAAGTTTAAATGAAATGTTAAAGGATGCTGCATTGAACAGCACAAAACAATATATTTTTATTTCATAGAAATATTTACTAATTTTGTGTTCATTTATCTGTCTATTTATAAGATATTTTCATCACAAGATTGTAAGACTTTGACCTCAGGTTGTTCCTTGGCAACGGTGCCTGCTCATGTCAAATTAATCAGGTTGAATGACAAGAGAAAACAAATAAACTAACGATTACAAATAATTCTCAAACTATGATTATTAACAAATCACCAATACCCTGAACAATGCCAACAAGCTGACAATTAATCAATTAGAGACAAAAGTGCACAAAATTTCAGCATCAACAACACCGAAGTCGAGTTGACAAGTGGATTTCTTCATTTCAATAGCGCTATTTAGCATAATGCGAGACTTGGGGCAACTTAAACTGAACTCAACGGAACAAAACGGCGAACAACATCAAAGTGGATTGATTGTGTGGAATGGGATGAGGGAGGAGGAGCGGCGTATGTGCTAGAAATCATAATAAACACACACGCCGCACATTATCAGCAAAGTGCAGCGGCAGTCGCCGCGGTGTCCATTAGCAGAAGCCAAAAATTAAGTTGATAAACAAAATAAAAAAAAGGCAGCATGGTGAAAACCGAACCGAACTGAACCGTTCACGGAGCGGGTGGGAAGAAGACGGGCGGGAAGATGCGGCAGACGGCGATGCACGTGTCATCAGTCAAAGCGGTAAGCGGCAACCAGCAACCAGCAACTAACAATCAACAACCAGCAGGAAGAGCAACTGCAACAATCACAGCAATGACAAATCATGGACGCTATTTGAATACTCTTTAATCTCTTCAGAAGCATTAACACAGAACCATATACAAATAATACTTAAGGAAATATTATATAAATATGTTACATATATGTATATATATATATATGGCAAATGTTTTGTGTTCTATGTCATCTATGTGTGACCACTCAAAAGATGTCGCAAACTGCATTTTGCTAATAAATGCTGTGAGGCCATTACATGAAATTGACACTAAACAATCCGGCCGTTTTCACATTATTAATATTTAATAATATTAATAAATGATTTAAATTCCTTTCTTATTATATATGAATTAATAACGGGAATTTTGTAAAAATCTTATTTGTATAATCGATTTTTATAGCAATAAAACGTGTTTCACAAAAAATTTGGTATAGTCTCTGAGGTCTAGGTGTTCATATGGACGGACATACAGACTGACGGACATGGCTTTATCTTCTCGGCTGTTGACACTGATCAAGAATATATATCTTTAGGTATTTATTATTGTATTTAAAGACTATAATTTATTGTGGGGAAAAAATTTTTACAAAAACTCCATGAAGCAACGTCTAATAATGTATTCAAAATAATGAAAAAAAATATATTTATTTAAGTACAAATAAAAATGTAAACAAACAATAAATTAATTACGAAATAAACCAATAATAGGCATATGTAGTCGATTTTCAGATTTTCATAAATATGTTGTCTAATTAAACTATAATAATAATCGGATGGTTTTCATAACATGTATTAGAGTATATTCTATCTATAGTCTATATCTTATCTGATCCTCATTAAAAACTTCTCATACAAATTTATATTTTATTTGTTCTCTACTCGTGGTCCAAGTGATCTTATCTGCTCTTGCTTATACTCTAACACATATTTTGTTTTGGTTTGGCTTGGGACAGTCTCTGAAAAAATGCCTCTGGATGATATCTAATACTCTAGGATCGACTCACAACATGCAGACAAAATCAAATAAATAATGAGCTGGGGCGGTAATTGTGTATGGTTTATGGTTCTTTGATAGCTGTTGTTGTTGGTGCATATTCAGTTTTGGGGTTATACGACTTGTGGCATAGCATAGTAGTCTGCGTCCCGCTGTTGCAGATTAAAAACAATTTCAGCCGTCGAGCATCTCAATTTGCAGGCTTCCTATTCCTATGCCAATTGATTGAGCCGGGGCCGAGTTTCAAGCAGCATCATCACCAGCAACAGCAACAGCAACAGCAACAGCAGCAGCAGCAGTTCCACTTCCAATGGTAGTCATGGTCCCCACAGGCCGCAAATACGCTCTACAACGAAGCCTCATAAATACCGAATTAGTTGGTAATTCTATAAGCAACACGCGTCCATTGATGGATTGGCTGCCAGTTGCTTTGCGTTGCCTCGCCTTGATGCGACTTGCCCCTTTTGCGGGGCACACGCTTGACGTGGGCGCGTGCTAGATAATGAAAAGGCACGAGCGGCAAATTGTATCTGAGAGATACACGCTAATAGATTCGCATTGCCGTTTCCCGTTTCCCGATTGTCGATTGCCGCTTTTGCGTGACGGCTGCCGTGTGCCGCAGCGGCGACAATCAGCCGCAAATGGCAAATGAATTTTCATTTTTCATTATCATAATTAACAGAAAGATGAAAGCTCTTACACAAACACACACATGCATCATACGTATAGTGAGATACACATACTTATAAGATGTAAGGAATTTGCTGTGCGTCAAGACAATGAGCTGTCCTGAACCTCATCTTAAACTGGTTATTGTGGCCAAGGTTCATAAAATGAGTGGGAGCATCACAAAAAAATTTAAAAATAAATCTACAATCACCCATGCTTATAAAAAAAGCTGGGAGGCGTGGCAACTGCGATTGCGTATGCGACTTTGACTTCAACGGTTTATGAGTGGAATTAATAGTGATGATGATGGCCGCCAGACTCGCCGACGCGCCTCGCCTTGCTGCACGAGAATCAAGCACACACACATTCTCATTGACATCCACATTTTATCCACACTGTGTCCCCAAGGAACATGAGCATGTTCGCATGATCGCCAGGGAGCCAACAGTGATCCGCAGACAAAAGACCCCGAAATCAATGCAAAGACGACGCGTGCCCACGAATAGCTACCAGACAGATACCCATACAGATATGGATACTGACGACAGTTACTGTATCTCGCCTTATGTTTAAGAAAAAACAATCTATGAACATTAGAGAATCATACCAATAATCGAATTTTCTCTGACCACTAATTCTTCTAAATAATTAACATGACAAATGTCACATATAAAACTGATTAACTGAACTAAACGTATTGAACTAATACTCGTATATATCATGAAATATTTTCTAATAAATTTCAAATATATATTTTTGGGATTCATTATAATTTTTGTTTTTACAAAATAGCGATTATAATATTAGACGTATATAAATATCTTTGCTACTAGGCTAAGCTTATTATTTGAATAGCTAAATTTTGAAGAAGAGAATGTTAATATAACAAGTAAAAAAGTTACAGTCAAGAGTGCTCGACCGTAAGCTACCGGCATCCCATATCGGAAGAATACAAAAATCTTAAATGCTATTTGAACAAAAATATACCAAACAAGTATACCGAAATTTCTTTTTGTGTATAAATATAATTGAAAAATTCCATAAAATACCTACATGGTCATACTATAAACTAAACATCAAAGAGAGAGCAGCTGCATATGAATTTTGCCCTACAAAGTTGTTTGTTGAATAGCTTTCTTACTTGTTTTTGTTTTAACATTTTTTAATTATTTATTTAATAAAGTAACAATATTATATTTGGAAACGCTTTTATAAATTGCCAAAGATAAAAAAATTTTATATTTGCAAAAAAAGTTGCAACAATTTTTAATGTCGATACAATATGTAATGAGAGAACTTTATTCTTATAAGAACGTAGTTTGTTGGCGTAATGGTTAGATCGTACGTCTGCGTCTCAATCATGACTCGGTCCTGGGTTCAAATTATGCTTATAAGATTTTGGACATTTACAAAAGTCTTTTTTTTTATACAGTAAATGTATGTAACAGGCAGAATGAGGCAATTGCGACCACATAAAGTATATATTATATATTCTAGATCAGTGTCAACAGTCGAGACGACATAGACATGTCCGTCTGTCCGTCAGTCTGACTGTAGACAGATCTCAGAGTTTATGAGACCTAGAGACACAAAATTTGGTACATGTGTAGGTTCCTGCACTAATTACGCAAATCAAGATAATTTTCCATTTTGGATGCAACAATATTCAGCAATGTGGAAAAAGGTTTTTTGTATTCAAATAGCGTATGACTTGAAAAGTTTCTATTGCAATGATGTGTAATTTGGTTCGCCATCTCTGCTAAATTTAATATACCCTGTAATTTTGGTGTAAATCTGACCAGCAGAACAAAACTGATTTGTTAAGAAATTGTTCACAAAAAGGTGTGCCCAATGCAAATGCACGTTTTAAGTGTTTAAGTGTAACCGTGTTATGATTACAAACTAGTATGAACAGGGTATCTTTGCTGTAGATTTCTTACTTATTATTGCCAATCAATGATTTGAATTTTATTTAAGCGACAAGTAAATTATTTTTCATTGCATCATTGACTTCTAAAAATATAACACAAAACTTTGGCTTAAAATCTTCATTTAATTTGAACTCCACCGAATAACAGTCCCAGAATTTTATTTAAGCGATTAATCAAAGGAAATAGAATTAATCTTTATAGTTTGATCCACATTCGGTTGTCTTTATTTGGATGTATTCCGAACATTTGAACATCTATATGAGTTGGTAAAGCCTGAAGATACCAGTCGACTTATCCCGAAATGTATTTAATAATCGCTTAATGTCCACGTAAAATAAAAGAAAATTACATTTTTGTTTTTATATATATATTATTCATCTGATCATATTTTTGTGAACTTTTTACAATTATTTTAGTTTATAATTAAAAAAAAAAAGAATTAACCAGTTTGCTTAAACATTAGCATATGTGTCTTGTATATATATGTATATACGTGCATATATATATGAATACATATATGTGTATGTGCACATTTGCATAAATGCACGTAAATGCAGACATATATATATATGTATCGTATATATATATACATACATATATTGCTTAAATATACCGCATATGAGTATATACACATATGAAGTATATATAAAATTTTATATCCTCTTAAAAGTTAACAACTAATTTTTGCTTGTTTTTTCCACTTTTTATTTTTTTCCCCTTTTTTCATCCCACATTCAATTTTTCATCTGTTGTTTTGGTTACTTAAAATATATACCAAAAAAATGCACTTATATTTAGTTATTTGCTAAATGTTTTCTTGTTTCTATATAATATCGTTATTGGGTGTATATTTGTATGTGTATGCAAGAGTGATTGTGTTGTGTGTGTGTGTTTTTCAAACAAAATAGATGCGCTTAAATTACAATTAAATTGAACTTAAAACTAAACAAAAGACTAAATTAAAAAAAAATTGTTTTTGCAATTCATATGTACCTTATGTAGATACAAGAATACATGTGTGTGTATGCGCGTGTGTGTGTACGAGTCGAGTGCTGGAATATTAGAAACAGTTGTTTTTATTCTTTTTATATAATATTTTTAATTTTTTTATTAGCATAAGTTATGGTGAAGATATACACACATATATTTTTATAAATATATATATATATATATATACGTATACATTTATATCTATATATATATATATATACATACATATATGCTAGATTTATGTATATAATATATAATTGTACATGAACATATATGTACATGTCCAAGTATATAATTACATATAAACGACTTAAGTGTAATATTTCTATTTGCTTCTTTTTTTTAGTTTTTTTTTGAAAAGATTTTCGCTTGTTTTGCTATTTTATTCAATTTTTGTACAAGTTTAAAATTATTATAATTTTTTTTAATAAATATTCGTTTGTTTGGATTGTGGCTTGTTTCACACATATATATATAGATATACATATATATACATATATATATATATATAAATATATATATTTGCAATAAAGTTTACTATACAAGTATGTATATTTGTTATATAGTTGCAGATGTTCCGATCTTTAGATGCTTAAGTACTAATACTTTTTGCTTCGAAGTTTGCAATGGTTGCTTTGCTTTGAAAGTCTGAAATGTTAATTCATTTATTAAGTGTTGTTTTTATTTTGTATAATAATATTTACTATATATGTATCTATATATATAAATCTTTTTATATAAAGACGACAAAATTATGCTTTGAACTTTTAACTTGTTGTCACAATGAAATGGATTTCAATTTGTGTTTTTTTTTTCATTACATATTTTTTTTTATTAGCTATGAAAGGTTGATGTTTTTTTTTTAGTTAGAACTGTGAATTAGTGTTATTAATTTTAAATGTTTTATATGTTAAAAATTGTATTTCTTATTATTTTTTTTATTGATATGACGCGCTGGCTTCGTAGGGGATTTTGAAAGAAATAGAAATATTTCGAATTATTTTACAACACTAAATGAAGTAAACAAAATTGATTGCAGAGCTTTTCCCACAGCATTAATCAGCTAAGTAGATTATGTATATATATTTTCAGAACCTTTACCCGCACGCCCACCCCGCCATAAAATGGTCTATATATTGCAATTTTTCTTATAGCATTTTCGTTATGTTTTAAATTTCGCTCCCATGAAAATGATCATTTAAGAGTTTCAACAAATTTGTCTTGGTTGTTGTTTTTTTTTTCTTATATCACTCAATTTCTTCGTTGATCCTGATATATACACACATGTGTACATATATCTCTATTCTAGAATATACGTATATTTAATAATAGTGCATAAATGTATAAAAAAATGTTATTTACTAGCAAAAAAAAAAAAAAAAATTATATTTTTGTATATATAACATATGTATGTATAGATTCCTTTAAATTTGTTTTGTTCGATTGTGAAAGAGAGAATGCAGCGCAGGCGAGAAGACAGCTGGAAAGGAGGAGAAAGATATGTATGTGGAGATAATTAACTAACCATAGCCGGCATGACTATGATCATGCTCCTGTACCAAATCCTGCTGCTGCTGCTGCTGCAATTGCTCCTGCTGCGGCAGATTGGGCTGCTGTTGATGCTGGTGCTGATGTGGCGAATACGGCTGCGGCTGCAACTGGGCTTGCGACTGCTGCTGGGGCTGTGGCGAGCGCCCGCTGCTGGCGCTGCTGCTGGCCCCACTGCCGCCAGAGCTGCTGCAGTACTGGAAAAGCAGATTCTACACCATGTTCGCATACTTATCCTGCGGCGACATGTAATCGAGACTGTTCTGCGAGAAGGCCTGCGCCGACACGGTGCCGGTGAACGAGGGGGACGGCGACAGGCCGAAGTTAGAGGCCGTATACCCCGAGTGTCCCATGTTGTAGTTGACCTGATTCTGATTGCTAAAGTATTCCATCTGCGAGTAATAGCTGGGCGCCTGGGCGTAATTGTTGGGATACTGTTGATATTGGTTATGCCAGAAGTTGTAGGAGTCGTGGTTGGACATGTACGCCGAATGGGCCGAGTGATGGGCCGATGCCGACTGCGCCGATTGGGCGGCATGCGCGGCGGCTGCTGCCGATTGCGGGGACATGGGGGTGATGGGCGGTGAGGGCGTGGTAATGCTGCTGCTGCTGTCCATAGGCGTTATGTTGCCGCCCGGCTGCAGCAGACGCGGATTACTGGCCGCCGCTGTCCCATAGATGCTATGATGATGATGCGCCCCAGCCCCAATATCCCCGCCCGCATCCTTCAGTGTGTCGTACGGCGAGCGCAGCGCATCGCCCGAAATGCCGCTGACGCCGACACCAACGCCGAGGCCAACGCCGACGCCGCCGACGCCGCCATTGCCACCGCCAACGCCGCCGCCAACGCCATAGTTGCCGCTCAGATGCTCCTTCTTGCAGACGATGCTCACCGGACTGACGGATGTGGCCGGCGTCGGCAGTAGCGGTGACGAGTTCTGATGCGCTGCGGTCACGTTGAGGGCCGCGGCCGCTGCTGCTGCTGAGATGTGGGCGTTGCCGGTGCTGCTGTTAGTCGAGCCGCCATTGTTGTTGCTGTTATTGTTGTTGTTGTTGTTGTTGTTGTTGCCATTGTTGTTGGCATTGAGGAAGGAACTGTGATGTGATTTGATCGATTGCGCTGCCGCAACGGCTGCAGCACTTGCTGCAACTGCTGCCGAGCTGCTGCTACCAGCGCCGCTCGCGGTACTCGAGCTGCTTTGGCCGGCTCCGTTTCCGTTTTGTTTCTGGCTTGATTTGTTGCTGCTGTTATTGTTATTGTTGTTGCTGTTGCTGCCGGAACTGTTGTTGTTGCTGCTGCTGTTGTTGTTGCGTCCACTGTTGGCGCTGGAGCTGCTGCAGCTGCCGCTGCCACCGCTGGCATTCTTGGAGCTGCTCAAACTGTTTGATTGCTGCTGCTGTTGCAACTGTTGGCGACATTTGGCTCGGCGATTCTTAAACCACACCTGTAAGCATAAAGGGACAGCAACCCATTAATTAGAAAGTGCTCATAAATAATAACTATAATAGCCGCAATTAAAAAATATGTGTCAGTGTCAACAGCCGCTACGATAAAGCCATGTGAAGCTAATGTAAATCTCATTTTCAAATCGAAACTCATTTCTAAAAAACGTATGTTTTATTTAATTTGCTGGATTGCAGTTGGTTTTTTTGGTTTTTTTTAATTTCTATATTTAAAACAAATTGTGGGAACATGTTCACAAAACTCCAATTGTTACTTAAAATACACTGCAGTGTATATTTTCTATTTGATATCAGCTGATTGGATTGCGGTTGGTATGAATGCATCTTACATTTAAATTTCGTTAATTGAAAGTGAAATTATTGCTATTATTTACAATTTCTGCAAGTAATTATTAATCATGTGCTTCATTGTTCAAGTTGTTTTTTGTGATGTTTTAGAGCATGCATTTTATTAAATTGTATTTTTAATTTAGTATAAAGAGCAAGATTAGTAGTAATGCTTGTGTTCATCATTGATTCATTCTACGCAAATCCCAAAACGGTCTGTCGTGTCAAAAAAATTGCAAGAAAACAACTGCAAAAATTGGAAACATTTACTGCAATATTGTCGCGTTCAAAATCGATAGCTCAAGTGTGACTTCTATAAAATTGTCACGTGTATCAAAAGCGACAAGTATTTGCTTAGTCAAGTGTGTTTTGTGTGTGTTTGTGTGTTAAGCGCATCTTGCCAGCGGCTGTGAAATTTTCCCACATCAATTAGTTGGCTGGGCGGGCAATGAATAAATTATATGAATTGTTTGACAAGGGGGCGGTGCCGCAGGCTGGGCAGTAGGACAGCTAACAGCTAACAACTCAGAACACAACAAGTGCGAAAAGTCACGCGCTGCGCCGACGGCCCAAAATAAAGTTACATCAACAGCCGACGGCGACGTTGACGACGCTGAGGAGTCCGAAAATTGACTCGATTATGTGTGTCCGCCTTCCGTAAGTAACCCCCCTTCCCAATTTGGTAGCAACCACATCCCGCTGAAGACAACAATAAACAGGCCATAAAGCGGCACATTCAAGCGCAAGGAATTCACTTAGCCTTGTTTGTTATGCTTAAGGGGCTGCAAACAATCCGCTAAGTGCAGAGCCCAAGTCCAAGTACCCAACTATACTCTCGACTCCATATCCACCTCCAACTCAATTCCAATTCCAATTCCAATCCCTCAGTTCGCATGCAACCCTGTAAATATCACCCACATCATCACGAGGCAAACGAAATGTTGTTTCAGTGATTTGTTATTTGGGGTTGGTGTTGCTTGCTAATGGCTTGAGCTTTGGTAAACAGTAGAATTTATTACCGTGTTCTCCGCCCTTACCCCTTCCACCCCTTCCACAAAACCACCCGTCTTGATAAAGAACTCGATGGCATATTTCCCAAAGTTAACACTTGCCACGCGGCGGCTGTGGCCACTCGAGCATTTCATTGCAATCGTAACAAGCCCATGACGGGGGCGTCGTGTGACGCTGATTTCAATTTGAGGCAGACGGGACGGAGGCGGGCGTGCCATACGCACTTGACGCAAAAAAGAGCATTAAACAAGGCGTATCAAATTTCATTATTTGTCAGCACCACAAAGAATGTTCTCGCCCCTTCTCCTTGCATTCGCCCCTCGTTTCTTGTTCTTGTTCTTGCTCTAAATTCAATTTCAATTTTCAATTGAATTTTGCATTTTTTTTTTGGAAAATGTGCTTTGTGATTTAACTTTGACGACTTCACAAAAAATTAAAAAAAAAAAATGTTGCTCCTCTTCATCATCTTCCACTGTTTTTCGATTTATCTTCTTGCCCATTTTAGTTCTTTTACGTTTGAAATCGTTTAATGAGCTGCACAAATTTTGTAATGTGCATTTAGCCTGGGAAATTTCGCAAGCTTCGCAAGCATAAAAATGTTGGAGGGGAAAAAATCAAACCCAAATTCAATTGCAACTCTAATGAACGTTGTGAAACATCAAAGCGATATCCTGAAAAGGATAGGCATAATTATAATATTAATGAAGAGCGTTTCAATAGCTTGATCTCCATTGATGTTGATTTCAGTAAATCTAATGACAATTTCCAGCTCATGGTGAACCGCAATTGAGCTGTGCTTAAGTGGATAATAGATACTATAGATGGATATTTGATGAAATGCATAGAAACTTAAGATACTCCATCGGTTTATATTATCAACTTTAAAGAGTTGTACTTGTATCACTTGAGCATACATATATGGAAAAATAGAGATGCGATTCCAAAATATGTTTAGCACATCAAGTATTTAGCACACTTGGGGCTTGGCCTTACGCTGATCTCAAATTGGTATGAATGTTGGAGGAAAAACTCATCGTGAAAATTGCATTAACCAATTCAGAATTATGCGCGGCTTTGCATAATATATAATAAATCAATGCGCATTGCGTTTTTTTGTGACGTAAGATGCAGATCTAAAAGGAATACGACACCAGAGAGAAAGAGAGATGGAAGAAAAACGACTGAAATCGAATGTTAATCCGCAATGGGAAAATTAATTTTATAAAACAGCTGGCCGCACAGACACACATAGAAAAGTGGCAACAAACTTTTCAGTCGAATCCTGTGGCATATCCTGTGTGTGTGCCTCGATTGCATTGCGCTATCATGTGGCAGCGGCAGTGACAACGAGACAAATCCTTTTTACAACAACAGCAGCAGTAGCGTGGCTGCTTGGGGAGTGGGAAATGGGAAAATGCCTAGCCGAAGAGTTACGAGTTGTACAGCATCCCAGGATCGAGCTAAAACTGTCCCTTTCTCTCCCTCCCTATCTCTCACTCTTTCTCTCTCTCTAGGTGCCCGGATAAACTAAAATGGCTGCCTTTTGTATTTGTTGTTGTTGCAGAGTAACCGCGAATTTCAGCGGCGGCTGCTTTAACCCTCCCCGACGGCAAAACAACACAACAAAAAAGGAGAAAAAAAATTGAACAGCTGGACGGAGGTGACAATGGTTAAGAAGAAGGTAGGGAACGGTAGGATGGGGAGGCAGCTTCTGCTCGTGTTTGTGATTTATGATTGCGATGGCAGTGCTCACTCCTCATGCCCAACAAAAATATCACAGCGCTGCGCTGAGTCGAGTCGATTTCGGCCGGCGAATGAAAACATTAGGGCGTAAATGTTTGCTCTGTTCTGGTGCAGATAAGCTGCGTAAAATTATTACGTTATTTGTATTGGTTGCAACCAACGCCCACCCCATAACACACAGCCCACAGTGGCGTGGCAGCGCAGCCACCACCACCATTACAGTTCGTGCCCCAGTGCGTTGCTGCTGCCATAAAGATGCCTATCATTCAATTAATATTTGCCAGGCCAAAAGCCTTGCAGTCGTTAATTTTTGCCATTTGTGAAAAATGATTATTTATGTACGAGCCACAACTCAACTTTGCAACTCGACTCGACTCGATGTGGGCGCTGCTTTCTGGTCTGGTCTGGTGTGTGGCGTGTGGCATGTGGTAGGTGGAGTCTTGCGGCACGCCAAATGCCAACGCAACTAGTTACACAGCACAGTGCTAATTGAGTTGCTTGGCTTCCTCGGGCTTCCAGACAGTTACATGCAACACTCGATATCCATGTCGCCTTGCTGCCACTTGTTTTTTTGTTTTTTGTGTCGCTTTCGTTGTTGTGTTTTGCGTTTTCTATTAGCTTTTTGGAGGCTTTCGCGGCACTTTTCTAGCTACTACTGTAATTCAATATGCGCCACGTATGCGATGAGTGTGTTTTGTAGGTGTTGCCTTACTGCCAACTCGCGTGCACAGTGTGACAAACAATATAATAAATTACTACAAAAAAATATTCGCAATAAATATGTATGCTATTTTAAAGGTCTATATTTTTAATATAAAATTGAATTTATGTATTTTCAATTAATTTGTTGTCAAAAATAATAATGATAAATTTTAATATTTTAGTATGCTGCAAGATCATTTACAGTAATCGATATGATAAGTTGTTGTCATTTGTTGCGCACTTAACTAGACAAGCTTGATCCACTGTGCGACGAGTTAGGCTAGAAACTAAAACTAGCTGCAGTGCAGTAACAGGATGACTTACAAAAAAGCGAAGGAGAAACAGAAAATAAAACGACGACGAGACACGCGTATGTGGAAAATCTATACAATTGTCACTGCTTTTTGTCCCACCCACTCAGAAAGTATTTGTGGTCTCTTTCTAGCAGCTATCACACGCTGGGTGTGCATTACGAAAATCAATTGTTTCAAAAACGTAACTGGCAACTTGACCAGAGACGACAGACAAGAAAACTGCAGTCTGCTAATTCGATATTATTTCATTTTGTATTCAGTATATTTTTGTTGTAAATGGTTCTGTACAGTGAAGACTGGTTATGGACAAAAACACAGACTACACAATGTATGTTACGTGTGTCTCGTGTCGTTTTTCACTTGGGCCACTGCAGGGGCTTCGCTCCTAACTGAACTGAACTGGGACCAACGACCGGAACAAGACACAGAAAGACTCTTACTCTAGGGGCATTTGTAATGTCATGTCACGTCCTTAAATTACAAGCGCACGAATAGCAGGCAAAAACAGGAAACAGAGCAAACAAATCAATGCGAACATGCCCACAGAATTGATCAATTTATCGCATTGAGTTTATTGCACACTAATTGTTGAATTTTGTCCTGATCCGGCTGTGTTTGCGCTAGACATTAAGTGACAATCGGACAAAATTGATCTGATCCTCAAGGGATTCCACGAACTAGATTCTGTATAATGTTGTCTCGTTACGTTTTCGATTTCTTTTGCCCATTTGGCAGTTTTTGGCTAATGTTTGCCGACGGCGCTAGTAACTTGTTTGCTTAGGCAGCAATTCGGCTGTCATCACACAGAGAGAAAGAGAAAAAAATGAGAGAACACTCTGGCACCTAAGCAAATAAAGTGATTCCTTCTGCCTTCCTTGCTCACCTATCAATTGAGTTATCGTTGTCGTTTGCTTGTTGTTGTTAGCCGCAGTTGTTCCCCGAAAAAATTAGCGCAAATTATGCGCAGCTAATGCGGAAAGCAAACTCAAATAACAGTTAACGTGTCCTTGTCCCCGTTCGGTCCTCTCCTGTCCCAATTGTCCAACCCTCGCTGTAAATGCCTTGTGCAAATATGTACAAACAAAAGAGAAAAAAGTCGACACTCATCACTCTTATTTTATGCTCCGTTTTCCCATTAAAAATGCCGTGTATACCAAACAATCATGCCCAGCTTCTTTCCAGCTGTATCTAATGCCTCTGCACTTTCTATTTGCATAGCGATTTTCGTAAGGAAAAGTCATGAATTCACTAAGCACACGCCTCACATATGCCACGCCCACCAGCAGCAAACAGCAAGCCGACAGATAGAGCGAGAGAAAGACAATCTGTTGGCTGTTTGAAATTTGTTTGTTTAAAGGATATGCCAAGTTTGATTTTCGAGGGCGTATTTTAGCCTAGCTCGGCTCGGCTCGGCTCGGCTCGACATATGCTTAATTAAACAATTGCCACTGAGACTTCGCAGTGCAAACTAGACTTAAACAGCTGAACGTACACACAAGCATAAACGCGCACATGCACGCAATTAAAGCTTTTCCGCACACGCATGTTGTCGAAGTTAATCGAAGTCAAGCAGGTAATTATTTAAGGCGAGTACACAAATGTCAAGGGGTCAAGTAATTGACTTCAATATCATTTCGCAGTCCAGAGCTTCTCATTTGTTCAATTGCATTTATTTGTTGCCATTAAATGTAACTGCTGCTGAGTCTGAGCACAAGAATTCTTGCAAGTGCAAAATAAAGGTGTTAACTTTAACGCCATCATCAACATCGTCAGAAAATGTCAATTATCTTAACAAGCAATAATAATTGTAGGCTCTGCTTACTTGGGCAATGTCATGTTGAAACAATATCAAATTGAACGACAAATATTTAAGAGAGTATTTGAAACAATTTTGATTTAACATGACTTTTCAAATGAAATGCAAGAAGATCAAATTTAATGGGACTTTATGTAGAGAATATTTGAAATTATTTCGATTTGTGTTTTTTTAATTAATGAGATTTGAAAGTGACAAACACTTTCAAATCCAATGATGACATTCGCGGTGTAATCGATAGGTGTTGAATGATTATACATTTCAGTTGATTTAAATGGCATTCATAATTCGCAGCGAACGTGTCGAATGGCATTTATTTGCTGTAGCTTTGAATTACTTTAATATGTGTATTTTAGATAGAGACATCATATTATAATTTGCATTTATCTAATGCTTTTTCAAGAAATATATATGTAATGACTCCATGAATATTAATAGGTTGATAAATCAAATCAATAAGCTTCCTACTCTTAGCTTCAATTGTTGGTCTAGTCGTTGAATCGCATAATAATAGAATTTTGATCTCTGAGAAAGTTAGAAAATTGTTATATTCAAATGTTGACTTTCAAAGCAAAAGTTGATTGATTTTGTCAATCAATTCGGTTATGTAAAGTTAGTTTTCAGAGTTTCTAGATAAAATCATTCATTAATATGCAATTAATAAAACTATTGCACTTAGAATCAAAAGTTATTTTTGTTGCTCACCTGTACTCTGGACTCTGGCAGATTGATCTTCAGAGCGACCTCTTCACGCATAAAGATGTCCGGGTAACGCGTCTTGCCAAACAGCGCCTCCAGAACATCGAGCTGGGCGCGTGTGAATGTTGTTCTCTCCCGACGCTGTTTTCTCGTGTTGACGCCTACAAAAATGCGAAAAAAAAACAAACAAACAAATCATATTAATTTCCAATGGCAGCATAAAGTTAGGATGCAGGATCCATTTGCCTATACGAAATGTACTGAAAGTTGTTGTCGCAAATGCGTTGCGCATACGCCTCGTGGGTAAGCGTCCTTTAACTAATGTATGTATGTACATACATACATACATACTATATGCATAATATGGTATGATGATACTTTTCCCAGTGTTTTTCCCATTATTTACGACTGCTCCATGTGATGCGGGCGACAGGCTGGCAACAACCCCCGATGAAAAATGCCACCCCTAAAAAGCATGCTCAGCATTTGAACCAACCCCGCAGCACATCAACCCAAAATTTCTTCATGTGTGTGTGTGTGTATATAACACATACATTTGTATGTACATATATTGTACCTACTGTCTATATAAAATTCGCTGAGTACGTGTGTGTGAGTGCTAAGCCACGGCATTGTTTGTTTAATGCCGGGGCAGCCATTGTATTTGTCGTTGTCGGTGCGTGTCTGTGTCCCAAATATTCAGAGAGAACACAGCACCCCTTTTGCGAATGCCTTTTTAGTTCAAACGTGCCTCCTCTACGAGTACGAATAAGTCTCACCTCCTCCCTTCCCATTCCTCCCTCTACCTTCGAAGCTAGCTAACTCTGCCTGTCTCTGTCTAACGGCGACTCTATGCTGCTCTATAAAAAATTAATGAGTTAGTCATTTTGGTCATGAATTTATAAATTGAATAAAAACTTCACTTCACATGGCTCTCTGCCCTTGCAGCTGCCGTTTTTCGTTTCGTTTCGTTTCGTTTCATTTTTTTCTTGTTGTCTCTTGTCTCATTTTTGTTGCTTTCAAAATGGTCGTCGTCGTTGTTGATGTTGCTGTTGCTGCAAAACAAAATTAATTGCAAGTCGTAGTTTGCTACGTTTCGGTCGCTTTTTGCCCGCACAACCAAACCAAAAACTGTATTTTTTTATATTTATATAAACATATTTTTAGTGCCCAAAACCTTGGGCGATAAATGATATGAGAGCTGTTTAATTAACTGCACCTCTATTCATAGCTTTATTTTCATATTTATTTGATTTCCTTGTATAGTTATTTTTATATTCACACAAGCATTTCCTGGAAGTTGTCCCGCTGTTCAACCAACTAGACCAAGGCTGGTCTCTGCTAAGATTGTTTGTTTGCTTACTCAATCCAGGCTAAGATCTCCACAAAAATGAATAAATGAAATTGAGTATATCTTCATCACAAACTAATCACAGAACAACCATTAATATAAAAACATTTCCTAAATCATTCAAACAAACTCTGTCATTTACAAAAAAACGGTGATAAAATTTAGAGTTTAATAAAGTTTAAAATCTGCAAATGTTTCACTTTGAAAGCAAAGCAGGTATTTCATCAATTTCAAATAATAAAAAAAAAGAATCTTGAAATATGTATATGTATAAAAAAATCATATGTATTTTGATCATGTGGAAAATGATTTAAATGATTAAATGATTTGATGATCTATTCTTTGCAGTATGTTTGCGTTATGCAATTCGAGTAGTAATTGCCTTATATAATGATAATATGACAATATCATCAATCGCAAAATTCTGCTATAACTTAAGCTTATTACAAGCCCAAAAACAAATTGATTACATTCAATGGCTGCTCTTATTATGTCTTGTCTGCTCTTTTCTGTCCATTTGTACCATCTGCCTGTTTTCAGCTTTCTGCTTGTTTAATATATTTTTCTTTTATTTCTTGAAATTTTTGTTGTAAACGCGCAAGTCTTTTGTTGGTTCCTCAAGTATTTATTTTGTTGTTGTTCTTTTTTTTATTTTTTTGGGTATTGGATTTTTTGTGTTTGCTGCTTTTTGGTATTTTGTAGCATTTATGTCAGGTTTTTGTCATTTGCAGCGTCACCGAAATGAGACAAAACTGGAACCCAAAACTCGACTCATGCGATCCCAGAGCTGAGCTTCAGCTTCAGCTTCAGCTTTGGCTCATTATTCATTTTGACAATTTAACTGATAATGATGCAATCGATGCGAAACGGCATTGAAAAGCATTTTGTGCGATAACCGGGTGTCTTGTGCTGCTCCTGCTCTCAGAAACCAATTCTTCCAATGGACTTTGCACAAATTGAGTTATCGGACACAATATATACGCATATATGTATATATATCGCATACCATTTATCACACATCATACAGACTTCAACTTTCAGCACTTTATTTTTTTTTCTCGCTTACGTGTGTTTTGGTTACCAAAATTGTTATTGCGATATTTACCCCACATACCTTGGGAGAACCCAACAGCCTCCAGTCCATGTGGCAGGCCGAAGGGACCCAACGATGGCATCGGCATGCCCGGCGGCAGCGGACCGTGCGGCACTGAATGATGCGGATGTGGTCCGCCATAGCTGTGCGGATGTGGGCCCAAATCGCCAGATTTGAGAAAGCCCGCCGCCATTAAGGCTTCCGTTGAGTGCAGCGCCACGTTGAAGCTGTTTATGTAATGTCCCGCGATGATCCTTCAATCTCTCTCTCTCTCTCTCTCACGGACAATGTTCACTCACTCAGTAAGTTAGGCTGATGTCCTATATTGTTCACTACTGTTCTTGACGTTTCTTCTGAAATAAAATGGATAGATATTGTAGTATTTGTGTAAATATAAATAGCATTTTATTGAATTTACGCAAATGTTAATTATCGCGGCACTTTAACTTTTGCCTATAAATTGATGAGCTGTAATTGAGACCCGCAAACTCAGCCCATCAGTCCATTTTTCAGGGCAGATGTGTTATTAATTTGCGTGTGCGCGTGAGCATGTAATTTGGGACTCGTTTGCAACGGGGATGACCGGGGAGAGAGAACATGTCGTCGTCGAGTGGCTGGCACTCTATTTGTGGCTTTGGGTTTTGGTTTTGGCTTTGCTGGTTTCCATTTCGATCGCTGCATTTGGATGCATTGGGCCATGAAAACGACATGAGAAAACAAAACAAATTCGGTTGCAGGCCGAACTCGACTCGACTCGATGTGTGTGTGTATGTGTATGTGGTGTTGCTTATCGATATGTACGATATGTGACAAATAGCTGGCTGCATTTGCCAATTTCAAAACAATGAGTGACAGAGTGTCGAGGTGTTCGTGCTAATCCCGCAATTGCTCAGCCTCTTCTGCATCCCCATCCACGTCTCCGTCTCAAAAACCAAAACCTATTCCTATCACTGTAGTTTTGCCCCTACACTTTGCCAAATAGTGCTAATTTTTTTCGCACGAAAAAAAGAATTGAAATGGAAATTGATGTTGCAGAAAAAAGAATAGCTTACAAAAGAGTTTTAAACTCGTATTAATCCAGGCTCAGGTTCGTGTTGAGGATGAGGTTGTCTGACCTAATCTTAATACCTGACCCATTGTCCCTATCACATATGTCTGTGTATATATGTATGTGTATGTCAGTCCGTAGTCCACTGCCGCTGCTTCTGGCTCTATGTGTGTGTGTTCCTTTTAGTAAGTGTCTGGGCTAATCCAGCGGCTAAGCACAGATCAAAGATCTTTAAACCGCAAGACAGAAACCAGTCCAGCAACCCAGTCTAAGCCTAGAACCCTAGGCGTTCTTCTTGCATCGTTTTTAGGTAATCTTACCAAAGACGACCCAAACAGCCGACTGTCTACCAACAATTTTTGGCATGAAAGTTGGAATAATAATAAATGTTCTCCCACAATGTCTCTATAATATAGTTATGCTAATGCTAATGAGCCATATAGTATATATTGGGATTCCTGCTTAAAGACGGCGGTATTTGTACGAGTATACCCGCTACACATAGGGTAGAGGGATATTATAACTTAATGCCAATAGAAAATCTCAGAAATTTGAATATGATCGGTCGAAATACATAGAAGTTATTCAAGAATCAATTTCAATGGGCAAAATCAAAAGGAATTGAACATGTATGCTATGTATGTATATTATGATTTATTTTCAACGTAATAGTAATTTAACACCAAAATATACATTTCTGAATATATGTATGTATATAAATACGCATATAAGAGGTTTGGCAGTCTCTCAAAACGGGTAGCGGGTATCTCACAGTCGATCACTCTCAACTGAAGCTTTCTTACTTGTTTTTATTTGCCAAAATACACGCACAAAATAGAAAACCAATAACAAAATGAAGCGAGAGCGGCTACGTGATTTTCTCGTCATTTGTTGTCGTTGTTGATTATGAAAAATCATCGCAAAAAAAACACCGTTGGCTTTTTCGTTTCTTGTTTTGTTTTGTTTGGCGTTTGTGGCATATTGTGATTTTGTGCCTCGGGGACCTCGATTGGAAACTGGGATCTGTGATTGTCGCCGGCGCGTCGTTTCCCGAAATCATTTTGGCTCGTCATATATCACGTACACGCACTTTTAATAAAAATTCATTCGACATTTTGATTTTCACTTTCAGTTTCCGGCCAATGGCGATGCCTCATCTCACTTCTTTCGTTACCTTACCTATTGTTGCAACTATCCTGCTATGCTGCTGATTGTGGAAGATTCCCGTATATCTGGTTAGACAGAAATCTATAATATATGTATACGCCTCTTGCCCGTAATTACGGTCAAAATAATATTTTCAACTACGCTGATAAGTGGAAGAGACAGCATTGGCAATGTGAAGGTAAACAGCCTTAGGAAAATAAACAAATCGATTCGAAACTAGTCGAACTGAACCAAGCTCCCGAACGTTCCACACACAAATGATTGCCTGCCTGACTGACTGACTCTCTGACTGACTGACTGACTGAATGAACGGACTGACAAAGTGACAGATAGAGTGAGTGACCATCGCCCGCACTTTAAACAACTACCGAAACGGTAGCCCTAAAAGATCGTCATAAGCGAGCCGCACTGTGTGTTTTCATTTCTGACGGTACCCTGGGAAAGTGTGTAGCCAAAAAAAAAAAATAAATAACATTATGTATGTGATCTTCGATCATCCCGGGCTTTGGCTACTGTTAATTTGTGCCATGGGAATATTTGTTGCTCGTTTCGATATTGATGTTTTTTAGCAAAGTTTTGCTGTATGATTAATGGTTTTGTCTCTTCGTCTGGCATTCAAATGTGGTCGAATGATTGTTGTTTTTGGTTTTGACATAGCATTTAACTTATATGCTTTTTGGCTTTTGGCAAGCTGTTAAAGCTGGTTCGCATCTCGCTCTATTGCCACATGTGTGTTTCGCATCAGACTTAAACTATATACGATGCATATGGCATATCATATCATGCACAGAAAATGCTCATTGTGCAACACTGGCCAAAGCGGCAGCGGCAGCGGCAGCGGCAGCGGCAAATTGCCAGAGATACTTAGACTTAATTCAAGCCATCCAGCGAGTGCAACCAGCTGTCAAAAGTGCTCACTTGTCATACTCGTTGCAATTGAAGTTGCTTTTGCAGTTGCAGTTGTAGAGCTGCCTTAACAAGCTTTATAACATCTTAATATGTCCAAGCGCTTTTTACAGTGCACTGCAGTAATGCTAACATGAATTTAGCACGAATGCATTTTCCCCACAAGACAACTTTCTGTGCATATTCTCTGTTTGTGTTGTCCAGTGTAAAAGTGCGAATAACGCGTTCTGGCAGACGCAAGAAACATTTCTCAGGCTCATTTACATAGCGCATAGAGCAGCATAAGGAGCAGCAGCAGCTACTGGAATCTGCTGCCAACTCCGAGAGCAGACCGAACTGTGGACGAACTGCAATTGGGACTGCGACTCGATCTCCAAGTCCAAGTTAGAGTTGGAGGCAGAGCACGACCGTTGCTGGCCTAGCATAATAAGCCGTCTGTCTGTCTTGAAAATAATACAACTTAATAAACGCAACAAAGAACCCGAGGCACGTCCCAGCAACAGCAACTGCAACAAGCAACAGCTACTGCAACTATTAATGCAACTCAGATCGTGTGCCATATCTACGCAAATGCATTTTGACATTTCAATTTGCAATTTTGTTATAAAATTATATCTATTTTGCATTGGTGAAAATGCAACCTTGCAACCCAGATGATGAAGTCGTTGTTGTTGATGTCAGCTACTGACTGTAGATTGTAGACTGTAGACTGTAGACTGTAGACTGTAGAGCGGAGACTTCAGCTGAGTCCAACGAGAAAAGTGACATACTGACGTTGACGTTGGTGAAGTTTAATTAACAAACGTGCCAAATAATTGAAAATGTGTGAAGATTTGACAAGTTTAAGACGCATTTAAATATATGTATATGCGGCCATATGGCCTAGAAACCGCTAAGTAACATACTGATATGGGCGACAACTTGGCTTTTTAATTAGTTTTTTCTCGTATTGCGTTTTGGTTAATCAACACACATTTAAATACATTGACACTTGAGCAATTGCAAGCTGGACGAGTGTTGTTATTTATAGAAATACGAATATGATTGCGAATCCGAATGTGAATTACGAATCATGAATAGCGAGTACAGTTAGCAGTTATTCAGTCGTAATAGGCCAATGATTAATTGGCCAAGAGTCACCGCATTTAAGATAAACTTGTCAAAAAGAAAAACAACAAAATCATGAAATCACGAAACCCAGCGAAACGAGTCGCCTTCTATATTTTTTCCCCCACTATCAATTGATCAATCTTCAAACTGAACACTGGACACTCTGGTTTATTGGTGCAGATCGATTAAGCCGCATCATCTTCAGGTTTTTTGATTTGATTTTGCTGTTTTTTGTTGCATATTGAACTCCAAGATATAGTAGTTTATTAAATGCAAATTGTAAAAATTATAACAATTGCAAATTTGTGCTTTAATTGCCGAGCTGGTTTTTAAACGGCCAATTAACAATTTGGCATGCTTAATGGGTTTTTTTTTAACGATCACAGACCTGAAACTGCGGCCTAAAGTTGTCCAATAATGTGTTGTGTTGTGATTTCTTGTCAAGATCCGTCTAGAAGGAGGATTGTCTTCGTGACAATTCCATTCAATATCGCAATAAAAATACAAAATTATAAAATAAGCAAACAAACGTTGTATGTGTGTGTATGTTGTATTGAACTATTGTGAATGAATGTATCGCCTTCGATTCGGACTTGGACTCGAACTGTCTGACAAATGATTGCATCATAGTAAAAATATACCAAAAAACAACAAAACACTCACAGTACGGTAATAGAGTAAAGAGACAGCCCTGACTCTGGCCACAACAACATCAACAATAACAATAACAACAACTTATTATTTGACGCATTGTCAATGTGATCTTGATAACTTGGCCGGTTCGGTCTGGGGTATGGTTTTGGTTGGGTCTTTGAGTGATTTCTATTTAAATGGCTTTGTCAACGAAATTCGAGAAGCAAAAACAACTAAAAAGCTGGGTACAGCCGCGTAATGAGCAAAGAGTGAAGAGAGATAAAAATTAATAATAAAAATAATTGAAAAAAATAAGAAAAAAAGATCAACAATAACAACAATGAGAATCAAAAATCAAAAGAAAAAAGTCAATCGAAATGAAATAAAACCTCACTTATGGCAAGGCGAGGCGACTCCTAGGCGTCACAAAGTTGACAAAGACTTTTGAGTCGCAATCCATATCCGAATCCGAATCCGAGTCCCCTCCTAGATGTCTGTGCGTGTGTTTTGTGTGTGTAGACTTACTATGGGCGTGCGTCGATCGATGTATCTATGCTAAACAATGGAACTGCCTTGCTGTTTTTGCCTTTTGGCTCTCTCAGATAAGCTATCAAACTGTCGCGACGCGATCGTGACTTGGCTCCACTTGAATTCAATTCATGAATTGAAATGGACCAACCAAGTAACGGATGTGGATGTGGCTATGAATGAACTCGTAGCTGTGGCAACTTCAGCTGCGATTGAAACTGAATTGAAATTGGTAGCTCTCTTTTATTATTTTTTTGTTGCGGGGGTGTTTTGGACTTGCTTTGGGCACAGAAGTCTGTGCGCCAGAGTGAAAGAATCTGGAGTCTGTTGATGTTGGTTTTGCTGTTGCTGTTGCTGTTGCTGCTGCTGCTGGTTGCCAGCCGGCCAAAACAAATTGCCTTGCATATTAATTTAAACATGAAAGCATATAGAAAAACATCCATATACATATCTATGCAAATTAATAATAAAAATCCGAAAGATGAGGCACACAAATATTACAAAAATACTCTCAACGCAACGAAGACGGACAGAAAGATCGCTCGATGTTTTAATTTATGGCCCAGCCGCTTTGAAATTAGCTAATAAAGCGCGGCGGCTACAACAACAATAACAGCAACAACAACAACAAAACACAAAACTTATCAAAATGTGTGAATAATGTGACCTGAACGAGTCCGTCGGCCAACAACGCTTCAGTTGAACTCAACTCAACGCGGTTCAGCTTCATTGTGCACACTAGTTTGGGTCACAGGTAGCCCATACATACGATTATCGATGGGGATATAGTGGACACAGACATAGCGATACTTAGTCAGTCATTGTTGTTGTTGCTGCTCTGTATCGATTGCTCGGTATTTGCCTAATTAGCACCCCAAAGGGGCGGCTTAATATGCTCATTAAAATTATGAAAATCTATTTTTGATTCGTTGCGTTTTCACATTGATTTTTTTTATTTGATCATTTCTTACATTGTGCACCCTTTTAACAATAATTATAATAATTAGCAGAAGAATCAGAAGTGGGAAATCAACAACCTGAGGTGCTCGACTACCATTTGGAATTCTTTACGCGGTTTACATACATACAAACTAATTAATATCCAAAAGGGAAAAACTACAATGTCGTACAAAAAACAAGGACGCTGTAATTAATTAAGTGGTTTTAAATAGTTTTGATATTCCAGTTTTTGATAAAGTGCAATATCAGATCAATAATTAAGTAATGAATATTCTTAAGTAAAGCTTTTTTACCTATGAGTTAACAGATCAGTTTTGATGCATAAACTAGTTTTTCTGCATTAAAATATACACAAAATCGTTCTTAAATGCAACCTATGTTTATAGAGAGATATCATATCTACCTATAATCCATTCTAAGTCAAATTTTAAAGATAATCTAATGAAAAGTTTAAATTTATAGTCGACGGCGAAAACCGATGTTGCTAATAATAAAACTGTCTTTAATCAATGCATTTCAATATTTTGGAAGCCTGTTCTTCAATTGCAAATATGTTCAGAAAAAAAAAGTTTAAAAAATACAATGAGACTTAAGATTTAATATGGTAAATATATGTAATCCTTGCTGGTTGCGTTGACTGCGTCGATTGGTTGGTTAGTTTCATATATAGATACTCGTATGATATTTTTTAGATAGATTATATGTGGATGGTTTGATATTCAAACTCATTTGATAACAACACTCACCGAAAAAAAAACCAATAACGAACAACTTGATCGATTCTCGATGTTGATATTCCAAACGAGAATGCAACGTTTACAGATATTTATATTTTGATTAGGTAGATTCAATTGTTAGACACTGCATGTATATATATTTACATATATTTGAATGATTCGGAAATATATTGGAGTTATTGTGGTGAGTTAATCAGTTGATTTTGCCAGGTTAAGGATAAAGCTAAACACTTTGCGGCAAGACACGAAAAAAACAATTCACTATTTCTGTTGCGCTTTCTCTTTCTCTCTATCTCTCTCTTTCTCTCTAGCTCTGTTTCCCTCTTTATATGAAGGAAACGTAGTATCTTTTAAACACTTTTGTTGTTTGCGGTTGTTGTTGTTACACACGCACGTAAATAAATGTTTATAGTCGCTAGTTGTTGTTGTGTGGCAATGCGATTTGTTGTATTTGTTTTTAGAACGAATTTATTATCGATGTGATGTGTGTGAGTGACACGGCGATCAACAAACCCGACGAAATGTTACGATGAACGTTGAACGGTAAACGGTAGACGATGGAAACGCAGTGAACCAACAACAAAACGAGCGAGCGGAGCGACGTACGCACAACCCGAGCGGCACGAATGTTACTTTGGAACTGATTTTCGTCGTGACACCTTCAATGCGAGCAGCAGTAGCAGTAGCAGCGGCAGCGGCAACGGCAGCGACGGTGGCAGCGGCAAACGAGCGGCAGCAGAAGTCGTCCGACGAGTCGGAATTGTTGTTGTTTCTTGCCTCTCACTGCCTTCTTGGTGGTTGTTGTCGTCGACGTTGTCGTCGAACATCGCCGTCGTCAATCGTCCGCTGTCGCGGCAGCAGCAGCAGCAACAACAAGTCAACCAACTTCCTTTTTCCACAGACACGCACACACACATACACACTCGATGAGTGCTCGTATCGAGTGCGAGAGCGAGAGAGCGTGTTTTGCTGTAGCAATGGCTGACGTGCAAAGTGAGGCGCAGTTGTACTGCGACAGAGCGAGCTAGCAACAGCATCAACAGCAGCGAATGCCTGGCTGGTTGTTGGACTGCGTGTGTATTTACAAACGCGTGCAGTGCCTGCGCTGCTGTCTCGCTCTCATGCACTGTGCAGCCGAACCAGTGGGAGCGAGTGCGCTGCTTTTGCCAGCTGTATTTACCTATGAGTTGTTGTTGCTTTCTGTGTTTGGTCGAACCACACCCCCAAAAACATTGAACGTTAGCCGTTGATATTGTTGTTTTTATTGTTATTGTTGTTTCTGCTTCTGCTACTGCTGTTTCTGGTGCTGTATATCGTCTCTTCGCACTCAGTTCAACAACCAAGCAGAGCGCCAACATTGCTTTTTTACTTCGTTTTCTCTTGTTGTTTTTGGACAAATTATTTGATTCCCTTGCTGTTGTTGTTTTTGTTATTGCTGTGTTTTGCGCGCGCAATGAATTTTTAATGAAAATGACAGCAGTCCAAACACGCGCAAAACTCAACTAAAGCAACGCAAAAATTGTTAGTTAACAAGGATGAAAATAAATAACAAAACCGAGGCAAAAATTAAAAGGCAACGGACAGACTTCGCCAGAGTGTCCAGGGGTAAAGGACTCGTACTGTCTTTCGCTGGTCAGGACAGGCAGCATGTTTGGTCCTAGCAACCAAAATTGTTCTGCAGCAGCAACAATTACAACAACAACATTGATTCGTAGTTGAAACCGCTGCTTAACAAAGACAGAGACGGAGATGGAAACGTTAAACGCTCGACCTCTTTCGCGAATAGGGGGGCAGCGTTCTGCCTGTCTAAAATCATTCACATTTTTTGCTGCTTGAAGACTTGCACATTACTATTGCAATAAGTATGCTAGGTCGGGAATGTTAAATAAAGTAAAGTACCTATTAAAGCATTAGAGGTTGCAGCGAAAAATACATAATAAAAACAGATGTATTGCCTAATAATCAAATATAGTACACAATAAAATATAGATAGTTCAGATTAATACGAAAATGGATAAAATCAATCATGAAATAATTTAATAATTATTAGTTTAAGCATAAATGTCGAAATTGCGTAAGCGTTAACAATAAAAAATTACAGAAGTATAATGATATGTCTACAATTATTAAAAGTAATTGCAGTTACGGCAATGCTGTTATTTAACTTTTAACGAATGTAATTATGTTAATTTCATATTGCTTGATTGTTGAAAATTTTAGATGTAAAAAATGCGAAGGCACCAACAGTTAAATTTAATAGGAGAAGGTTTTTATTATAGTTAACATCAAATACAAAATAAAATAATCGTAAAAATGTCAAATAAATACACAATTCCCTATTGTTTCGGCTTCACTGTATATGATACTATATAGTTAGCTCGCCCACCACATGATAATGGATGACATCGTCCTTCGTCGACTTGACTTTTTTTATTTATATATATATCAATTTTTCCCCTATTTTTTGTTACATTTTCAGTATTTTATTGTTTCTGTAGCTGACGTTGTGCGAAAAGAGCGAGTAAAGAAAACCTCATCAAAATTTAATGACAAATAGCTGACGACAGTTTTTTTATTTGATTAATATTTTTGTTTTGTATATTTTTCACACATAGACAAATGAAAGAAACATGCACAATGAAAGTTGCACAAACATATTTTTATGGGTTTTTCTTGTACATTTTCTCATTTGGTTGGGCTGCAATGTAATTGTTGCGGCTAATTGATGTGTATTTCAAGTGTCCCCCTCCCCCTTCCAGCAGTTTCCTTTATCAAGCCACAATGGAAAAATAGAGACACAATTAACATTACGACAGCTTAGCATACAATTTGGGGCGTCCCAACAATTAATGAACTGAAGAGAGGCATCAAAAATAAAAATTATGAATTTCGCATTAATTGAGCTTGGAACTTTAAAATGGTAAAAATAACACCAATAGAGTTTATTTAATTGCGAAAAATGCTAAAGTTAAGGCAACTGGAAAGGTTTTAAATACACATTTGAGCTCTTAGTAGTGGGAGGGACAGGAACTGTGTTTATTGTCATTGTAAGCGAAAATAAAACTTTTTCATTGCACCCAGTAATAACGGTTAAATTACTTAACGCCACCACACTTGGCTAAAATTACGTTTAACACAGTTTAATTTGCTTACTAATTTATATAATAGCCCTCAGACAGTGTCATTTACTACGTATTTGCATAACTGGAATACTTGATTCGCAATGCTTCGAAAAAATAAATATATAACCAGCTGAATCAGCGATTCTGTCTTGTAAATGCATGTATTATTAAATCAAATCAGCATATACATTTGTGAAAAGAAATTAAAATCACTTTATCTCTTTAATATAAAGAGCTGAAGGATTCCTAAAAAACGCTATTAAAACTAGACTAAGTAATCTGAATAAATTCAGACGTTTTTGATTGTATACATATTCATATATGTACATACATATGTATGTGTACATAGTATGTATATTAGTGACTAGATTATTTTCGAGATTTCTGTCGGCTTGGTTGAGAAGGGTTTGCAGTTAAAGAGTGAACAATAAATGGAACAAATTTATTGACTGCTGGATCGAGTAAACAGAAACAATCTTGCTGATAGAAAGATACATATGTTAGATAGGGGAGCCTCAAGGGGTACCTGCTACCTGTGCACTTTTGAATATTTTTATATGTAAAAGTATATTTATATAAACGCTGTTTTAATTTATTGTGTATGCGCATAAGAAATACTTCCAGAGAGAACTAAACTGAGCTGAAGCGGCATGTGAGAATGTGGGTGTGTTTACATGTATTTGTATGTGCATGTGTTTGTGTACCTATTTTGTTGTTATTGTTGCTGCATTGCAGGGTTCGACGCCATTGCCCTGCATATTTTCCATAGGCGGCAGTTTTGATTGTAGGCTCGAAAGAAACGTCACACTGAGAATGGAGAATATGGGCATTTGCCTGTGTGTGTGTGTGTGTGTGTGTGTGTGTGTGTGTGTGTGTGTGTGTGTGTGTGTGTGTGTGTGTGGGTGGGTGTATAGCTACTGTATTCAACAATAGCAGCAGCAACAGCAACAACAGTTCACAACTTTTAGTCGCCAAACTCAACTTCGAGTTCGACTTCAACTTGGACTTGGATCTGGGGACTTTAACTTCGTCATTCGCGCTGAGCGCTGATTAACAACAATTCGTTTGCCTGATTTTTTATTACTAACACTCCAACACTGACGTTGCTTGCATACATCTGCAACTGTTGCACATTCATTAGGCGCTGTCGTAGGCGCGTGTCCAGACTCCAAGTCTTGCAAGCCAGTAAATTTCATTAGCGCCTGAGCCGTTGTCTTTTATTGCCTGCTAGTTGGCGGAGGGACTTGGCGACTCTAAAGGAGGCGTGGCATAAATATCATGATTAAGTTGCAAGCAGCAAAAAAAGTGTGAAGTGTGTGACAGCTGGAAATGTCACTAAAATCCACAAAGAAAAGCAAAAAAAAAGCAAATATGGCACTTCAATTGAATGGACCTGGCGTATGAGTAATATTTGATGTGTATTGACATCGCTGAAGTACAAATATATGGATGATTAAAAAATGTGTGGTGATTAATTGCATAGAAAGTCAGTATGAGATTTACTGGCGATGTTTTTCATGATTCTTAAATTAGATAGATAGACTTGGACATGGGGATTATCACGTTGGAAAGTAATGTCATTAACAATAATTTAAGTCTGCTCAATTTGTTTTTAATTACTTGTCATTAAATTTTTTTCGTATCACCTTAAACAAATATTGTTTATTTAAAATTTTAGACAGCTTATTATGTTGTTAAAAACAATTAATATTTTTTAAACCAATAATAAATATATTTTAAATTAAAGTAAAACAAGTACATTAAAAGTACAAATTACTCAATCGATTTGAAAGTAAAGTATGAGTTCGAAATGTATATGAACAGAATTACACATAAGATATAAATTATCTTATTTTTTTGATTAGCGTGCAAATACAATTAAAATTTGAATGTTCTCAATATTTTAAGTAATTACTCTTTTTTTGTATTATATTTCAAGTTTTCGATTCAGTCGCAGTCCAGCGCTTCCAGTTACCAAGTTTTTATGCAATATAGTATGATGTGTTGCAAACTGCTGAAGACATCATTGAATGAAAGAGTTGGCTACAGCAAACAGCGGCATGATGAGTTCATAAAATGTGGAAAACCAGCCATGTTTCAATGTTTTCACCGGCAAGTGGAAATTTAGTCGATGGTGATGAGTTCGTTCATTGAAAGGTTGCAGCGCACAGACTAATGCAACAAAGGATCAATGCAGCTGGTGCAAACGGCGGACAGACGCAGCGGGTGCACTGAGAGTGCGAGATAGAGAGATATGTAAAAGCCTGGCTGAGACCACCGTCGTGCGTTCGTGATGATGATAATGGTTTACTTTATATTTTGTGATGGTTTTATGATGCGGTTAAGCGCTCAAACCGCAAAGTGACCGGCGCGCGCGACCAGCCCAATGACGAAGGTCCAGATTGAGGACGAAGACTTGGCCAAGGATGAGGATAAGCGAACGCGTAGGGAGAGATAGAGAAAAAGAGAGACGGCAACAATCGAAAGAGTCGCGTAAGCTGCACAAGTTTTCGGTAATGTCGGGCCAAGACAAGGGCCAGAACAGAGGCATCACACGGGGCAACTACCTGATGGACAGACAGACAGACGGACATGGATATAGACAGTCAGACTGGCAGTCGGCCTGTGGCTTTGCCGCAGAGCGTGCGACATAGAAAATAGCAAAAGGATTAACCGCATTCCCGTCGGTTTGGCTGGACCTGAACCTGGCCATTGCGACTTGCGACCTGCAATCGAGTCGAGTGTAGTTGAGGAGCGTCGTCGAGGACGCTGCGGTTAGCAGGATAAACGCCTTAATCGCTTTCATTGTTTCTGGGCAGGCCAAAGCATGCGGAAGCAATAAAAATGCGAGCGCATTAATCGGAGTCGCGAACAAGGGGTAGGACTCCAATTGCGAGCCCTGATAATTACCTGAAGACCGAGGTTATTATGAGTTTATGACGTTGCCAGCGAGGCAAGTATAGCGAGCAAGATGCATTTCAGGTAGCATGCTGAGGAATTTAACTGGAAACAGAAGCAGCAACGACTGCAACAGCGGCAGGCAGCATCATCGACGGCTTTACGCCTTTTGCCAAATCCATGCTGACTTAATAAAGCTGCCCCAAAAACGTACCAGCTACTTGAGCTAACGGATTTATGGGTTTTTGGTAATTGAAACCCCTGGCCAGTTTCAGTCTCAGCCGCAGTCTTCGTGTCTCAATCTCAATTTCAATCCTATACGTGTATCTCTTGATATCACAGTGCAACAACATTGACGATTATCAGCGATTATCACGTTTTCGATAATGAGATTTCGTTTTATGTTTTCACCAGCCAGCGCTCTTACCCCTTGCAACAATTCTCTTCGTCTTTCATTTCTTTTTTTTAGGTTTGATTTTGTTTGTCTTTCTTCTTGTGGTACGTAGCACGTAGTTTAAGGGAGGTTTACACACTGGGCTGGCAATTAAGTTATGTCAATCCACTTGCCATATGGCAGCACGACTTCGACTCTGAATTCGAGTCAAAGCGAGGGGGGAAAACAACGCACTTAGATTTGTTGAGTTGTTTGCTTTATGGGTGGTTGGATTCATACTCATACTTATTCTCAAACTCACATTTGCACCATAAGCGATTAACACTTAAATGCGACGCTCTTAAGGATTCATCAACTATGTCTTGATTCAGAAGTCAAGGTGACAACCGCTCTACTGATTATGAGAAATTAATCAAAGGGCTTTGTAAGCTTAAATATAGTACGATTCAAGAAGTTGTCCAACAAAGAAAGTTGAAATAATAAAGCGGATACAATATTGGGTAGCCGTTGATTTATTACGTTCCTAAGAAAAAATCCATTAACTTAACCGCTTAGAATTGAAGTCACAATCCGCAAATATAACTAAAATAAAGAAAGGTATGGATGAGCAACAAATTAATATATATTATTTAATACAACTTGGTTGAGTATATAACTGAAATTCATTTAGCGTACAATTAATAATATAATCCATTCTTAGAAATAGTGAAAATGAAAAATAAGAATCGAATACTGATCATAAGAATTGAGATAAATAACCGTATCAATTGCGTTAACTGATTTATTTATTAACATTACACTTTAATTTTATTGTTAAGATACGACTTTACAAATGTATGCAAAAAGATAAATTCAATGTATGAATTTTTCTATGAATTACAAAAGTGTATTTTTTTTCCATAACCCTAAGTTTAATTTCACAGAATTGGTCAAGTTAGTAATGAAAAGTTTAATATTATATGCCCATAAACTCTAGTACGATTTTCATAAATAGTTAAACAATCAATTGACTGTCGTTAAATAGTCGACTTCCTTTTGTTGAACATTTGTATTGATATTTCAAAGATTTATGGCAATCTTATTGCCTCTAAATAATAATCAACGCTGAGAACTAATTTATTTGATTTTTTTTATTTTAGATTCAGCTGTCTATCGAAGAAAAATAGTTATGTTAAGGTTGAATGATTTTACTATTGACTGTCTTCACAGCTATTTTAAAAAAGTCTTTAGTTTTTGTTTGTAATTGGTTTATGCGATGGTTAAAAGCTATCTAATTTGCTTTAGAGAGTGAAATGCAAATTTCAAGCTCAACCAATTCACAGCTTTAAAAATAATCTCATGTTTAATTTCCTGCTTCCACAACTCATTTCCACGTCGTCAAAAAAAAAGAAAAGAGTCGTTTAAGTATTATTTCCCAGATGATTTTCTAGTGCACTTCAAACATTGCAAAACTGGGTAACTCAGCGATTTGCATTAATAAAACTGATTTACATTACAAAAACAAATAAATCAGTGAAAAGAGAGCACCAGCAACAATCACAAATGATTGCACGCAGAGAGCGAAGCGCGCAGTAAAAAATCATCGAAGAGGAAGAAACCCGCCCAACAACAACAACAGCAGCCTCAACTCCCTTGATCGACAGCCACTGTCTCAGTCTCAGCCACAGTCTCAATCTCCAAGTCCAAGACACAGTCTCTCAGTTGAAGTCGCAAGAGTCTTGGAACCATTTGGAGTGCTTTGATATTTGTGGTCGGTCTCTGTCTCTGACTCTGACTGGCTCACCATCTTGGGGCAGTGAGTTGTTGCACGGCCGTTCATCATATACCCTTCAGTCCATTTAACACGTTTCTGACACTAATCCTGCCTTGATGAAACTAATTTTTTTCATGTGCCTCACGGCCTCCACAGTGCCAGTTGATTTATTTCAGCGTGCGCTGCTGGCGACCAACGCTTAGACAAAGTATGCCGTATACACAACATATCAGATATGTACATACATATGTATGTGTATATATGAATATTTAAATATTTGTATATATGTATGCTATATAGAGTGACTGTTTGACTGACTGACAGTCGAAGAGCCCAGCGATAGCGTCGTCTCTCTGCAGTCAGCTTCTGCTTGAAATCACACGCAGCCAATTCAAGTGTAGCCAACGACGTTTCTTTCGATCCCAAGATCGCTTGCTGTGATATGTATGACTATATCTCTGGCATGATCTTGCCACAAATTAGTTTAGTTAGCTGCTGTTGGTTTGGCCGACAACGACAACGACAACGACGACGACGACGACGACGACGTCGCTGTCTGCCTCCGCGATTCTGCCGGCCCTGTCAATCATTAAAAATATGTATGCAACGATCCGATCCGATCCGTTAATGTTGTTGATGCTGTTGCTGTTGCCGTTGCCTGTTGCTGTTTTGTTGATGCCGCAACTGCGACGCTGAAACAGAGACAACGAGAGACAGTGCAATGTCATGCTTCATTTCCTGAGTTGTCAATTTGTTGGACTTGTTGGAGCTGCGACTTGAGACTGCCATCAGCAACAAACAGAAAATAAGAAATAGTGAAAGAGACAACAAAAGAAGAGAGACGAGAGATAAGCAATAGCTTGCATGCAGGACGCAATGAGTAGCCAACAAATTCGAGAAGAAGTTATCCCAAATATTCATAAGCAATATCTTTCTGTTGGCCGCCTTTCAATTGATCCATTTAAATAGCTGGAGACAACAACAACAGGAACAGCCACAACAATGACAACAATGACAACAAACGCAATAACTAAACAAAAATTAGTTAGAAAGCAAAACAATTCATAAACAAAGTGAAAAGCGAATGCACAGAATTACCGCTTAATGGCATTAAATGAGCAGCAGGTCCATGATATGTTCGGGTTTAGAAGGGAATCGGCGGGAGTACAAAAACGACATCATCGACGGGTTAATGGGGCTGCGGCAGAGTGAAAGTGTGAGTGTCCAATCAAAAGAAGAGGGACGCAACACAGAAAAATAAGAGAGTGAGAAATGCAAGCTAGAGTTTTCATGAATAATATCAGATATGCAGTTCATTCTAGCAAATTGAGCCTTGCGAAATTATTTTTTTACGTCTAAACACTAGTACATAGACATATGTACATATACACTGTATATAGTATTTGAATCATCACAATTATTTATATTTATATTTGCATTGAAAAAAGATAAAGAAGTAAGAAAGCTTCAGTCGGGACTGCTGGAGAGAAAACAAAACACTTAAATGATATTTTAATAAAAAAATATTCTGAAATTTGTTTTTTGTTTGATATATTTAAAAGAAATCCATAACATACCGTCATGGTCACACTGTCAACTAAACAAACAAAGCGCGATCCGCTGCAAGTGAATTTTGCCTATAAATATAATTTTTAAATAACTTCCTTGTTTTTCATTTGGCCCAATTCTTAGAAAACATTGAGACTATAATTATAATTATGCATACCAAAATTCAATGCTTTAGGTCTATTATTACGGCTTTTCCAGTTTTTGGGAGGGGAAAGGGGCGTGGCAAAAATCTAAAACAAACTTGATCTGCGTAAGACCTGCTCGAACACTGTCACCAAATTTGATATATCAGGTCATTCACACACTTAAAACGTACATATGCATTGGGCACATTTATTTATTTATTTGATAAATAATTTAACAAATAACTTTTGTTCTCCTTATCCGATTTTTACCAAAATTACAGGCTATACTAAGAGTATTAAGCACCAATTTACACAAAGAACTTTTGGAGTTATATGCGATTTACATAAATAAAACTTGACTTGTTTTAGATTAATGCATATTGAGGGCTAAGGTGTGGCATCCAACTTTTGAAATAAACTTGATCAGCGTAAGGAACGTAGGATCCTATGTATGGTGTCTCTATGTCTTATAGTCTCTGAGATCTAGGTGTTCATACAGACGGACAGACGTAGAGACGGACATGGCTATATCGTCTCGGCTGTTGACACTGTTCAAGAATATATATACTTTATGGGGTCGGAAATGGCTTCTTCTGCCTGTTACATACATTTTCTGTTGACACTATGTTATAATACCCTTCTGCCCTATGGGTAGCGGGATACAAATATTTTGTATACCCGAGGAGGCATCTCAGAGCCCATAAAGTATATGTATATTTGCATACATATATATGTACATATATTCTTGATCAGTGTCAACACCCTAGACTATATAGCCATGTCCGTCTATCTATTTGAAGACATACATTTCAGATGTAGGCCTATTCGAGAACAAGCTACCAAGAGTTGACCATGCGAAAATATTGTATTCTCAAAATTAATTCCGCACACTTGTAAAGATTGACGTTGTGACTTATTAATTATAATTGCAAATGCAAGATTAATCTGAATCTCCGATGAAATTATTTTATATTTTATATTCAACATAAAACTTTTCTTTTAATTATGTTGCTGCGATCGCTTTACGCTGTAATATTCTCATTATAGTACTAATCTGGTTTTATTATTAAGTTTAGGTTCATAAATATCGCGATGTATAATAACAGCCGCTCCATTCCTATCATGAAGTAAGCTAAAAAATGTTAATGAATATTTGACCATTTCATATGCATTTACAACGGTGTCGCTTTGCTTTTATGAAATAGTTTCTCATTGAGTGCTCCTTAAAATTGATGAATTTATTGCGTTGACAACGTCACCAATATTACTGTTTACATAAAACAACTAAGAATGAAAACTCCATTAATCCATTAATTGGCTAAAATCGGACGACAATGAGGTAAATAGTGCAACTCAAAATTGTTAATTAGTGTGAACATTTCTTCTACATATTTTAAGATTTCATAGTTTTTAAAATGAATCAATTTTATTAAAAGGCGACCAAAATTGATGGCAACGCCCAGCTTGACACTTCCCGATGACCACACAGACAACAGACAGCAGACAACGGACAACAAGCCGAGTGGTCTCTTTGGGTGTCCTAACAATAGCATTCAAAGGGCATGTCCACAATGGACGCCCCTTGAGTTCATTCGCAATGCACTGCGAATGCAAAGGACTAAAACGAAACCTCTTGAGATGAACGGGAGGAGCTAAGAAGAACAACGCCGACTGAGACTGGGACAGAGATATGATCGGTGTCAACGCCTCTGGCGTATAGTGCAAAAAAGGAAGGGAAAGGAAAGAAAAGGATACCAAAGTAAGCATAATGCTCGAAACAGTGAAAAACGAAAAGAGAGGAACAAGAAACCGCAATGATCGATTGATTGCAGATCGATGGGGCAGCTCAAAGTGAGCAGCAAAACACGGGCAGCCCTCAAAGTAATTGGCAAATAATTGCACATCGTATGGCATACACACATTTACACAATGGGAAGAACGCTTATCGATCCTTGCCGTAGGCGCTTGTTGCTCCTTTTTTGCGTTTGTTTCTTGCGATGCTCTCTGCAGGCTATTTGCACATCGGGTTACCAACCAGGCCGACAGTCCACAGAAAGAGCCTAGCCTAACGATAAGCACATACACACTCGCATCTTAAATGGGTGTGCGTGTGTGCAAGCATGCGCAATTAACACGAGTGCGAGTGCCAGCTGAGAACTAGTTTACTTGGTAATGCTAATAGAAATGGTTAAGGTTTTGAATTTGAGTTCGGGTTCGGGTTCGGGTTCGGGTTCGGGTTCAGGTTCGAGTTTTTTATATGTGTGAATGGGTTTGGGGTAATTCAAAGTGAGAGGACCCCGCTTGGCACAACAGCAACAACAGCAACAACCGCCAGCCGACACAGACAACGCGGTGCCTTTCCGAGTTTTTAATTGAATGCTTTTTGGCGTAAAAGGTGAAAATACTTTTACCTCCTTGCCGTTAGGAGAAACAAAACGAGCAAATTATAATGTACACTACCGCACACCAAATACACTCTCTTACTTTCTTACTTTCTTTATAATGTACACTACCGCACACCAAATACACTCTCTTACTTTCTCGTTGTGATCATAAATAACTCATCTGCAGTGATTTGTGATAGATCTCGATTTGAATAGATACATAGTATTTGATTTAAGCTACATTGGAATTATTTTAGCTTACGGCAATAAGGAGTTTCAACGAAATTATTGATGTACAGGCGAGCGTTACGGCTGTGCTAACGAATACCCTGGTATCAAAAGCTTAAAAATATTCATATGTTTTAAATTTTCATTTGATATTTTTATTGTTATTTATATTATATAGTTTTAAGTTATTTTTTTTTGGTATAGTACAACATATTATTTTCAAAGCAAACCACATGAAAAGAATGCACGACATATCTACTTACTGAGCTTATATCGACTCTAGCTTAAATAGTCGTCTTAGTATATGAAGATCACTATATAATGATGCATTAATTGACAATTTTTTTGTAATTTCTATTCACTAGCTACTAGTGATTCATCATATAACTAGAATTCTGATTGCCTTGACGCCAGCCGAACCGCAGGGGAGTTAAACAAAAAATAATATACGAACTTAGTGGTAATATAAATTCTCTGAGGGAATTGAAATTATTAGTATCATATCTGTATCATATACTAACATGATCCATGTTAAAAAAAAAATAAAACATTGTCTTAAAAAGCTTTCACAATTTGCCAAAAAAATTGTAGTTTGGATTTCAGTTCAATTTGTGAGTATTTTGTTGTGGTTTTGTAGAGTATTTATGAACATGTAATAACATGAAACCTCACCAATCCAACACGCAACTTGATTCCCAATCTCTTCCGTCTTTCTCTCCCACCCAGCCATCTCTCTCTCTCACTTTTACACTAACTCCTTCTCTTTCAGCTGCCATTGCCTGCTCTGTGTCCACCCTCCGGCTGCTCGTTTTCTAGCCCATACCTAGTTTGCTTCGCTTGCTTACCAATTTCCATTTTCCGGTTTTAAGCACACCAGTGCTCACAACACAAACACATTCACATTACACCACAGTATACACATGCTCGCACACACGCATATTGCTGTTGTTGTTGTTGTTGTTACTAAACTTTGCGTTTGTTGATGTTGCTACTTCTGTTAGCGCTTATACCTTCAATTTGCTTATGCATTTTTCATCAGTTGTAGCTAACTTTTATTAAATGTTGTTATTATTACCCACCTCATCTTACTTTTCCATCTTTTCTTAGTCTTTTTCTTGTTGCGCTTCTCCCAATACCTTCTTCATTTTCTTGGGCACAAGATAAGCAGTTGTGTTAATGCAAAACAACTGAAGAGGAAAGTAGCAAGAGGTTTGAAAACCCATCTGCCATCAAATATATATTATAATCTATAGTCTAATTGGTATCAAAACACTTCTAATTTCTGTTTATAGTAAATAATAAAGAATAATTATTATAAGCAGCTGCAACCTTTATAATTAGTAAGTAAAAACAAGATCTTTACAATTACCCTATAAAAATAAAAGACAATTAATTGTAATACTTGCAGTAAATTATTTGCGCACAAACTCGATGAGAATATTAAAGAAACACTACAGTTAATACTAACAAAAATGTAAAATAATGTAACAACAACAGTCACTTATTAAAGAATTCCATCATATGTGACATAAGTAAATAATATTAGACAATTATATGAATTGATAAAAATCGAACATGTAAAATATTTGATTTTTTTGATTTTTTTTTTTACCAATTTTCACTTGATTGTAGTTGCAGCATGTTACTAAACAATTGTAATTTAATTTATATTGCTGTCAAATGAAGCAGATTTACTTATCAGAATTATTAGATTAATGACATAAAATGCCAGATGCAAAGTTTGCAATTAGTACTTAAAATATAAAAAATTCTTAACCTGACATGAGCTATGATTTAAGTAGAAATTATAAATGTACGTAAGTATTTATAATGATATAAATAATACTGTCTCTTGTACTAAATTGCATTGGAAATACTGCAGAGTGTTTCACAAATCTCAACTAAGTTCAAATATTTTAAGAAGATTCCAGTAAAATGAATCCAGCAACTATTAATATTTATGACTGTACTGATAAGAAAACATATGTATAAAGAACGAGAGAGACAAGAAAAAGGCGGAGAGAAACATTGCCATGCAGTAGGTGGACTGAAAGCAATCAAATAAAAGTCAATATGAAATTACGTATACGCCGCGTACGCCTTAAGCGAGCGTGGAGCAACTGTAAATAATATAAAGTGCCAGCACGTCGAATAGCTGCGATTTAGTGTGTGTGTGTGTGTGTGTGTGCAGCTCTATCTATGTCCATTGTGCGGCATTTCCGGTGGCCAGTAAAGGAAACTTTTATGACGTCAACAAGAACGGGGAACGCAACAAAAAAACAATAAACATCAGATAACAAAAGCGAGCAGCAGCAGCAGAAGAAGAATGATATCAGGTAGCTTCCCGGGAAAAGAAGTTTCGTCTTTTCGGTTGGTTTTTCTCCGTCCTTGTTTCACATGGAAACCAATATAAAAATATGGTATAATAATAAAAAATAAAAAAAAATCCCAAAGCTTCAATAACTCGACACTTTCTCAACCAATCGAGGGCTCGACATTGGTGATGGGTCGAGGCGGAGGAGGGGGTAGCATATTGACAACACTTGCTATTTAGCGTAAGAGTTGATGCTTAGGCCCTCTTCACCTTTTTATTATTATTAGGTTTCTTACTTATTATTATTTGTAAGTTTGGATTTTTTTTTGATTTTGTGCTGTTGCTAACATATTTTTTTTATTTTTTTGGCAATGGGCCTACAAATTGGCTTGCTTGTCTTGGCCAGAGCCATGCATATATTATCCATGGTCGACGCCTCATAATTACTTTTTGTAGATGTTTTGTGCGCCGTGCAGCGGGTTCAGTGGTTGAGCAGTGACACAGCGGTTCAGCAACTGGCAACAAAAATCAATAATACAAAAGATTTTTTAAGAGTTAAAAAAAAACAACCGAAGATCTGTTGCGACTACAAAACTCTTCTGCTGCTGCTGTTCAGTCTCAGTTTTATATGCATGTAGATTTTTTCTTTATTTTTTTTGTATATTTTTTGTGTCATTTTTTTTTTTTGTTGGCTTCTTTCTGTATTTTGCTTTGCTTTTGCCTTTTGTTTAATAATGAGACGACATTTCGAACGCATAAAATCGTCATAATAATTTTTGATATATGAAGCAGCACAAGCGCTAATATCAAACGAATTCTTTTCAAGATAAAAAAACAACAATACACACACACATACACACACACACAGAAACACGCTTACGCACAAGCAATAACAACAACATCAGACACAGCAGCAACTGCGTCTGCGACGCAAAGTCTCGAGCATCTTTATGAAACTTGATTTGGATGCAGCCACGGTAGCTGCATTGCCACAAGCTGGATGTGGGGAGATGAAAAAAGCGGCCAATACTAACCAATTCTTATAAGAAAAGCCAAGGCAGAAGGCAGCAAGCGAGAGCATAAATAAATAAAAGCTGCAGCAGAAAAATCGAAAGAAAGCAAAAAACCATATACAACCATATACGACGAAAAAAACGGAGCATTAATCGTAACAATGTTATTAGTCGTACAACAGGGGATTAGGCTACCGATTCGTGTGCGAGGAGCTGCTGACCATCGAACAGCAGCCTCATCTTTGAGTTGAAGCTCTCTTTTCAGCTCTCCCTCTTTGCTTTGCTTTGCTTTGCTTTATTGTCTGAGCGTTTGGAAACCTGCAACGGTTGCTGCTGCTGTTGCGGCTGCGTTTTTTCTTTTCTTTTTTTCGGGCGCGTTTTATGGACAATCTTATGGCGGTGATTAAAGAGGGTGAGGCCCATGGAGGCGAGGCCCAAAGCCAACGCCAGCTGCCCAGCCATTGCCACCGTGTGCCACACTTTGTTGTTGCTGCTGCTGTTGCTGCCATAGCTGGGCAAAAGTTTACGGTTCTCTTTGGCTCGAAGACATTTTGTTTGGTTTTGCCTTCGTTTAATTGCATTAATTAAATACCGCATAGTCTGTCAGTAGGGGGCGTTTGTTGCTGGGGGCGCTGGGGCGTGGCAGTGCCGCATGGAAGCCCCTGGTTCCTTTCTTACTTAACTCCTTACATATTGTGCACTTTGTTGACCCAGCAGCTCTCACGTCATCTGCTGTGTTTTAATAGAGTAGTGTTTTTTTGGTTTTTGTTTAATGATAATGAAAATACTTGACTCAAGTTTGAAGAATAATAAAATTGCTTTTAATTATAGATGCAATGTGCTTATAATTCGCAAAAATGCCTCTCATTTATTTATGCTTGTCGAGTTCTTACATTGATTGCGCCTCAAGGCATCCTGGCATGCTAGAATCCTGGTGCTACGCCCACTCCCTAATGGGCTATAGTGTCTAGGAAAATAAAAAAAAAAATTTAAGCGGCTTTGATCTCAGGTCATCATAAACTTTAATGTACACATATGTAATAACACGACAAGACTACTTAGTATTTACACTGTTTTTATATCTCATTAGACATCGCTTATGTTATTCTGCATTTGTATTTAATTAATTAATAGCAAAAGTGCAGATTTATCATACAAACTTCATTTAATCAACTTTGTTATTAGCAATACAAAGTTGAGTGCAACATACATATGTTATCTAAGGACTAGTATAAAGATTGAGTTCACCTTGATTGTAAAATGAAACAAATGGAAATTTAGGCAACAATAAGCAACTTATTAATTCGGTATTTTGCTCAAAAACCTTAACAAATATGCGATCGTTAGCAAGACTGAAGAGAAACAAACTGTCAGATGAACTTTGTTAAATCACATGCACTACAAAAGTGGGTATCGGGTATTTTACAGTCGAGCACACTCGACTGTAGCTTTCTTTCTTGTTTCATTTACAAACGGTATTTTTAAAAAACAGCATTGGTTTATATTAATGCACATGAAATAAATAAATCAAATATTAACAAGCGAGTGTTTAAAGTGAATAGCATATGCGTTGAATATTGATGTTCGCATTAACGTTTCAATTTAGTTACTTCGAGCTCTTCAGTTTGTTCTCATAAAGATAAACAATAGTTTGGGTAAACTGCATTGAATTTTCTCCAGCTTAGGCGCCGTCTGCCGAAAAATTAACGCAACAGCAACGTAATTGCGTTACTTACTTGTGACTTAACCAGCGCGCCCAAACCGTTACGCGACATGCAAATAACAACGAGCACAGCAGCTAAACGGAGCAGGTGTATGCGGGCGTGTGTGTGATTTTGAGTGTGCGTGTGTGTGTGTGTGTGTGTGTGTGTGTGTGTGTGTGTGTTTGACTTATCAAAAACAAAGCGCAGCGTCAATCAAATTTGGTTGCTCTTTGATTTGGGCTTGTTGGGCGACTGCTGACAAAACATTGACATGATCAACAATCGATGATCCAAAACCGACGAGGCGTACAGTAAATGCTAAGAATGCAACATATAGAAAGAGGGAGAGAGGGAGGTTCACGTGAGTTGGTGCAACGGTTTTGTGAGATTTGCTGTTGCTGCGGTTATCTGCGGCGACGTATGTACATTGGGCCGATTAAAACTAATATCGCGCAAAAATATATTAATTTTTCAAGATATCAAATAAAGTTTACATAGAACTTCAAAATTAATTAAATTTTACATAATTTGGATATCCTTAAATACGCATTTAAAGTTCAACTTTCGAACTTTGTATAACTCAGTATTCTAATGCTTTTTCGGTGACATTTATCGTCATCGGAATTATAAATTATAAATTAAAACTATCTTATGACATAAATACTGATTTCTTAAAAACTCTTATTATATTTTTTCATAATTTTTTTGAAAAATTAAAAAAAAAGTGTTTTTTTTATTTTTTGACATTTTTCTCTAAATTATTTTTTAGCAAAATTTTCAATATTTTTGCCTTTTCTGAGGATATACAATTTTTTTTCATTTTTTCAAAAATTTAAATATCGCCAGCGCTGGAACATTCGCGTGTATTTTAAGCATCCATCGTAGCCCAAATTAAAAGTCGTTAGTCGTCTGGTTTAACATCTGTCTTATATGTTTACTTTTTCAAACATCGCAAGTGTCATTAAATTTGAAATAAGTATAATATTTTTTATTAAACTTGAAGAGAATTAAATCGAGAAAATGTAGAAGAAATTAGTGCAAACTCGACTTTATTTCGTATCATTTTATATTGGGGCATTTCAAAAATAAAGAAAACAATACCTAGAGCTAACGATGAATTATCTAATTTACGTTATTTTCTTAAAAGTAGTGATGAAGATTTAATTAAATGTTGAATATAATAATAAATAAGTTGCTTCAAAAAGATTACAAAAAAGAGTAGAATATAATTCCTCTGATATTAAAAAAAAATTAAATACGTTAAGAATTTTAATAAAGCTTCTTATGATTGCAAAACAAAATATTTTTGAATGAAAAATAATATTTTTGGCTTTTTCGCCTCACTGTGCGACGTTTCCAATTGTTGTCACTATTGTTTTGTGTTGTTGTGCAACCTTTTTTGATTGACACTGTTTACATGCTTGGATGGAAGACAACCAAATTTTAGAGCTCCAGTTGACCTGTGAGCTGTGAGTTGCCCACGCATACTTATGAATCGATGAGAAAGTAATTGTTTTGCTCGAGATCAAATTGATTTTTACTTTCCTTTTGTGCGCTCGACTCACACGGACTCTATCCCTATTCCTGCTCCCTACTCCCGATTCCCAGTTCTCTCCCTTTCCATTTTCATTTCCATTTTGCCTCAAAACTCCCTTCTTTGTTGCTTCGTCAGTCGTCGTGGCCGTCTTTGTTTTGTTTAACCTTTCAATTTCTTGAGCTACGTTTACAAGTTGCTTTCCGAGTCTCAGCCGACGCCGCCAACGCCAACGCTAACGTGATGTATGTATGTGAGTGTGAGTGTGAGTGTGAGTGTGAGTGTGTGTGAATTGGCCCACTGTGCAACATGCATAGACAATATGCCCATATTGATATGTCTTCATTCTTTCAATATTGATCATTGCCGGGATAATCCTTCTTTTTAGCTGCAACAACTTGGAATTGAAATTGGGTCTTGATCTCGCTCTCTTTCTGCCTCCGTCTCCCTCTTATTTTTGGTCTCAGCTTAGGCAACGGCGACTGGCAGTCTACCTCATTCTTTGGCACTTGGCTCAGTCTAAGTCTCTGTCTGTGATTATGTTTCACCTTTCTTTCCCTCTCTGACTCTCCATCTCTCTCTCTCTCTCTCTCTCTTTTTTTCCCTATTTCTCTCTTTCTCGCAAGCTACTTAGAGCACCCGGCTCCGGTTTGATGTCCAAACAATGCGTCGCGTTGAAAGGCAACATTGGCATATTGAGATGAATTGTTTGGCCCTTTTTGATATTTACTCTCTCAGTATCGTAGTTGAAATGCCTCGAATTTCAAAACAAAATTCTTGGTTGATTTGCTGTCGATTTGTTCAATTGTTCATCACTTTAATTGTAGCTGCCCAGCTGCCTATTGCCAATTATCCATTTGCAATTATAATTTCCCCGTGCTATGCTGTGAAATTGCAGCTCATATTTTGGCGCAACTCAATCTGGAAACTGTGTCATATCTCCGATTTCCAAGTAACGCTTGGTCGACCCTAATACGATTGCAATCGTCAAGACTGAAACAAAAGTCAAGGTAGATTAAACTCTTGATGGGCTTTTGACCGTGAGAAGCCTTTGCATAATTGTTGTGATACCTTCCGAGGTCAGAGATCATGACAAGTGCTCCAGCATAAGTTCAAATTTGGATGGAACATTTTATTTGGCTATGACATAGCCAATTGCCAATTAATTAGTATCGCTGTATATTGTTATTATATGATTAATACAAATAACTCAGATCAGAAAATTTGTTATTAACTTTGCAGCTCGCAAGCGATATCTGCAACTTAATTTTCATACAAACTTTGAACTAATTTCAAATAGTTAGGGTAAGAATTGGAGGAGAATATCTCTTAATATTGGATGAGTAAATGTCAAAATGGTGCTATTTGCAAATTTCAGCATAGGTACTTCAGAGGTGAGGACAACGACTATATGTTTGTATATAAACATTTTACATCTGCATTATCGCTAGTTTTATTTGTAAAATAATCAACAGTCATTGAGTCAAGTCGCAATTACCCAAATCAATTAGATTAAATTACATGCTCGAATAACATAAGCAAATTAAGCAACAATCATTGGCATGTAAGATATAGACTTAATTATGATATAAGAGCGTCCAAAATTTAATAAACATAATGTGTATTGTGGCAGTTTTAAACGTATTATACCCTGGGTATTCAAGTTTTGTGTCCTTTTAGCCATGTCCGTCTGTCTGCCCTTCCTTCAAAAGTGTATCCTGTAGTTCACTGATTCTTATCATCGTAGCTTAGAACCGTTGATGAGCCTGGATTCCGATGTAGTCAACTTCACTTCAAGGATGCAACGCGTGTGTCAGTTTCGGAACGTCTACGCTTTGCAAGTGTAGGGACATTGATAATGCAACGAACTATTTCATACAATATTAAGTTCAGCATTCGACAATGGTCTTATAAACCTGTTTGCATTACATACATTTACATACCACAAATATAAAATATCGAGAAAATATAAGAAGTTCGGGAAAACTAGCACTTCCTTTGACTTCTCTTGATATTTGATTCACATGGAGTTCCGGTATGTGTGCTTAGCCATTCTTCTTTAAAGTGCGACGTGGTTTTTTGTAGCCGTTTATACAAACTTATTAATTTGTCAATGGAGTTATGTTCATATTTAAACTTTGGAAGGAATTTAAAAAACTGAAAACAAGTCCAATGTTGATTGTCTGTCATTCCAGAACTGTTTGAGAAATGAATACCCTCGCATTTAGAACATTTTTGTATGCCAGCCAAAGTTAATGAAATATAGATCTACTACCTTTTACTTACTTGAATTCACTTATTCGGTAATTGAAGGTTTCTAAATGGTAACTGAAGTTAACTATACTGATTTCCGTAAAGCTTTTGACTCTGCCAAACACTTTTATTTACTAAATAAACTTCATCTTTTGGGATTTACAAATAATTATCTGGATATCCAGGTATTAAATTTCAGAGCCCAAAAAATGTATTTTAACGGCTTAGTCTCCAATTCAGTTATGGTGACCACCGGCGTACCTCAAGGAAGTCACCTTGGGCCTCTTGTTATTTGCATTGTTCATTAATGATCTTCCACCCGTTTGAGATTTTCTCGCGTGTTAGTGTATGCTGGCGATGTCAAGCTCTGTTTATCATCAGCTGATTCTCAATCCGGTCACAGATTGCAGGCTGATCTTGACTGCTTCGAATCTTGGTGTCACATAAACCTTTTAAATCTTAATTGTAGTAAATGCAACGTAATGTCCTTTTGCAGGCGTTTGCCTTTTATCAATTCTTATGTTCTACATAAAAAAACCTCTTGAAGATATTACGGCGATTAAAGATCCGGGTATCATTATTTTAGCTATAGCGAATCGTGCGATAGGTGTCCTTGGTTTCATTAAGCCTTGGCCGAAAGAATTTAATGATCCCTACATGACTACAATTCCTTATACTTCACTTGTTCTGTTCCTTGCCCTTCGGAGCCGTGACTGGATTGCTAGCACTCCTTTAATTTCCTATCGTAGTAGACTTTCATAAATCATCCCTCCAGTTTTGATCTTAGAACTATGCTTGGTGTAATCTTTTGAGAAAAGCGGTGAGATTGATTCTTTTTAAAACTTCGATCAAAAATACAAGAAGCTTTTTACCTCTTTCAGTTCCACTTTGTAGTAAAAACTATGCTTTAATTAACGTTTTCCGTGTTCTATGTTCATCCTATAATAGGTACTATTTAATAATTATACCCGCTACCCATAGGGTAGAAGGGTATTATGACTTAGTGCCAACAGAAAATGTATGTAACAGGCAGAAGGAGGCATCTCCGACCCCATAAAGTATATATATTCATCATATATATATGTATATATATCAGCGTCAACAGCCGAGACGATATAGCCATGTCCGTCTGTCCGTCTGTATGAACACCTAGATCTCAGAGACTATAAGAGCTAGAGCTACCAAATTTGGGGAAAGTACTCCTGTAGGTCCTACGCAGGTCAAGTTTATTTCAAATATCGGATGCCACTCCCCTTTCCGCCCACAAAAGTCTGTAAAAGCCGTAATAATAGACCTAGAGCATTGAATTTTGGTATGCATAATAATAATTATATTTTATATGATTCCTGTGAATTTGGTTGAGATCGAATGAAAAAGAAGGAAGTTATTAAAGAATCAATTTTATATGGAAAATTCACTTGCAGCTGCCCGCGCTTTGTTTGTTTAGTTGACAGTGTGACCATAACGGTGTTGTGGGTTTTTATTCGCTCTTTTCAAATATATTCAAAAAAACAAGTTTTAGTATACTTGGTATATTTTTTGTTGAAATATCATTTAAGTTTTTTGTTTTCTCTCGAAATGGGTTGCGGGTATCATACGGTCGAGCACTCTCGATTGTAGCTTTATTACTTGTAAATTGTTCAACTTCTATTTGTACTCTTAGAAATTTTCTATTATGTCATTCGTCAAGGGTATATCCCCCGTAATACATATTAAATTTCTTTGGTACATTTATTTTACACTTTCTGGTTTTGTCTGCAATCATTAGCCACATCTAACTGTTTTTCGATTTTTTTCCATAGTTATAATATACAACTTTTCAACATATGTTGAACCCAGTGTAAACGAATCAATTCAATTCTATGCACTAGCATTCTTGCATGCACCGCCTCTAAGGGGTATGCCACACCCATTTAACCGTGGCCACCGCAATCAAATAAAGACAGCTACTGTACATTTCCGATGAATCAACGGCGAAGTAGATGCTTCGGAAATGGAAATGGATCAACGTGCCCCAATCTTAGGGCAAGGGACAGCCGCACCCATGTATGTGGCATCTAACTCCTGGCAAGCTCGCTAGCGGGCTGGCTGGCTGATTGACCTAGCTTAGTCGAGGCGTTGCTGTGGCTGTATTGTTATTGTGATTGCGATGGTTATTGTTGAGCCAATTGACTGTTGTTGTCCAGTGTCCGCTATCTGCAGTCTGCATGTTGTTGCCTGCCGCTTGCGGCATTGGCTTTCAGATGTTACACCTTTCATGTTGTCACCGCAGAGAGAGTGAAAAGAAACCAAAAACCAGAAGCGTATCGAAACAGATCGAAGCGAACGCGTCAGACAACCCAAAAAAAAGGCAAGCCAGAGACCAAAGCAAAGTAGAGCGAACTGAGCTGACCCTATACACACGCGCCCGTAATTAGATGGAAGGGAATTGGAATTGGAATTGGACTGGACAACAGCGACTACAACTCTCGACTCGAGACTCGAGACTGGAGACTGGACTGGAAGCGCTTTTGGGCGTGTTGCCTGAACAAATTTGTTAAGAGCTCCAACAGCGCGAGCGGCTCCTTTTTAGTGTGCTGCATGTTGCCGTCCTTGCACCTTTTGGTATGCAAAGTGTCTTTGTTGTTGTTGTCTCGAGGCGGCTACACCGACACCAGCACCAAGCAGCCACAGCTGAAAAGGCACTCGACAGTCAGAAACTCAGGCAGAAGAATGTGCATAAATTTTGCCAGTGTTTATTTGGAGAGATGTGAAGAGGTGGAGGGAGCTAAGGGGGCTTCTAAAGCAGCTCCCATAAAATTATGAGCAACTGCAGAGCAACGAGGGGAATGCTGGTTGGGTGTCCAGGGACACGGACACTCATTCGCATTCTCAAATTATATTCGAGCATTAAATGTCTTCGAAAAAAATGAGCATAAAAATCGCACGCGGCCCAAATGAAAATAAATTAATGAAAAGCCAAAGCAAAAGCGTCAACTTAAATGGCACAGGAGAAGCACTCTTGATGACGAACTCCCAGATACCCTATAGCCCATCACTGCAGTTAATTAAGATATATGATTTGTAATCAACTTAGTTTCTGTATTTTTTTTTGTATGAATATTCGAGTAATTAGTCAATATTCAATTATCATTTATTATATTTGAAAATTGAATTGAATTTGTAAACCCTGTTCCCATTAAAAACAAGTAAGAAAGTTACAGTCTAGAGTGCTCGACCGTATGATACCCGCAACCCATTCCGAGAGAAAACAAAAAACTTAAATGATATTTTAACAAAAAATATACCAAGTATACTAAAACTTGTTTTTTTTTAATATATTTGAAAAGAGCGAATAAAAACCCGCAACACCGTTATGGTCACACTGTCAACTAAACAAACAAAGCGCGGGCAGCTGCAAGTGAATTTTCCATATAAAATTGATTCTTTAATAACTTCCTTGTTTTTCATTCGATCTCAACCAAATTCACAGGAATCATAGAGAATATAATTATTAATATGCATACCAAAATGCTCAATGTCTATTATTACGGCTTTTACAGACATTTTAGGGCGGAAAGGGGCGTGGCATCCAACATTTGAAATAAACTTGACCTGCGTATGACCTATAGAAGTACTTTCCCCAAATTTAGTTGCTCTAGCTCTTATAGTCTCTGAGATCTAGGTGTTCATACAGACGGGCAGACGGACAGACGGACATGGCTATATCGTCTCGGCAGTTGACACTGATCAAGAATATATATACTTTATGGGGTCGGAGATGCCTCCTTCTGCCTGTTACATACATTTTCTGTTGGCACTAAGTTATAATACCCTTCTACCCTATGGGTAGCGGGTATAATGAGGAAAAGGGAGTCGTAGTTTAGTGAAAATGTTTGTAACGTGCAGAAGGAAGCATCTCTGACCCTATTAAGTATTCTTAAACAGCATACACAGCAGATTTGATTTAGCCGTGTTTGTCTGTATGACTGACCGTGTAAGTGCATGGATCTCAAAAACTTTGATATCTATAGACAACAAATCTGGTATGTAGGCTCCTGCATTTATTACAGTGATTACGTTTTTTTTCAATTTTGAATGCTTCGCCACTTTTCCCACAATATATTAAAATCGAAAACAATTCAGGTTTGTTTAATGCAAATTGCATATAACTTGACATGTTGTTAGTGTACTTATTTGTTATTTGGTAAGCAATTTGTTATTTTCTAGCCAGTTTCACCCGCAGCTTCGCTCGCATTACATTTTGTTGTAATATAATTATTTTTACTTTTATGGCGTTGACCTAACTTATTTTCTTTTTGAAAACTCATATTGTATTGCATGTTGAACACGAAAATTAAAATTTAATTTGATTGATGCTTACACAACATTACACATATTTGGTATGTTGTCAGACAATTTTTACATTTTCTATAACGTTCTTTAACGAATACATATGTACATGTATGTTGTCAATATTCAAAAATTAATACTTCATCCTTCCAATACATCCTGCGACCCATTTCGAAAGAAAAAAGAAAACTAAAATTATATTTTAACAAAAAATATACCAAAGAATATACTTAAACTTGTTTTTTGTATTTATTTGCAAATAGCGGGTAAAAATCCATAACACCGACATGGTCACACTGTCAACCAAATAAACAAAGCGCGAGCAGCTGCAAGTGAATTTTCCATATAAAATTGATTCTTTAATAACTTCCTTGTTTTTCATTCGATCTCAACCAAATTCACAGGAGTCTTTGAGCCTATCATTATTATTATGCATACCAAAATGCAATGCTTGTTCTAGATTTATGCATTTTGTGGGCGAAGGGGGCGTGGCATCCAACTTTTGAAATAAACTTGATCTCCGTAATGAATGCATGAGCTTGTATACCAAATTTGGTGTCTCTATATCTTATAGTCTCTAAGATGTAGGCGTTCATACGGACAGACAGACGGACATGGCTATATCGTCTCGGCTGTTGACACTGATCAACATATATAATATATACTTTATGGGGTCGGAGATGCCTCCTTCTGCCTTTTACATACATTTTCTGTTGGCACTAAGGTATAACACCTTTCTACCCTAGGGGTAGCGGGTATAAAAATGTATGAACTGATACATTTGTATTTGTTTATGTACAAAAATTCTATTTATTTATTGTGAGTTAAGACAAATATTAAAATTTGTTTATTGTAAATTTGAAAAACTTCACGGCGAAGACAGAACTCCAAATATGTGTATATATATAGACGGATACTCTAGCTTCAGGAGCATTGCGTTGATAGTGCTATAGCTCTATCAGTGTATATGAACTACTTTATATAGAGATTAATAGTTGTGTTTCTTAATATTTTTAATATACCCTATAATTTTGGTAAAAATCGGACTAGCAGAACCAACTTTTTTTTATAGAAAGTGTTCCCAAGCAAATATATACGTTTGGAGCCTAAGTGTGTTAACGTGTTATGATTACAAACAAATGGGAACGGGGTCGAGTACTAGAACGTTCCTATTAATAAAAGTATTTTCTCTTTCAAATATTTTTGAATTTACAAATAAATCTCATAACAGATAAATACCAATAAATTTGGGAAATACATTAGTTTCTAAGAGTAGGGTATATATAATTTCATACTTATAGATATTTATGAATGATTAGCCAGTTTTTTTTATAGATTTATTTTAATTGTTTGTTTTTGTTGCCTCCAGGGGAAGCCTCTCATGATTTCAGTTTCATTAAAAATTAAAAAAAAGTTTGGTCGTCGCTAAATTAAAACGAAGTTTAGATCTTGTCAGGGATCGAACCAACATTTGTATATTTTCTGCAACGTTCGATTTAGTTTGGCGATATGTGCCAATATCGATGTTTTTTACCCGCTACTCATAGGTATTATAACTTAGTACCAACAGAAAGTAATAGGCAGGGTGTACATATATATTCTTGATTAGTGTGATCTGCCGAGACGATACAGCAACGTTTTGAGGCCTAAATGTATGAAAACAGGCAAAAGGGGTTCGAGACCCGCTTCAGACAATTTTTTTTTACTTTTTAAAACTATTTACGGTTTTTATAATGGATATATTTTTTGGAAAAACTATAAATTGTCTTGTATCAAAAAAAAATTAAAAATAGAAAAAAAAAATACCCCAAAACTGCAAAACTTGCAATTGATAAAGAAAAATCCATACAATAAGTATTAGGTTATTTTTTTTTAGGCAAATTAAACAAGTTTTCTAAATATTTAAAGGTATAACCCAACATCGATCTTTTTTTGTAATGCATCGCACAACATTGAAATCGTTCATTTTACTACAAAATTACAACTATATCTTAAATACAAAAATAAGCCATTTTATTTAATTTTGAAACAGTGAATAAATATAGTTAGAGTAATTATTTCAGAAAATCGCTCCTGAGTGGACGCCTAGATTTTCATATCTACGTTGTGTGAATTTTGCAGCATCGTAGCTTATGCCGTTTGGGCTGTGCGTTAATAGTAATATAGCTGGATCAGTTTCTACGAACAACTTTATATACATATTTAGATGATTTTAAAAGGAATTTGTTTGCAGTTTTATATTTATCCTAAATCGGTTAGTTAGCATAATTTCAAAATTAAATTGTAAGTACTGGCTTACAATCAAGGCACCGCCACAGCAAAGCGCTTCTCTCTCGATCTCCTTCGCAGTCTCGCACTACTTCTTGCTTCATCACCTTGGAACTCTCTCTTTCGCTGATGAGTCACGACAAAGCTCTCAACTGGTCAGCAGTTCAACTGCCCAACTGGCCAACTGCCAGAGCTTCATAAAAAGAAGAAAGAATCGAAAAAGACAAGAAACCTGCAACAGATTCGTTGCCTGAGCCTCTAACAACAACATGTTGCAGATCGACTTGCCTCCATGTTATTCTGATTCCTGTGTGGCTCGGCGGATCGACGAGCTGCATTCAGAAGCAAATAAGTCACGTGAGTAAGATTTCTCGAATAATAAATTATACTAGCTGGCCAGTGGCCACCGTTCAAAAGAGGCAACAGCAGCTGGTAGAGCTTAAGAATGCGCTTCTGTGCAACTCCATACAAGTTTCAACAAATGCCTCATGAGACAGAGCTCAGAGCTCGAACCAAGCAGAGTAGAGCAGAGCAGATCGGAGACCGAACCCAACACACTATTGTGACCCGTAAATGATACAAAAATTGTGTGTCATTAATAAGCAGCACAGCGTGGCATCTCCCGGACTCCCTCTTTGCCCAATTGCCAACAGCAAGTGGTAGACTGCCCGGTACCAGAGACCGGTTGCAGAGGCAGAGGCAGAGACGACTAACCACAAGCCCAAATCGAATTCTAGCCGGGCACAGGGCGCGCCCAGGGTGGTCGTTGTTGTTGTTTTTCTTGATACTCTCCACCTACTTGATTCTCGTTGCTGTTGTTCTAGAAGTTTCAGATGTTTTTTTTTGTTTTCAATCGTGCTTTTTATCGTTTGATTGATTTGCAGAGTAAACATAATTTTGTTTCCGTGCTGTCCACAATGTCAATGATTTGTTTAATGATTTCCCTAATGTCTGATATTGCATCGCAGCTTGAGGATTACAACAAGGCTCACAGCAGTAGACTTCGAACTTTCCCACAAAAATAAAAACATCCAACTGTTTGTCTCACTCCCACCGAAACACTCACCCAAGTTTCTGTACAAAAAAATAAAATGAACAGTCAAGAACCTGTAAGCACTTGCCTGTATTCTATAAGTCCTTGTCGCACATCAATTTTTTAAATAAAAGTGTTGTTATTAGAGCAAAATCATATCTAACTAATAAGATTCTTTATTAATCTATACTACATTAATGATAACAAATTGTATTCACTTGAAGACAATATTAAACAAGCTATTAATAAGTTTAAAAACTAAAAACAAAGGATATAAGCTATTAGAGAAAGAGAAAAATGAATCAAATGGCCAATTTCCTGCAAGTTGAAAAAATATGATTATTTTAAAGTTATTGTAGTCACTTCTAAGCAGCCAATGATATAAATTTTATAAAAGCCAATGGTTTGAAATATTTAGATTGCGATTTCTGAGAAAATGTGTTATTTTTGCTGCAATTGTAGTCAAATAATTTCACATATGTACATATATATAATGTAATATATTTATAAGAATCTTTAGAAAAATTAACGCATTTTCCTAATAATATTACAATAAAATCAACGTGTGAATTCTTGTTTTTTTTTTTAGTTGTAGAACGACAACTCAAATTATTATTAAGGAACTAATCAAAAATCTTGAGTTTTAAATTAAAATTCTCTGGACAAATTATTTTTATTATGATCCACAGATACTATATATTATAGAGCATTAGCGCACACTTGTCGTCGTTATAGAAGGACGACGGCTTTAACTATGCTGGTGGTGGGGGTCGGTGGGTACTTGATGGATACAGGAACTGCTGAAAGGATGCGGGATGCATTAAGACGCTGAGACCACCCCAGAGTCCACGCATATCCGGTCAAGGACGGCAAATACCGGACAAGAGGCAAGTGTCATCAATGGAATTTAACTGCAGAAAACCGCACAGTGGCTACGATAGTCACGGGGCAAGTGAGTGCAATGATGAGTGTTTAAATAGATTTGATTCGGATCGAAATACTCATCGTAAGAAACTGCGGATGTTTTTTTTCCTGGACTTCCTGTTGCATTATTGTGTTGCTGCATTGTTTCGTTGTGTCCCATAATTGGCTGGTAATTGAAAATTTATGATGCGAGCCAGGCGGCACCTGAGCCAATGCCCCTGAGATGGAGTGACCTTTGACATCGCGGAGCTGCCGAGCTGAGTTGGGCAATACTAGAGAGACGAGACCGAGCCGCATTTGAAGACCAGTTGCAGTCGCGCAATTGTTCAACTTGACAGCAGCACATAAATTATCTCTCAAAATAAATTGGGCAGCTCGTAACCCGCACCCGCAACCTGCCCTTTCACACTCGGTCTCGGACACGGACCGTTGTTATCTGAGAAATGTGGAAATTAGAAAAGTGAATTAGTGATGCAGCGATTGACGACGAACTTTCGCTGCTTCTCTATGATTTCTTTCAACATTTATCTCGCTCTCACATGCCCATTTTTTCGTTCATAAATATAAATAAGAGAAGAAAAAACATTTTCATAAAATGCATTTTTCCATATGCCTTCGATTCATTAATGCAGAGCAGCTTCGTGATGATGATAATGACGATGGAGAGAGGGAGGGTGGGAGGTAGGGATTATGACCATCATGGGGTGACCCCCAATGGTTAGTTGAGTTGAGTTGAGTTGAGAGTCGGTAGCCAGTTCGATGTGTGCTTAATATCCGTTTTATTGCCTTTGAATTAGTGCCCTTTGTCAGCATTTAGGGATCTTAATTTATATATGAGCACAGCAATGAGCGTGACTCCATAACGAGCACGGCTTCCTGGCCCCTGTCCATGCCCCTGCCCCTGCCCCTGCCCCTGCCCCCAGTCTTTGCCTGGCTACTGTTGCGACCTCTGGCAGATGCAAAAGGTCAACACACACTTTCACACACACTCGCACACTAATCCCAAATGATGGCCGGCTTGCCAGACTGACTGTCGTCGTCGTCGTCGACGTCGACGTCGAGCGTCCTTAGCCAAAACAATTATAGTTGCTCATAAAAAAACCGACACGAAAACAAGACTGAAAGCGAGCAAGAGAGAAAATGAAAGAATGGCATAGCTGGCGGGGGGTAGCGAAGAGGAAGTTGCTCAGGCATAAAAAATAGTAGTTGCCGAAGGCTTAGCGACGATGTCAATGTCGATGTCGGTTCCCCCCACCCCCCTTACATCGCCCTGCTCAATTGCATTCCCAAATTTGATGCCGCATTCCGAATCCCAAATTCGTCGCGGGCGGCACCGAACGGAACGTGCAAAAAACAACAACATTGCTCCGATGCTGTCTTCTGACTCAACTCGACCCAACACAACCCATAGAAATTGAGTTCCGGGCTCGCACATGCGTGGCCAATGTTTGCTGCCAGCAATTGGACAGGACATTTATTTAGCCTCGCACCTCCAAAGCCTTCGTTCCCTGTTTCCTTATCACGTTTGCTCTTAGTTTTTAGGTTTTTTTGTTTTGTTGGCAACTGCCCACGAATTTGGAGCTCATTACTCAAAACTTTGATTGATCAGAGCAACCAAATTGAAAAACATATTACTTACATTTTTAATATTTAATTTATTAGTCAGCATATACTTTATTTATATTTTGTCGATCGCTTTTTGATTAATTACTTCAACTTCCATTGAAATTTGTCGGGTATTTCATTAATTTCATAGATCTGCAACTACATGCAATAATATAATTTATTATTATTATTATTTTTTTTTAATAATTTTTTTTCAAGTTTTTTTTGTAAGTTATCAAAAGTATTTGCATCATCGTAATTACTTTGATGATTTGTTGTGAAAAATATTTCAACTTATAATGCATAATAGTACAATATTAGAGTATTCATTTTAAAAGTATTCCGATTTCATTGTTTTACAAAATTGAAACCTCTCTCTCTGATTCAAATTATTTAATTGCAATGCGCCAAATGGTGGGGTTTGATCTAGGCAATTGGTTTCTTCGCTTACAATTTAAAATTGGCATTATCTTAATTATTTGTTTCCGTCAATTTGCAGTGCAAAAGGGACGCGAAGGAGTCGAGAGGAGATGAATACAATTTTATGTAAACTCGACGTTTCCAGCTCACCGCTTTCTAATATAAAGCAAAAATGTTAAAAAACTATTTGAAATGGAGAGAATGAATAGAATCTGCCAGGAGGCTGCAGTCTGTTCATTCGCATAGTACTTTATACTATTGTGTATTTACATTGAGTATCCTCGACTCGATTGTCTGCTACTCAGTCGAGTATGCGCATATTGTTCAGGTAGGGCGTAAGTCGGTGGAATGATGAGAAATGATGAGGTGTAGATGAATGCAGATGGGTGATGAGATTTGTGAGGTTCGGTAAATTGCACTCGAGACGCCTGCGGAGCTGTCGACTAAAGTCAGAAGTCGATCATGTGTGGCTGCGACGCCCAAGTACATCATGGATGCAATGGATAGATGGATGTAGGGACAGAGGGATGCTTGTTTGTGTTCTGGAGGGATGGCGTCGTATTTTTCTGCTCGTTCCCATTAATGTTTGCTCGAGAAATTAGCAGCAACAACAAATATTACGCGTAGCTGAGTTCTGCAAGACAAGGAAATATAATCAGAATGCTAAAGCCTATGGTTTTCTTCCACTCTTCCAGTTCTTGCTGGGTTTTAGATACATATATTTGCTTGCCCGTCCTATCTCTCTCTCCCCGTTTTCTTCTCTTTCGCATGTTGTTGTGTTTAACATTTTCAATTGTTTTGGAAAACATTCTACTGGAAATCCTTTAAGGGATTGCGCCTACAATACAGTCTCCCTCTCCCCTCTTCCCTCTTTCACTCTCTCACTCTCTCACTCTCTGTAGGCACCAGCACTTTTTATATTGTTTGTTGCGTTTGGCATGCAAAATTTGTTTGCAGTTTTCTATCATTGTTCGCCTTTTGTTCGTTGTCCTTAGACTGCCTCTTCTGGTACTGCTTCATCCTGCTCCTACTCCGTCCCCTACCAGCTTCCCGTTGGCCTTCAACTCGACTGCATGTGTTTCGGTTTGCTCCGATTCGGATTCGGATTCGGTTTCAGTTTTATTTTTGCCAACAAGAGACTGTTTTGCATTGTTCCGCATTTCTTTCTTTCAATTGCTGCTGCAATTTGCATGCGGCAGTTTTCCTCACTTGTAATTTTTGTTGTTGTTGCTGTTGCTGTTGTTGTTTTTCATATTATCAATCGCAAACTACCATTGAGGCCTTTTGTGGCATGCATTTCCATCCATTTCCATTGTCCGACAATCATCAAGCAAATTGTCTGGGCAGTGTTTGTATTTGTGTTTTTCCATGATCCCCAGATAATGAACTCCCCCTCCCTTTCTTTCTTTTCCCTTTTCCTGTCAGAACAATTTGCATTTAAGAACATTTCATCAATATTATGGAATTCAACCTGTTTTCTTGACTAATAGCCAAAATAACTATTTACAATTAAAAACTGATCTATTTTATTTATTTTTTTATTTATAGTTGAAAAATACTATATAGTCTATTGAGTCTATATTATTTATATTATATATATGTACATATATTTATGTAAGCGCTTCAAGGTTAATCAGCGATAAAGATAACAAGAATCAATTACAATATTATATAATATAAAAAAAAAAAACAATATCTAAATATGAGCAGGATGATCTACTCAGAGTTGGTTATAAATATTAAGTCAGTAACAACTTTTACTTATAACAACGTATTACAAATTATAAGATTAAACTGTCTGTATTAAAGAATTCATGTATAATTCGTTCAAATTCATACAAATAATAATTCGCAAAAATTATCAGGGGTGACACAGAAATCGCTAGCGGAATTGATTCCGCTGAGAGCAATTCCGCTGGAACATTTCCGCGGTGACACAGAGCTTCGAAAAATTTAAGGTTTTTAGCAGTTTCCTAAACCCTTTCTAACTTGGCTGTTCATGGTTGACACCTTGCCAGATTAAATTTCCCAAGTATTTAATTTGCTAATTTTCTATTCATTTCGTTGCAGAACGATAAGTTTTCAATTTCATTTTCTTGTGATGTTTTCAATTTCATTCAAATATTAAAATATTTGCTTTCTTAGACGTAATAAACAAAAGAAAAACATTTAAATTGTTGGCGCAAAAAACACTCTACGTTACTCGACAACTCTAGAAGTTGCCTGGTAGCTCTTACCTAATTAATCTCTAATTGTCTGGTAACTCTTTGTTTCTGGCAAAACAATTAAATAGAATCAACAACAAATTTTTGAATTTTAATGAAAAATGCCTTTAGAGAGATTGTTTCTATCGAATAGCTCCGGCGGCGGAAAATAAAAAGATAAACCATAGAGCGTAGGATTCTTAGATGTGAATCTGATCCATTCTTCCTCTTTTCTCAACTTACAATGCCACCTGACAAAAGGACAAGTGCACACAAATGCTTTCACGAATTGCACCATAAAGAAATGATTTTTGCAGTACAACTTGTTTTACCACAAAAAAATGATTTTTTTAATATTTAATTTAAATGAAACAAAAGTTGTTTCACATACATATATACAAATAAAATCCTTGTTCGGTACTTTTACTTAAAAAAAATTGGCATTGCTGACCCTGAGTTCGAAAATCATATTGAAAATAGGTGGCAGCATCAAGTTCTAGCGGAATGCCAGCCATTTCAGAGCGGTATCATTCCGCCCAAAATTTGACAGCTGAATTGTCTGTGTCACCGCGGAATGGAATTCAAGGGTTTTTAGAGCGGAAGCGATTTCTGTGTCACTCCTGTATTCGATATTTTAAACTGAAACTATTTTTAATTATGCAATTAGTTATAATTCTGTCAAATATATATTTTACTATTCAAAAAATAATTTACATATTATTTGATCTACAACAATACAATTAAAATAAATTTGACGAATTTTGTATCAATCATTGTCTTTATTTAGAAATATTAATATTAAACTATACATTTACTTTAGTTCGCCCTCTACTCGAGAGTGCTCGATTATGAGATACCTTGCGCCCATTAGTTTGCAATCAGAATAGATAAATACCCATCATATCCTCTTAACGTATAATAATAATATTATATATTTACATATTTTCGATATCAATGCTTTTGAGTTTTCAATTCAACAATTATATTAATACATTTCACTAAAAAGCATTTGGAGAAACTACGAATTTGCCAAATTTTGGATTGCCATTTTTCAGTCAGAAGAAAGAGGGCTATTCATTTAGTGATGCTGCAAGCAATGCGTTGTTATTATTATACAATGAAATATAGTTCTTAAATCCGAAATTAATGGATTTTGTTTTTTTGTTTTCCATAATATTTATTTGTTAAATAAAACTAACTTTGGAACTTATTTCTCCGGATTTATATATTTTTAATAATTAAATTTAGCAATTTTTATAACAGAAAAATAAGGTGATAAAAGTGACAGCGAGTAAAAATAGTAGAATACCCATTGGAGCGCCTCAAAGTAGACAACGTAATTCGCAATGCAAAATTCAAAGCTAAATCTGTGTGTGTGTGTGTGTGTGTGTGTGTGTGTGTGTGTGTATAAGTAGCAGAACAAACGACTGCAGTCTGAACAGAAAAAATTCGATGGAATCAATCAACTTTATTAATTACAAGTAATTAAAGTTTAATTAACAGACAAGAGCAGCTTTGTTGTTGTTGTTGTTGTTATTGTTTTCAAGGTTGCGCATGTGTGTGTGGAAATAAATGCAAATATTTGTTAGGCATTTAACTTGTCGATGCGGTTGTGTTTCTCATTTAATGCCCATCAAAGCTGCAAACAACACCAACAGAAGTCATGAATACAAGAAGAAGCATCAGCTGTAGCCACAGCAGCAACAAAAATATCAAATGTAGTGCATTGGGAATATTGTTGCAGTTGTTGTTGCTGTTTCAATTTTGTTTGTATGTTTAATTAAAGCAATATGCGGCCTCGAGGAATGTTGGGTTAATTGACTCATCACTTACATATATGACAAACGAAGCACAAACAAATAAGCAAACAAACAGGCTACACACTCACACACACTTTTACATGCATCACATACAAAATGGGGGAAATATCAGATCAGCGTCACTGTCAGCGGCGATGCCAACTTATGTGCGTTGGCACGCTGGGGCGTGGCCAATAGTACTTCTGTCAACCGTGGAGCTTGTGCGCAGCGTTTAGTAAACGACCAATGGCCAATCACAGTTGTGTGGACATCGTTAGCCTACACGCCCCAATCTTTGAGGTTGAAGCGAATGCGTTCCACATACATTGAACAGAAAACTGGTAACAACCTCACAAAAATAGTGGTAACGCTTAATAGCGGGTCTGGCGGGTGGCGCATCCAACTTCACGTGAGTGCTCAATTTGCGCACAACAAAATTCATGAGTGCTCGATTTGCGCACGCTTCACGTTGCCAACTAACTTAAATATCGCAGCGGAAACAACTGCATGCGATAGTTCAAATATCGATAAGATTGTGCTAAAATTCAATGTTTGAAATTTTGTTTAGTGCATTTTGCGCAGTAAATTAATTTGTGAATTAATATTGCTACTGTTCAAATGTCAGTCATTGAAGCTTTTGCTGATTTAAAAAATTAATATGTTATTCAATACAACAACAATGCTAAACAAATTAATGCTTCATAAATACATATTTGTATTAAAATACTAAAATTTGCTTCTAACAGTTGTCATCTAACAATCTTCGCAGACAATCGTTTTTGAGTTTAGACTATAACAACAAAAAAATGATTGCAAGAAACACTGCACTCGAATGTAGAGAAAAAACCACGTGGTGAAAACGTGCTGTGACGTGCCTATTTACATATACGGGAATTTGAAATGTACTGGATGATCAAAAAAGTGTAACCAGGCGACGATTATTGAGGTTTCTGTGTAGAAAGTTGGATTGCGGTCACACTCCATCACAGATGTTCAATAAAAGAACTTTAATTTTTTTTTTTTAATAAACTATTCTAAAAGTTTAATATTTTCAATAATTAAGAAAGCCGAAACACTAATATTTGAATAATACTTTTCCGTTGTACAGAACATGCGTTTAACATCAAGTTGCAGTTGTTATTAACATAGCCAAAAACAGCTGTCAGACCATGTTAATCATCGCAGATTATGTTAGCAGTGTGTAGATCGCTTAACAACAAAACAGTCGGATATCTGTTTATGCGAGCAATAATACACAGCGGACAGATCATTTGAGCAGCGAATGGCAATCCACAAAATAATTTTAGCAAGCTTTCAAGATTTATGAGAGCCCAACAAGTTGTTTGTTGTTAAAGACAGTGTCAAGTGCTCGGTTCGGTTCGCGTCGTGTCGTGTTTTTTTTAAATATTTGTTTTTTTTATTGTTTTTGTATCTGTTGCCTGCCGGTCACACAGTTTGCCTATATACATACATACTTTTGTACATATGTATATTCATTGCCGTCGCAAGCGAGAGCTGGAGAGCGCAACAGTTCATGAAAAGTCCAGAGCGACAACAGTAACAGCAGCGACAGCAAACTGCTGTTTGTGATAAAAGTGCTGCGCTAGTGTTGTGTGCGTGTGTGTGTGCTTGAATATGAATCATTCATCAGCCCATTCGGCGACTACAACAAGATCGAAAAGTGCGAGGAGTAAGCGCAAATCATAAATAAATAAGCTGTCCAGCCATCAAATGTGAGACGAAACGATAACAAAGCAGGAACAATCAGCAGTCAACATTCGACTCTCCCATACACATACATACATATCAGTACTCGCATCGGATCGTCAATTAAAATATTACGCTGCTGTCTGTTGTTGTGTGTACAGAATGCATTTAAGTTATCGTCGGGACAACAAATGTGTAAAACGAGCGCAGCACTTTAGCGCAGATAATTCGTCTTGTTTTACTTCTATTCTGTGAGTTTGTGTGAACAACTTGGTGTTAAATGTAGGCCAAGCAACAGCAACAACGACAACAAATTCGCATAATTGCAAAGAAATTTTCAGCGACTGCAAAAGCGAAAGGTAAAAGTTAATGTGTGTTTCATTTGCATAAGTTGTTAACAAAAAAAAAACCATCAATGCGTGTCGTAAACACAAGCACAAAAACAATATCAATAGCAAATCAAAATATATCAAAAGAAAACAAAAAAGAAAAAACACGCAACTCTGTTGTTCTCTCTTTCCTTTTGCGCTCGCGCTCTCTTCCCTTAATATTTACGCATGCACCCGCAGCTTCGTTAAGCAACATCGCACACGCCTTAAAAGTGCATCGCGTGTGTGTGTGTGTAACTGTAATCCACTATCTTACATTTGAATAATTGGTTCTTTAAAACAGCTTAACATTTGTCTGCGCACTTAAGAACTTTGACCATTTTTCTGGCCAAAACCCATTTTTCGAACATTGTTTAAGCTTTCTTTTTAATGCGTTGTTTTAACAAAAGTCCAATCTGCAATTTTACGTTTTATGAATTTCGATAGAGGGCGCTGCTGTTAAGATAACAGTGTTATGACAGCTGTTAACAAGTCATTTCAGTGGTTAGTTTTAAAAAGCAAAAAAATAGATTTTTATAGCGTTGTACGTCAAATTTTATAATGAGCTTTAAAAAAAGAAACAGTAACTTGTACTATATACTTGTGATTTTATTGTATAGAAATTGTTCTTGACGTCCCCAGAATTCTGTGTGAAATTAAGTCTAATTTCTATATAATTGCTAAAAACTATCTTTTTATTAGACTTACAAAGTGAGCACCACGGAGTGCCATGCTAAAACTCCATTTAATTTGTAGAGTATTCAATTCTTGTTGAAAGCCATCAGTAGTTATCGGAATATTAACTTTTACCCATCTTTTCCAGTCGAGAAAAAATATGACTAAACAGCTAATGTTTTTCCCAAAAACCGATATACATACATACATACATATATCAAAGGGTAACTATGGAAAATGGTCAAAAGCGACCATTTGGATTGATGATTCGCATGGCAGCTTGGGATATAGTCATCTGATTTTGACGAAACTTTTATTAGCTATTCCCAAACTGTCAAGCAATGAAAAAATTTACCCGATTGTTCCTATTGCACCTACATATGCAATATAGCTGTCTGACTCGAACACAATATATGTATGTACCTTTGGATAAGATATAACGATTTGTTAAGTTTCGTGAATTTATTTGTATTCAGTTATTAATTTTGGTCAGAAAAAGTGGTTAAAGTTCCTATAGCGCTGCGCTTGGTCTTGCTTTACCGCTTATCGCTCCGACATTCAAGGGAGAAAGACAGAATAAAAAATGTTAAACTCTTCGGTGTCGACACTTAATGCTCTTCCTTTCTCTCTCTTTCCCTCTCGTCCGTAAGTGACACGCTTTGTAGCCATGGGGCACATTTCGAGTTATTGTTGACTTGTTCTCTTAACGTTGTTAAATGTTTGGCAATTAAAACAATTAAAAACATATTAAGCTTACTGCGGTTGACACACATATCATGCATCTGTGCGTGTGTTGATGTTCTGTTCGCCTTCAGGAAATGTCATCGATATCGTTTCGATAATCGATAATTGATATCGCAAATCATAACGGCACAAAATATGACATAGTATGGTAATGGATAAATTAATAGAAACGCATTTTATCAGTTTCTTTAACATCATATTTTAAAGTCATAATCTAAATTTAAGGTCAACTTTTTAATTTTCTTAAATAAAAATATATAAAGTTTAAATAAGTCAAGTTTAAAATAAACGGTAATGCTACAATTATTGCGGATAACAGAAGTGTAAATATAGCAACTTCAGGTAAATCTTATTATTCAATTATGTAATTTTACAGAATTTTACTTTGACTTCGAGAGGAAGACCAATCCTTGATGCAAATTGCAGAGTTAATATTGCTATGGGATGTTTATCAGCGCCCGTGGCTACGTCACTATCACTAACTATGTTATGTAACCATATGCCCAAAAAGATATCATGCTTAAGTTTAAATTTCAGCATAATACCAATTCCAAACACTCGTTGAAGCTTGCCAAAAAGTGGTTCCCTGATAACAAAGTGGATGTTATGAAAGGGGCTGCTCAGTCACCTGACCTAAATCCTATTGAGCATTTGTGGGGATATTAAAAAAGAAAGATTTTATGATTTTATGCCAAACAAGTACCCATTTCGAGAGAATAAAAACACTTAATGAATGTTTAAACACAAAATATACCAAACAAATATACCGAAATTTGTTTTTGTGTATATATTTGAAGAAAATCCATAGTATGCATACATGGTCAGACATCAAAGCGCGAGCAGCTGCATGTGAATTTTGTTGTTTCCGGAATAACTTCAATCTTATTTATTCGATCCCAACCAAATTCACAGGAGTCGTTGAGAGTATAGTTATTACTATGCGTACCAAAATTCAATTATATATACTTTATATATGCGGCACATATTTTTGATTTGAAAGGAGCGTGTCAGAAATCCACAACAAACTTGGGCATCGTACATATTTTTTTTAAGATTTAAATGTGCAAGAAGTCAAAGTAAACCAACAACATAAAATAATTTAAAAAATTAACCCAGTGTGCTTATTATTTTGGCCAGACAAAAAACCCTCATGCAGCACAAATTTGTGCTTAGGATTCAATATATGTATGTATGTAGATTCCAATATTAATTTTTGTTATATAAATGTTTAAAAAGAATACAACCTTTTAAAATATAAATATCTTATAGCGGTACATTCTAAAATTATTAAAAACAAGTGAGAAAGCTACAGTAGAGAGTGCTCGACCCTAAGATAGCCGCAACCCATTTCGAGAGAAAACTTAAACTTAAATGATATTTTAACAAAAAATATACCAAAGAATATAATGAAATTTGTTTTGTTTTGCATATATTTGAAAAAAATCCATAACATACCGCCATGGTCACACTGTCAACTAAACAAACAAAGCGCTGCACGTGAATTTTACCTATAAAATTGATTCTTCAATAACTTCCTTGTTTTTCATTCGATCACAACCAAATTTAGAGGAATCATTGAGACTATAATTATTGTTATGCAGACTAAAATTCAATGCTCGAAGTCTTATATTACGGGTTTTCCAGTTTTTGGGGGCAGAAAGGGGAGTGGCAAAAATCTAAAACAAACTTGATCTGCGTAAGTCCTGCACAAATACTGTCACTAAATTTGATATCTCAAGGTCATTCACACACTTAAAAAGTCCATATGCATTGGGCACAACTATTTTGATAAATAATTTAACAAATAACTTTTGTTCTACTTCTTCGATTTTCACCAGGGTATATTAAGAGTATTAAGCACAGATGGCTTACCAAATTACACATCATAGCACAAATAAGTTTTGGAGTTATACGTGATTTACATAAAAAAAATTATATAGATTTATGCTTATTGTGGGCAAATGGTGCATGGCATCCAACTTTTGAAATAAACTTGATCTGCGTAAGCAATGCAGGAACCTATGAGACAAATTTTGTGTCTGTATGTCTTATAGTCTCTGAGATCTAGGTGTTCATCCAGACAGACAGACGGTAGCCATGTCCGTCTACCGTCTTAGCTGTTGACACTGATCTAGAATATATCTTCTACTTCTACTTCTATTCGATAATTTCGCGAAAATATCAATTTACAATATTAAATCTAAGACTAAGTTTTTGGTTGCATAGAGTGCTAGTAACGGGATCTTTGACTGTGTGGTGAACTTAAATATATTCCAGTGGGTTACTTTGTTTAAAAAATATGTAATTTAATTATTGTATTATAATGTTCAACTTGAATTAAATTAATAAGCGAGAGCTTAAAAAACGAAAACAACTTTATCTAAATGCTGATTCCATAAAAATCTTAAATATTGTTTTTTATTAGTTGATAATTGTTGCGACTAGTAAAATTTTTTTGTTTTATCAACCACCCTTTTATTTTTTTTATTAAAAAAACTTGTTTTTATCTGTCGAACAAGAAAAACCGATTCTATTTTGATTTTTAACTTAATTTTATTTTTGAAAATATTCATCAATATAAAGTGTTCAGGGTACATTTCACTCTTAGCCTAGTGTTGCTTATTGTTATACCCGCTACCTATAGGGTAGAAAGTTATATAAGGTGCCAACAGAAAATGTATGTGACAGGCAGAAGGAGACATCATCGAAACCAAAAAATATATATATCCTTGATTAGCATAAACAGCTGAAACGATATAGCCGTGTTCGCTTGTCTGTATGAACACCTATATCTCAGAGACTATAAGAGGTGGAGCTACAAAATGAAATAATTAAAACACGTGCTAGGTTTTGTTTTAAAATTATGCACCCACACTACCGCCTCCAAAAATGACAACAAAAAAACTATATTGTAAAGACTTTACAGCTGTCGTTGCTATTGCTTTATAGCTGTATCTGTGATTTTTATCACACATTTAAAATATACAAGCTTCCCGCTCTAGACAATTTTTTAAAAGTAATTATGGATATTATAGTTGAAAACGCCTAGAAATAAAAATGTACCCAATTTTGACTTGTCAATATATTTTTCGGGTATTTTACAGTCGAGCACACTCAACTGTAGCTTTCTTACTTGTTAATACGTTTTTATAGAGTTTAAAACAGAAAGCGTATAAGACTAAAATTGTCTATGTGAGTGACCCCAGCACACAATTTTTCAACTTGTGCAAACAAAGCACAATACAACTAACAAGCCCAAAAGCCAGATGGGTCACCATTTGCGGCACGTTGTAGACAAACAAATAAATAAATACATATGTACATAGTTGAGTATGTGAGCAGTTACGTTACGAGCTTTCTAACTCTTTGTCAGCTAATCATGCAACGCATGTAAGGTCTCCTTCCTCGACTACTCGACTTCACTCTCTTGCTCTCTTGCATGGCTTGCTGCATTCAAATGTCTGAGCGGACTCTTGGATAAATCACATCAAAATCGCTGCAGAATACGATAAAAAATGCCGTCGAGCAAGTTGAAAATCGATGTGAGAATGCAACCATAAGAAACAATTGGAATATTATACTCGTATTTCTGTCGCGAATAAACAAGTAAAAAAGCTACAGTCGAGAGTGCTCGACCGTAAGATACCCGCAACCCATTTCGAGACAAAAAAAAAAAAAAAACTTAAATGATATTTGCACAACAAATATACCAATGAAATATACTGAAAGTTATTTTGTTGTAAATATTTTAAAAAATCCATAGCATGCCGACATGGTCACATTGTCAACTAAACAAAACAAAATGGATTCTTTAATAACATCCTTGTTTTTCATTCAACCAAATTCACAGGAATCATTGGGACTATAATTATTATTATCCATATCAAAATTCAATTCTAGGTCTATTATTAAGGCTTTTCCAGTTTTTATACCCGTAGAAGGGTATTATACCTGACTGCCAACAGAAAATGTATGTGACAGGCAGGAGGAGGCATCTCCAACCCCATTAAGTATATATATATTCTTGATCAGTGTCAACAGCCGAGACGATATAGCCTTGTCCGTCTGTCAGTCTGTTCGTCTGTCAGTCTGTATGAACACCTACATCTCAGAGACTATAAGACATACAGACACAAAATTTGGCTCATAGGTTCCTGCATTTCTTACGCAGATCATGTTTATTTCAAAAGTTGGATGCCATGCACCATTCGGCCACAATAAGCATAAATCTAGAACAAGTCCATTTTTTTTGTAAATCACGTATAACTCCAAAAGATATTTGTGCAATGATGTCTAATTTGGTAAGCCATCTGTGCTTAATACTCTTAATATACCCTGGTAAAAATCGAAGAAGTAGAACAAAAGTAAATTGTTAAATTATTTATCAAAATAGTTGTGCCCAATGCATATGGACTTTTTAAGTGTGCGAATGACCTAGAGATATCAAATTTGGTGACAGTATTTGTGCAGGTCTTACGCAGATCAAGTTTGTCTTAGATTTTCGCCATGCCACGCCCAGCCTGTGTTGGCGACTCAGCGTTGCCACCTTGATAAACTAGGGCTATCAGCTGATCTGTATGATACCATCCTACATACATATATTTGATTATGAATAACATTTGATAAATTAATATGATTTTAAATTATGAGTTTGTTGTACATCAAGATTATAATAATTTATATTATAATAATGTGACATACAAAAAATGTTATATTTTCATATTTGCATTGACAATTGGAATAATTTACTTATTTTCCTTAAATTACATTTTGCCCAGCATCGCTCTGAATATTCATGTTATCAACATTACTCAAGTATGCAACATGAACTCTTGAGTCCAGATAATGAACAAACAGTGAGTTAAAAATACTTGAATGAATGCTCGTTCATGATGCATCATGATTCACCAAATGAAACAATCGCAATATATAAAAAGTGCTTTAATATGCAAAAAAAAAATGAAGCGAAAACATTTATTGTGTAAACACAGAGACTGTCGAATAGAAGGTCGAGTGAATCATTCCCCTATTGCCATTTGCATTTCCACTTGCCACTTTGATTCCCCAATCAATATCCAAGCAAATGACTTCTTTCACCAGAAAACCCAATGAGGGGTCCCTATTATAATACAAAATCTCTTAATTAGTTGCAATACTCGAAAAAATCTGTTCATGTAGCGAACGTTTTCACTCACGGAAACTATGCTCAATTAGTCGCCAAGATAATAATAATAATAGTGGTCGTTATGCTATTGCATATGTAAAATAAACTGTGAAAATTTTGGACGGAGCAATAAAAAAGCGAAATTATGAAATTGCAACCAAGACATTAGCTGAAATAAATTCCGAACACTCATATAACCACATATTCCATGCGAACGATGTAACGATGAAAATAACATATTATAGATATTGACGAGACATTTTTACTGTCTTTAATATATTAATATTTAATACATATTTATTTATTCGGTCTTGTGGCACTTCTCGCTTTTTCCCGGGACACTTGCTCAATTTGCGTTGATTGTTAGAACTCCCCGATTTATTTTGTCCAGTGGACTTGCATTTCGCGACTTCCATATTCATTATAATCAGCTGATAAGAGAAGCATCGCAACTGAACATTCTGAGCGCCTAGTGCAAGGAATGTAACCTTGAGGAGGGGCTACATTACAAATACTTACATATATATATAAAGAAAGCTATCACCTTATATTGAAGCTGTGGGGTTAACTCAAAGGTTGTCAATGATTTTAAATATAGAAACAATTTATTCACACAAATGCAGGGCATATTATAGATATTTGTAACATTCAAGTCTAAGCAAGTAAAAATCGAAAAAAAAGATAATGATTATATTTGTTTTCATAAACTTCAAAATAACACACTTGGAAGAACAATGTGAGTTAAACCAAAATATATATAATTGGAATAATTTTTGTACGAAAAAAAACGACTTTTTGTTTAATTTGATAAAATATCCAATGTTGAAGTTTAAACTTCCTATTTTTTTTTATTTTTTAAATATATATGCTTAGAATATTCATCTTCACTATAAAATATTGCATTTTTTTGTACTTTATGTTTTTGTTGCGTTATTAATGAATCAAGTGGAGAATCTTGGGTATCCGAATAAATTTTGTGCTGACTGTATGTAAAGTAGTTCGTAGACACTGATCAGATTTAGTACGCTCAGTCCAAACGGTAAAATCTACGACCTAGATATAATCATATCTATAATCACAGATTGAAAATGCAATGTAATACTATATATTAGTGTTTAGCGGTGCAACCAGCAGCGACGGTAGTGGCTTTGGGGCTAGAGTTGCAAGTCGAGCGGTGGACCGACCACTCCATTCTGCCGCAATTTTAGTTTTAAAACAAGTAAGAAAGCTACAGTTGAGTGTGCTCGATTGTAAAATACTCGCTACCCAGTTTTGTAGATCACGAAAATATTGTTAACTTTGCTAAAAAAATTAAATGTCAAAGATTTCACAAGCGCGATTCCAACGCAAGCACCGACGCATACAGCGACACGCATACGTGCGCTCTAACCACTGCACCACCAAACAAGCGTACTAATAGAAATAAAGTTTCCATTACTTATTGTTTGAGTTTTTTTAAGCAATTGCAAGATTTATAGAATACTTTGGGAACATTATTTTTTTTAAAATTTTAACTTTTGCTTATTACATGGAAATTCATAACAGTATTTCCAACTATTATATCTATTATAAATAAACATAAAAAACATAATTTTAAAAATTAAAAAAAAAAATAGTCTAGAGCGTCACTCAAACCGCTGTTGTCTGCTTAGCTGTAAGTGTTTTCATACATGTAGGCGTAAAAAAGGCGCAATTATAATAACATATTTTTGGCTTGTATCTTCCATGTTTTTCACCCGATTTCACTCAAATTTTCAGGAAAAGCTCATGTTGGTCTATTTCATAGGTGTGCGAAAATCACAGCTGCACCTTTACGGCAACACTTTTAAAGTATGTTTGTTAAAGGTTGTAGTGGGCGTGGCAAAAATCTAAAACAAACTTGATCAGCGTGCAGTCATAATTAGTGCCTTAGAACAAATGTCGTAGCTCTAGCTCTTTTAGTCTCTGAGATCATACAGACAAAAGAAGACAATATCGTCTCGGCTGTTGACACTGATCAAGAATATATATATAGGAGAAGCCTCCTTCTGCCTGTTACACACATTTTCTTTTGGCACTAAGTCATAACACCCTTCTACCCTATAGGTAGAGGGAATAAACATATGTCAATTTAAGTATAACAATTTAAGTAAGTAAAATGTACAAGTGCTGCTTACATAATAACATTGAAATATATATAATAAGCAACAACGAACATTTTATGCATTGAAACTAAAAATATTATGAAAGGCTTAAAATTGTGTGTGGAAGCCGATTGCGTTATGCCAGTAATGGTCCTGAAGCTAAAGTGACGGTCTCTCAGCTGCGAGAAGCTGTGTTCGAGTCTCGCAAGGGAGATAAAGGTCTACTCGCCGTGAAGTTTTTGAATTTTACAAGAATCAAATTGAATTGATTGGGTTCCCAAAAAGTCAACATCATTCAAATACAAATAATTATATTAAAACCAAATGTAAGGCGAGCGAAGCTGCGGGTGAAACTGGCTATTCAGTAAATAAATGAAGAATGTATAATAAATTTATTTACATATGTTAATCGATTTTTTCTGTACCATTTATTAATTTATTCATTTATTTTATACACCCTTTGAAAAACAATGTTTTCGTGTTTTTGTAGATAATAAAGATAATTATAACCAATTATATATTAGAGGTCTGCATGAATCGCAAAAAGAGCACATATTAACACTGCAAAATGATTTGAATAAAATTGAACGCGAAGCGGAACACGATTGAGTGGTTGAGTCCGCTCGCGTAAGTCTCAGCCGCACAACGCTTAAATTAAACAAATTGAGTTGAATGAGTGGGAATGCTTTCAACTGCATTCGAATGCTAAACCAGCTATTTAATTGTTGTTGTCCTTAGCCAGCATTTCAAGAAATTTTTTATCATATTCGAGACTTTTTCGACTCCTCTTACCGATTGAAATAGTCACAAGTTCCTCCTTTGTCGGGAGAAAATGATACCCTACCCGCGACTCCTCTGAAATAGTCGTTTATGACTCTTCCGAAAGAGTCTTTTTTTGACTCTTCTAAAGGAGTCATTTATGACTCGCCCTTCCGAATCATTTTTGAGTTGTTTTACCTCGTTTCGACTCAGTTTCGAGGCGTTTATCAAATTTTTGCTTTAAATAAAATTATTAATATTTAAATTAAGAAATAATATATATATAATATACATATATTTATATTAAAAGATTTTAATTAAATGTATTAATATGAACCAAAGTATTTTAATTAATTTTCAAGAATATTTATATATTAGGTTGTCAAAAAAGTCTTGCGGAATTTTTTTTATAATCTTTTGATTTTTTTTATTTTTTTTTATGACTCATGCCCAGCTCTTGACCTATGCTACGGCTGCTACGATTCCGGTCTCTTTCGACTAATTCAGCGATCTTATCGCAATTTTCGAAGCCAGGCCTTCCGGAGCGTTGCACATCTTTGACCACCTCTACACCAGAACGAAAACGTTGAAACCATCGTTGTGCGGTGGAAATGGAAATTGCAAAAATTTTATTGGCGGCTTGAGATGCATTTTTGCCTTTATCGTAGTAGTACTGTAAAGTCGTATTTTCTCTTTATTTTGCTCCATGTTTGCGACGCTATAACTCACGAACGAAGAAACGACAATCAATCAAACACGTGTTAGCGCGTGAAATGAGCTTTCCAAAAAGGTATATCATGACCCGATGCGACGAATAAAAGACTTTTTTGATAACCTAATATATAAGAGGTTAAGTTCTTATTATTAGAAAACTGAGTTAGTAAACAAAATGGTTTTGGAGGATAACGTTCATGTCGTTGTCCGTACACTTAAATTTAGCATGGCACATATCTTAAAGGAAAAATATTTATTATATTTTGCCCTTTTTGTCAATCGTCTGAATTTCTTGGCTGACATTATATTATTTAATGAAATATAAATTATTATTAAGTTCAAAATGTATTAACTTTAATTTACATTTATTTCGTACTCAAAATTACACGCTTGTTTGACCTTCGCTTCACTTTGGAACTATAATAATGAAAGAAAATTCAGAATTTGATATGAACTTAGAAAGCACCGTTAGTAACAAAAATCATTATTCAATCACCCGCGCGATCAATTGAATTAAATTCAAATGCATTCATTTTAATGTATGTTGTAAGTCCAGCCATTATATATGTATATACATAATTATTTTATTTATTATTATATATATAATAACACAGAACTTGTATTGAGTTGCCAGTTCGATGACCGAATGGGATCATAATTCAAGTATTGAATCAATTGTTTCGTTAACGTGCAATGCAGAGCTAAGAAACTTTAATAGTTGTATTGTGAATTGGACTAATTTATGGAAAATGAGGGATCAGGTAACACAGTCACCTTGTGCTAAATATTGACTTTCTTTACGTAACAATAAAAAATTAAAGGAATTGTATTGAAGTAATTTGATATGCCATTTATCTATATGAATGGCAGTGAAGTGGAGTTCTGTGCATCATATAATATGCCGTATTGAATGATAAATAACTGTATGTTTTTTGTGAAAACATTGGATGGTTAGTAAAATTAACGATCAGCCCATTCATGACAACACATACAAATGTATAAACTAATATACATACGTGATTTATAATTGTAGCAATCGAATTGACGTCGCCTTTTTTTGTTGGCGTTATCGCCGAGTCGACGCTAAACATGTAACTACATAACGTTATACGATATGTGGTCTGCATGGATGACAAGTACACGAGTATATAATATAAAGATATACATTTCTTTTTATATTATATATAGTATGATTTTATATAGATTGATTCACTGCGATATTTGAGTGTGAGAGCGTGCAACAATTGCCTGAAACGGCGTTCCGATTATTCATCCAATCAACATGAAAGATTTGTCGAGTAGGCGGTAGAGTTCTTGTCTCATTCCTAGTAAATGCTTTCCCATGCTGTGAATAATAAAAAAAAACTATCAGACAGATCAACTTGAATTCATTCGATATTCGATGCTGATGTCGCGATGTTGCATGGAAACATTAAAATGTGGCAATATAAATATATGTAATTGCTTCTCATGTGCCATGTTGCAAGAAAGATCATGTATATCACTTTTAATACCAGCAGCAATACCAATAATTGAAGATAATTTCATTAAATAATGTAAACAAAATCATTGCAGCCGGCAGAACATCATCCATTTATTTGAAGTGCTGGCCACTGTGCTGTGCTGGAATTCCGATTCTACTCAGAGTTATCCCGAAATTGAAAGTAGCAACAATTTGATCAATTGAGATTGCAGAAGTTGTTAATCAAATGACTGAGCTTTAAATTATGTATGTTATATATAATGGATATTATAGTTCGAAACACTTTTATAAATTGTCTAATAATAATAAAAAAAGTTGAAAATTGAAAATTTTAAGTTGAGAAAAAGCGTTTTAAAGTTTATGCTGTACATGGAGCAGGCGGATGCCTGCGTGCTTTCAATATCTTCCAAAATAATTCGAGTAAGCTTCGAAAATTTCGTGGAGTTATTCTTTAACAGTTCGTCTACTGATTTAAAAAAAAAAAAGTATATACGTACTCCTTTGTTTTTGCCCCTAATAGCTTTGCTTTGTTTGCTTTCTTGTTGTTGATCAAGTTGTAGGGCCATTATTTAAACCTCTTCTATTTCCACTGGGACAATAGAGACAGATACCCACAGCAATAACAACAACAGCAACAAGGGCGACAGCGACAAAAGGTTCAAAGATCGTAAACGATATAGAGAAAGTGAAAGCTAATTGGACAATTTAAGATGTCTGCAGCATATCGATGCTTGTTGTTGTTGATACTGCTGACTTAAGTAATTTGCCAGAGGAAATACGGCAAGAGGAAACACGTGTCTGTCATTTTCGCCCAGCTTTGTTGACTATGCAATTTCAATTCGCTTTGCAGTTTACGCTGTTCAGAGAGCTTTGCTTGACTTGGCTTTGATATTTATATATGTATGTATGTACATATATGAATATTTATACGAAAGACAATTTTATATTTTGAACGCCTTCAAAAATTCTCATGATCATAATGTGGGCAATATTGTGGCTTTTGTGGCCATTAGATTTATCAATTCCGAAAATGTATTGGCTTGAAATGTCGACGAAATTAATATTTTTAATTCTGCCTTTTTAACAATTTTCTTCTTTCAGTAGATTAAGATTGATTATGTTTTTATATGTATTTGTATATTTTGTTTTTAATTTTATTGGTCACTCTTGATGGATTTTTTCTATAATTCTACAGGATCAAAATAATTTGTTAATTGGTTTCTTATTCTTTTGATCGATAATGCTATTTGTACAATACATTTTTTAAAATTTATTGGTCACTTTCGTTGGATTTCTTTCTATGATAATTACCACTTAAATAAATACTAATGACAGCTAATTACTCAATTTAACGTCGGGTTGCAGACGTCGCTGTTGCTTTTGCTGTCTCGCCAGAGCAAGTTGCACCAAACGACGCTGTTCCAGCTGCTGCAACTGTTGGGCCACTAGCATCCGATGTAGTAGCTCCACTTTAGCATATTCTATGACCTGTGAGTGCTGCTGCTGCTGCAAACAAGGCAGCTGCACTTGTTCCTTATGCATTTTTGAACTTAATTTGCGGCTAAATATTTGGTCAAACAACTGCGCTATCAAGCATAACAAGAGTTCCCAAAAATTATGTTGTATTTGGTAAATGTTGCCTTTTGCCACGTGGTGCATGTTACGCCTTCGAAGTTATCTCTTGAACTGTGTTGCCGCCACAGGGCTGAAGGGACTTTTATATGTCTCAGGTAGCAACAAACTTGAAACTTGACCTGGGCTAGGCAAAACGAACCGTTCAGCCATATGGCGTTGGTCTTTAATCTCCAAGTCCTAGGTAAAAAGGCCAACAAAAAAATTGCCCAGCAATTGTATTTCTAATTGCATAAAGTCATCAAGTCACTCACAATTTATTTATTTATGGTAGCAATGCTTATGTTTTATTAGAACGTCTAAAGAGATACTGACTAAAAATTGCATTAAAAAACAGTAGACCTGAGCTTGTATTTTGTAATTTCCCTGCTTATTCACAACTGTTTTATTTAGTCTCTCTATCTGTTCTGCTTTCAGTGAATGGATATGAAACGGGCGGAAACGCAAGCTCGTCCCGTGCCGGCTCCGCGTCGCCTTTACCCGGAGATGCGTCCAGCCAACTATGAGAATATCGAGATCAATGTAAGCAACAGCAGCAGCAGCAGCAATCAAATCAATCAAAGTCACAATCACAATCCCAGTAACAACAATAATGGCAAAGAGTTAAACATCGATGTGGAGAATATACATGGAAGTTGTGGCGAGAAGAAGCTGTCGGCGAACATTCACTGCAAACTGATACTACAGGAACTTAATGTAGAACAGCCGATTTATGGCCCCGATGCAAATGTGAATGTGCCGCCAGAGCCGCTGTATGCCACGCCCAAGCCGGCACCTAGGCAACGAGCAAGGGCTGAGCTATTAGAGAAGGAACAGGAGGGGGAGCAGCAAGCGGAAGCGGTGTCAACAGAAGAGAAGCAAGGAACACTGGCAGAAAAGGCATTGCGTGCTGCTCCTCAAGTTCCATCGAAACAGCTAAACATTCAGCTGGATCGTCGGCGTCCGGATCGATGCTCCATCTCCAGTGAATTCTCCACAACGAGCATTGGCTGCAATGGGCCGACAGAAGATGATTCACGTTACGTATCGAATGCGTCGCTAGACTGTAGCGAAAACGGCTCACAGAGCGGCAAGTTCAAGTCGCCGTCACCCGGGTACGTAGACGAGGGTGAGCAAAAGGATGTTCAGCTGGATCATGGCCATGATTCTTCTGATTGTGAAACTGAAACCGAAACCGAAACAGAGGCCGAGGCGGAAGGCACCGCCTCGTCCGATCTAAGCTGTGACGACCACAAGTAAACTTTTTCAACAATTTTTCATTTGCTTTTCTCACTCCTTGGTGTTTTTGTTAATTCGAAAGGGTTTTGCAACTTTTACTATGTATAGACGCTCACAAATTAGAAGCACATTGTTTTAGCAGGTAATTTAAATTGTCTGACTATCGATTCATGAAATTTACTTAAATATACAAAATTCCACTTACGTTAATTCTTTTTAAATTTCTTTATTATTACATACAAAATGAAGATAACTATCTTAACAAAAACAACATTTTTTTTTATTTTTTTGCTTTATTTATTTAATAAAAACTAGTAAGCGAAGCTAAATAATCCAGTGCACAAATTTAACTTATATTTGTTTTAACTTCATGCTAATGATTTATTGAAAATATTATAATTAATATATTTTACTATAATTTCTGGAAGATTTGAACATCAGAGAATTTTAATTTGTGAGCTTCTATCACTAAATACACACCTTTAACTAATACAAGTTGTATGAAACAAGTAATTAACTTCGTAGTTTATTTTAGCTTACTAAACATGTTGTTCTCGCTCCGAAATCCCACCCATGGTCTCGGCAGTACTTTAAAGTTTAAACTTTTAACAATGTACATAAAACAATAGTTTCGTTTAGCTTTTCACAATCAATATTACGATTTTTATCTATTTAGTTGACAAAATTAGGTTTACTACTACAATTTAATTTCTATGCAAATCAATAGCTGATTTTCGACTGCAAACATGAATCCGATAAATATTATTGAAAGTGTAGTAACCGTGAACTTTCCAAGTATTTAAAGATCTACACAATAAATTAGACCAATACTCGTACTAGAGAATTATATCTTAACATATATATTTAAATACATATGAAAATTGGTACAAAGTATACCCAGAGCAACTAACTCTTTTGTTCTGATTCATATAGTGAATGATCACTTATTTCCAATATTAAAATAAAATATTATGATGTTTGTACAGTAAAATAGCGATGTGCTTTCCAGCCTAGAATTTTTTTTAAGTATATTGTTAACACGTACACATATGAATTCCCTTCCTTGTCGACTTTTCCTTTTATGCATATACGAGGTGTGTTCAAAAAGTAAGGTGACTTTTCAAATTTCGCGGGCAACATATTTTCGATTATCGATTTTTTTGTTTTGTTATATTGGTACACTCTTCCCTAACATCTGTACCAAGTTTCAATGGAACATCCTCTTTTGTTTGGTTGTGAGAGGCGTAAAGTTACAAGTTATTTTGCGAGCTCGGCGATTTTTTGCTATCGAAAAATATGGATCAAAGGATTTGCATCAAATTTTGTGTAAAAAATAAAATTAAGTGCTCTGAAACACTTGAAATGTTGACAGTGGCATACGGTGAAACTGTTCTGAGTAAAAAAATGTGTACAAGTGGTACAAACTCTTCCAAGATGGCCGGGAAGATGCCAATGACCAGCCTCGCTCTGGACGCCTAAGCACGTCAACAACTGATGAAAACGTTCAAGCAGTGACGAAAATTGTTTTGGAAAATCGTCGAATCACTATCAGAGAAGTTGCTGAAGATGTCGGTATATCGCTTGGCTCGTGCCATGAAATTTTTTCAAACGTTTTGGGTATGAGTCGTGTGTCAGCGAAGTTTGTTCCGAAATTGCTGAATTTTGAGCAAAAGAACCGTCGCATGAGCATCGCTCAAGAGCTGTTGAATGACGTCAACGACGGCCCAGATTTACTCAAAAGGGTCATAACTGGTGACGAATCATGGGTATATGGTTATGATATCGAAACCAAAGCCCAATCGTCCCAATGGACGGAGATTTGCAACGATTGAAGAGATAAAGACTGCATCGCTGCAAGAGCTCAAGGCTATACCGAAAAGTGCTTATGGGAAGTGCTTTGAGGATTGGAAAAACCGTTGGCATAAGTGTATTGTATCTGAGGGGGATTACTTTGAAGGGGACAACATAAATATTGATAAATAAATTAATAGTTTTTCTTGAAAATACAAAGTCACCTTACTTTTTGAACACACCTCGTATGTAGCTGTCGCAAGGGGGTTGATTTTAATTTTAAATTTCGCATTAAAGATCTGATTACAGATCGATCTTAGTGAAACAAAAAAAATATTTGTATGTATTTAAGGACTGATCATAAAATCGCGAAATTAATTTGATCTTTAAAAGCGACATTTAAATTATTAAATATATTCAAAACATCTCATCTCTTCTCATGACACGTTGAAGTGCGGTGCAATCAGCAAACAGTTTCTTTTGTAGGGAATCTCTTTTCACTTATTGAGATTGGAGAGGGATGACAGCGACAGCGAAACTGTATACCTGTAGTTGTTAAGGGCGTGTGATTCGTTTTAATGCTCCCATTTATATTTATACATGCATCTATGACTCCTGTGAATTTGGTTGATATCGAATGAAAAAGTTATTATGGGCGAAGGGGGTCGTAGCATCTAACTTTTGAAATACACTTGAACTGCGTAAGAAATGCAGAAACCTATGTGCCAAATTTGGTGTCTCTATGTCTTATAGTCTCTGAGATCTAGGTGTTCATACAGACAGACAGACGGACCTGGCTATATCGTCTCGCCTGTTGACACTGATCAAGAATATATATACTATATGGAGTCGGAAATGCCTCCTTGGTACAAATCGGATAATTAGAACAAAAGTTATTTGTTAAATTATTTATCAAAATTGTTGTGGCCAATGCATATGGACGTTTTAAGTGTGTGAATGACCTAGAGATATCGTGTAGGTCTTACGCAGATCAAGTTTGTTTTAGATTTTTTCTACGCCCCTTTCCGCCCCCAAAAACTGGAAAAGCCGTAATAATGAAACTAGAGCATTGAATTTTGGTATGCATAATAATAATTATATTCTCAATGATTCCTGTGAATTTGGTTGAGATCGAATGAAATACAAGGAAGTTATTCATTAATCATTTTTATATGCAAAATTCGCGCTTTGTTTGTTTAGTTGACAGACCATGTCGGTATTTAATGGATTTAAAAAAAATATGTATATACAATGAAACCAAATTTCAGTATATTCTGTGGCATATTTTTTGTTAAAATATCATTTAAGCTTTTTGTATTCTCTCGAAATGGGTTGCGGGTATCATACGATCGAGCACTCTCGACTGTAGCTTTATTACTTGTTTTTTAATTTAATATATCACAAACTTTTAGCTTAAAATGGAAAATGTTCATGTTTACTATTTATACCCGCTAACCATAGGGTAGAAGGGTATTGTAACTTAGTGCCAACAGAAAATGTATGTACCAGGCAGAAGGAGGCATCTCCAACCTCATAAAGTATATATATTCTTGATCAGCGTCAACAGCCGAGACGATATAGCTATGTCCGTCTGTCCGTCTGGCTGTCCGTATGAACAACTGGATTTCAGAGACTATAAGACATTAAGACACCAAATTTGGCACAAAGGTTCCTGCATTCCCTACGCAGATCAAGTTTATTTCAAAAGTTGGATGCCACGCCCCCTTCGCCCACAATAATCATTAATCTAGAAAAAGTCAAGTTTTTTTTATGTAAATTGCATATAACTCCAAATGTGTAATGATGCGTAATTTGGTAACCCATCTGCGCTTGCCACTCTTAATATACCCTGTAATTTTGGTACAAATCGGATAAGTAAAATAAAAGTTATTCGATAAATTATTTATCAAAGTTGTTGTGCCCAATGCAAATGGACTTTTTAAGTGTGTGAATGACCTAGAGATATCAAATTTGGTGACAGTATTCATGTAGCTCTTACGCAGATCAAGTTTGTTTTAGATTTTTAGATTTACGCCCCCAAAAACTGGAAAAGCCGTAATAAAAGACCTAGAGCACTGAATGATATGCATAATAATAATGATATTCTCAATGATTCCTGTAAATTTGGTTAAGATCGAATGAAAAATAAGAAAGTTATTAATGAATCAATTTTATATGCAAAATTCACTTGCAGCTGCTCGCGCTTTGTTTGTTTAGTTGACAGAGTGACCATGTCGCTATTTAATGGATTTCTTAAAAATATGTATATACAAAAAGAACAAATTTCAGTATATTCTGTGGTATATTTTTTGTTAAAATATTATTTAAACTTTTTTTTTCTCTCGAAATGGGTTGCGGGTATCATACGGTCGAGCACTCTCGACTCTAGCTTTCTTACTTGTTTTATAATATACTATGTATCGGGAAAATAAAAGTAGATTTGATTTTTTCAAGTTACTTAAAAACGTTTTACGAGGTGTGAATGATGTGAATGTTATAAGCGTGTGCTTATTATTTTTCGAGTAGTGTATATCTTAAACGTTTATATTTGCTTGAGAACAACTTTAATGAAAAAGAGTTTAACAATGATCATTTGTTCTACTCTACCAATTTTCTTCAAAATTACAGAGTGTAATAAGATTATAGTGCATAGATGGTACCAATTTACACACCATTACACTAAGGACTTCTCAAGTTAGACGGAATTTGCATGGAAAATATAAAAATAGTTATAGATATTCTTAATTTGTTTGTGAAGAGAGCGTGGCATCCAAAATTTAAAATAAACTTGACCTGCGTCATGAATGCGGGCGCCTTCATACCAAATTTGGTATCTCTAGCTTAATAGTTTCTTCTGAGATCCACACACGGGCGCAATCAGTCGATGCTGATCAGACATATATAATATATACTTTGTGGGGTCGGAGATGTCTCCTTCTGCCTGTTACATACATCTGACAAACAATTCAAACCGAAAAAAGAAAACTACACAAATAAGAAAGCGAGCTCGACTGTAAAAAACCCGCTACACATTTAGAGAGAATACAAAACGTTTAAGTGATATTTGAAAAAAAAATTTACGAAATTTGTTGTTATACCTGCTTCCCATAGCCATATATACTTTATTGGGTACATACATTTTCTGTTGGCACTAAAATATAATACCCTTCTACCCTGTGGTATTATTTGGGAACTATATTTTTTCGCTTAAATAAAATCTTTTGACATTTCAATAATGTACAAAGAAAATGCATAAAACGCTTAAGATCCACAATATAATTTATTAATAAGTGCTTTTTTTCGACCAGCAGCAAATGAAGCAACATTTTAAAGCATTAAACTAAGAAAACTGATCAAGAATTAAAAAAAAGTGTTTAATCGTATTTTTCCATATATATAATAAAATATATCAACAAAAACATCGGAAACACACATATCGCCAAAAGAATTCGATACTTGCAAATCTAATTTAATTTTGTTTTGATTGTATTGACCGAACGAAATTTTTCAAATCGTCAAGTTTGAAATGGATAAGAGAATGTTGAAAAATGCCCTGAAATAATTGTCATGTATACATCTGGCATTGACATAACGAATGTTTTAATTTAACAACCTAGCAGAAAATGTTAAAATGTTGGTAACAACATATCAAATAAGTGTAATGTTGTGTGAGCAACAATCAATTTTATTTAGTTTTACATGATAGAAGCTCAATGGGCAAACTTTGTTTTTGGTATTTGAACGCAGATGCTGTGGTCGTAGTTTCGATCGCTGACCGCATCCAAACTTCTTGTCAATTCAGCGAATGAAAAACTTTTTTTATTTTAAATGGAAATGAAATACTTTTCATGAAAATAACGGGGGGCTTCAGCGTGATGCAGCAACTACAACAAATTAAAATTAATGTTTTCAAACGATTCGCAGTTGAAGTTGCTTGGAAAACTAGCTAGATTGTCTATATACATTTAATTGAAACAATAAGGAAAATTGTAAAGCAAAGCGAAATTTTAGAGTTATTGAAATAATTAGAACGCAAACTTTTAGTGTAATATTTTGTCTTGAAATTCATTATTTTAATTACTTTTACACTATTTATTATATATGTAAATGCAATTACGGTCCCTGGTTCACAATGTTTTACTGTGGGTACTATCAACATTTTTCGCCACACGTCTGTTTTGCACTAATCCGCAATCATCCCCAATAATTTCTTTATTTAATAAAAGGAACTTGTTGCGCTCGCTAGGCAACACTTCAAAGCTACTCGGCGAGGCGATTGGCGAACGAGTCGCGTTCAAAGCGAAGGGCGCCAAGAAACGCATCGACAAAAATTTAAAGAGCTCCACGGAGGCGATAAGCAACCTCGGAACCGATTTGCGGCACGCCAGCAAACGTTTCGGTTCGAATTTCTCGCTGGGACGACGCGAAAAGACCGGACCAGTAACAATAGACAGCCAAGTGGATTTGAAGCACCAGAAGATGGAGTTCGATCGACGCCGGACATTGCCCAACACAGATGTATTTAGTGCGATACAGTTCAACAGTCCGCTGCATCGCAACGCCAACTGTGACGTTGCGGAGCTCAGCCGAGAGCAGCAAGAATTGGCCTATGAGGTGCCACAACCCAGCAAGGCACAACCGCCTAGCTACGACGAAGCATTGCGCTCGCGTCCCACGCCGCCGTTGCCCGCCCCAACAGGGGCCAAGCACCTGGCTTTGGAGGCGGCACAAAAGGTGCAGCAGCGACAGACGAGTAGCGGCGAATCGACAGGCGAAGAGCTGCCTATGCCCGCATTTCCAGCGCCGCGTCTCTCGCAACATCTGGATGCGCTGCAGCCGCCGACGCGACACAAGCGTCGCAAGAACTATGAGAATATAGAGCTGCGACGTCCGCAAGTTGATTCCGTCGAGCTGCACGAACTGAATCACTTGGCAGCCGCAGCGGTACGCGAGGAATCGCTGCTCATCTCCGCCAGCATTGCCGCAGAGGAAGCGCGAGCCCCGAAACCCGAGCGCAGCGACTCCTGGCAGTTCTATGATGAGGCAGTCGGCGGAGAGCCGGAAGCGGAATGCGACTCCTGCTCCTCCCCAGAACCTCTGTACGCCAACCAGGAGGCTACATACGGAAAAATGTTCGAGATGGCCACCAGTAGCAACAGTCGCAGCAAGCTGCTGACCCCGCAGCTGGAGCTGGCGTGCATCAGCGAGGATGGCGAGCTGGACAGCAGTGAGGGCGCTGTGGGTGGCATGCCGCATGCCGAGCTAATTGAGGAGTTTGATCCGCTGATACGAAGCAAATCGTCAACGCTGACGCGATCTAACAAGAGCAACGAGCTGCTGTTGCTGGAGCATCTGCTTGAGGAGGACACTTATGGCAGCATCAAGCGCGAGCAGGACGACGTCAGCATGTGCACCTCCGAGGAGGATGCAACAAAAACTGTTTTGCCACAGAATGCGCTGGACGACTCCGATGCGCTGGAGACGCGCGCCAAACCGTTTCTTAGTCGCCTCGAGAAAAAACCAACGTTGGCTGTCGATTTGTCGGCGCCTTCTCGTAATCGCACCAATTGGTTTGTTGCCGATAAGGCGGGCGCACATATTGAGGGCGACAGTCCACCGACCTACCTCGAGGCCATTGGCGGCGATGGCCAGCCATTAACAACAACAGCAGCTACAGCAGCATCAGCAACGTTAACAACCACATCGCCAACGGAGACACGTTCCACTCTGGGCTCGCGCTTCCGGCAAACGATGAACGCCTTCTCCAACGTGAAGCTGCGCATGGATGCGATGAAGCGACGCGCCAGCTTCAAGGGCTCCGCCCAGCGGCAGTCTGGGGACATCAAGGTGGCACTGCAGATGGTGCCCCGGCCCTGTCTGTCGCCGATGCTGGTGCGCTACGAGGGTCCTTTGGTGCGTTTTCCCTCTGGCGTTGTGGAGGACATACTGAAGGAGATGCAGAATCGCAAGGCCATTTTGCGTGATCGCCAGTTCCAGACGTTTCTCGATCAGGATATGAAAACGGCCAAGGAACTGATACCGCTCGACACCATAACCACGCTGCAGTGTGTCAGCAACAGTCGGGTCACCGACAGTGCCACACATTTCTATTGCTTCGAGCTGACCACGTCGCAATCGAAGAATGGCAGCTCTACATCGGATAATATGTCATCGAGTCCGAATCTTTTGATGACCAGCAATGCATGTGGCAATGTCAAGCAGCAGCGTATCGCGCATCTCTATGGTGTAGGCAAGGAGTCGGAGCGCGGCGTCTGGATGCAAAAAATCCTAGAGAGCCTTACGAATAGTGTGCCCGTGAAATATACCTGTCACTATTATCGCGCCGGTTGGTGCTACCTTAAGGTGAGCATCTCCACTAGAATTGTTATCCCACACCCCTAACGATCGCATTTAATTGGCACAGAACTCCATCACCTCCGAGTGGAGTGGCACTTGGCTGGTGCTGCGCAAGAGCCAACGACGTCTCATATTTGTCAGTGAGGCCAACGGTAATGTCGAGAAAATGGATCTGCGAAAGGCACGTTGCATCGGTTAGTATAATAATTCTATTAATTTCTCGCTTTTCTGCTAATTCTTGGAACATGTTTAGCTCAGAGAAGTTGGGTCGGGTTAAGTGAGATATTCAAAAAATGTTTAGTGCAATCGTTTGTCCATCGTTAGTCCATGATTGGCCAGGAACAGTTTCGTTTGCCCACCTCTAGTTCCCAAAATATCGAAATGTTAAGCTCGGGATTTTAAATTGAAAATAAATTGATATCCTTTATTATGTATTTAAAAATAATGGTATTCTCCCTAATTCTTTAATTATTAGAACCAAAATTCGTGTATTTTTAATAACTGACATTTAGGGACATATTATATTGATATATAACATAATATTTATTCGTTTAGGATACAAGAGAATGGAAATTAGTTTATATTGACATTCTGGGAGTGCAAGTGATAAAAAAAATATGAATCTGTTTTCCTTAAAAATTTGCTGTTGCCATTCTTACTCCTTTCTAAATTCACTAGCTAGTAAATTTATTTGCCTGTTATTTGAGTTGAACTTAAATACTAATCTTACTGACGACTCCATAATTTATTCAATGTATTCTACCCGTCTCATGCAAAGTTGTTTCTCTCTTTCTATCTCATTATCGCAGTTCTAAAGGAGAGTGATGATTCAATTGACAACCTGCATGTGGAAAGCGGACCCCTGCTGATGATCGACTGTCCGCCGTATTCAGTCTACATGATCATGAGCTCGGCAAGGGAGACCAAGATCTGGCGCCACATTATTCGCGAGGTGGCCCACAACAATGGCTTCTCACTTGGCGATCAGCAGCTGACCCGCTACGATGTCCCCGTCATTGTGGACAAGTGCATCAATTTCGTATACATTCACGGCTCCATGTCGGAGGGCATTTATCGAAAGTCTGGATCGGAGAATTCCATGCACAAACTGATGAGCGCATTTCGTGCCGATGCCTTCAATGTGGAAATCACACGCAACGAATACAATGAGCACGATGTGGCCAATGTCTTAAAACGTTTCATGCGGGATCTGCCCGAACGATTGTTGGGCAAGCTGACCGACAGCTTTGTGTTCGTTACCGAATTGGCTGTTGCCTCTGAGAAGATACCCATCTACAGGGAGCTGCTCGGAAGGCTCAGCACCATTGAACACGAGACGCTGCGGCGGCTTGTTGGACATCTAGTGTTCATCAGTTCGCAGCAGGCAAAGAACAAGATGAGCATACAGAATCTAACCATGATCTGGGGTCCCACACTACTGGCGAAAAAGGTAAGTTTATTAGTGCGGCTATTTATTTATTTGGACTTACATAATCTAGGGCTAATCTAATGACTCTTTGCTCTTGCAGTGTGACGAACTCATTTACTCACAGAAGGAGGCTGATGTGCTTAGCGATTTGATTGTGCTCTATAAGAATCTATTTCCCTGCAGCGCCGATGAAATGGTAAGCTTTTAAATTAAAAATGTTTCATTGAATTTAGATATGATTTCTGTAGTATTTGAAAAAGCAAAACCTGACATCAGAAGTGCTACAGAAATAACAAGTGAAATGGATTTCCGCTGATGGTATTTCTGCGTGGAAATTTCTGAGGTGTCAAAGCTTTGAATGATTTATTTTTTTTTAACAGTTTCACGAACTTTTTCGAACTTGAATGCTCACCCTAACTTGTCAGATTATGACTTCCATACTTTAAATACGTTGTAATAAGCTATAGCTCTCTACAATTTTCAAATAAACGCAAGCGTGTGAACATGGCTTTGAAAGTCAAATAAAAAAGTCAATTGCAATTGGCTAAGGGTAGAGTGTTGATTTGTCCTGGAACATCTAGGCGTCTAAAACTATCTTTTATCACTGTTTAAAAATCGAATGAATTGGCTTATTTTTGTTTTTCCATATTATCCATATTGATGTTGATCAATGCATTCAAAATAAAATATCGATGTTGGGTTTCACCTTGGATAGATTGATGATCCGGAAGGTCCAATGGAATTAAAGGTTTTAAACTTTCGTTAACCATAATTTCTTAATTTAATAAAAGTAATATTTCTTTATTTAGTTTTGCGTGCTCTTCAAAACATATATGCATTCCAAAATCGCGACAAAAACATCGATATTGGCATATATCACCAAATTAAATCTTTGCACAACGCATTAATGTTTTACACAAACCTATTTGCAATTCTGTATTGATTAAACTAAATTAAATAAAAGCTAAAAGCATTCAATTCAATTCATTGGCAAAGCTGCGGTCAGCTGACTGTTATTTTATAAACGGAAAAAGATTGTTTATGTAAGAACCGGGAGACTGTAGTAAGAGCCTGCAATCGGAGGCTAGAGTGGTTTTAATTTTGAAATATTTGTATTGTTTCAATTAAAGAACGTTGTAGAAAATGTAAAAATGTTGCTTAGAACAAATCAAATATGTGTAATGTTTTGTAAGCAACAATTCAATTTACATATGTACGTATTAAGTTTTGCACGAAAATAGCTCAGTGGGCAAACTTTGTTTTTATACCCGCTACCCATAGGGTAGAAGGGTATTATGACTTAGTGCCAACAGAAAATGTATGTAACAGGCAGAAGGAGGCATCTCCGACCCCATAAAGTATATATATTCTTGATCAGCGTCAACAGCCGAGACGATATAGCCATGTCCGTCTGTCTGTCCGTCTGTCTGTCCGTATGAACACCTGGATCTCAGAGACTATAAGACATAGAGACACCAAATTTGGCAAAAAGTTTCCTTCATACCCTACGCAGATCAAGTTTATTTCAAAAGTTGGATGCCACGCCCCCTTCGCCCACAATAAGCATTAATCTAGAAAAAGTCAAGTTTTTTTTTATGTAAATCGCGTATAACTCCAAAAGTTCTTTGTGTAATGATGTGTAATTTGGTAACCCATCTGCGCTTGACACTCTTAATATACCCTGTAATTTTGGTACAAATAGGATAAGTGGAACAAAAGTTATTCGTTAAATTATTTATCAAAATTTTTGTGCCCAGTGCATATGGACGTATTAAGTGTGTGAATGACCTAGAGATATCAAATTTGGTGACAGTATTCGTGTAGGTCTTACGCAGATCAAGTTTGTTTTAGATTTTTGCCACGCCCCTTTCCGCCCCCAAAAACTGTAAAAGCCGTAATAATAGACCTAGAGCATTGAATTTTGAAATGCATAATAATAATTATATTCTCAATGACTCCTGTAAATTTGGTTGAGATCGAATAAAAAAGATGGAAGTTATTAAATAATCAATTTTATATGCAAAATTCAGTTGCAGCTGCTCGCGCTTTGTTTGTTTAGTTGCAGAGTGACCATGTCGGTATTTAATGGATTTAAAAAAAATATCTATATACAAAAAAACAAATTTTAGTATATTCGGTGGTATATTTTTTGTTAAAATATCATTCAAGCTTTTTGTTTTCTCTCGAAATGGGTTGCGGGTATCATACGGTCGAGAACTCTCGACTGTAGCTTTCTTACTTGTTGGAATTGATTTCATCCATGGCTGTGGTCCAAGGGTTATAGCGTCTGAACCCGGATGGTCGTAGATCCGATCCCTGAGAGGATCTATAAATTTTTTCAATCAGTGACTGCTACATTTTTATTTAACTTCAAATGGAAATTTTTATTTTTTCAATACTTTGCTTTTATTTATTGGATCTTCTCTAAAGTTGAGACTAACAATAAGTTATCAAATCTTATAACTAAACATTAATTAACAATTCAAATTGAATTGTTTTAGGGCTGCAAGTCTCTAAATTCTATCGCTAGGTTGATAGATCTTTACGGGAGCGGCTGCACAGCCGTGTTAGCCCTCGCACGAGGGGATTAGGGTATGAGGAAAGCTTGCTGTGATATTTTTATTTCTGTTCAGCTATTGCATCTCATTGCGAAAGTACCACGGTGTCCAGGTGATGGTTCTCAGGATCTTTGATTGAGCTCGCTGGGCAACATCAATATTGCTACTATTAGCGTTCCCCCATAATTAGGAACGGTTTTTCCAGTTTTTGGGGGCGGAAAGGGGCGTGGCAAAAATCTAAAACAAACTTGATCTGCATCAGACCTACACGATTACCAAATATGATATCTCTAGCTTATTCACACACATGAAATGTCCATTTGAATTGGGCACGACTATTCTGATAAATAATTTAACAAATAACTTTTGTTCTACTACTAATCAGATTTTTACCAAAACTACGGGGTATATTAAGAGTATTAAGTACAGATGGCTTACTAAATTGCTCATTACACTAAGAACTATTCGAGTTATACGCGAGTTACATAAAAAATGTGACTTGCTCTACATTTATGAATATTGTGGGCGAAGGGGGCGTGGCATCTGACTTTTAAAATAGACTTGATTTGTGTAAGGAATGCAGGAGCCTATGTTGTGTACCAAATTTGGTGTCTATGTCTTACAGTATCTGAGATCTAGGTGTTCATACAGACAGACGGACGGACATGGCTATATCGTCTCGGCTGTTGACACTGATCAAGAATATATAAACTTTATTAGGTCGGAGATGCCTCCTTCTGACTTTTACATACATTTTCTGTTGGCACTAAGTTATAATACCCTTCTACCCTATGGGTAGCAGGTATACAAATCTTGCAGTGCAATGGAAATGAAATAAATTTCCTGAAAACGCCGAGGGGCTTCGGCGGAGGCTGCAGCGGAAGGCAACAACAACAACAAATTAAAATTGGAAAAACTGTCTGGCTAGTATTAAATAAATTAATAATTTATATTGTGTAATTAATATGTGTAAAACACATTTTCTGTTCTACAACTCATACTTAATGTTATAACCTTTTTCTGTTCCTTAGAAAAAGGAGCAAGCCATGCTAATGTGCTTACAAAAATATTATGCGGCCGCAGAGACACTCAAAGATGCTGTAAAGCAGTCTGGTGATATTAAGATCTGGATCAGTCTAAACCCCAATCCCGACAATACAACAGAGGTGCGATCCATTTCCAATATTGGATCATTGTATAGTACTAAATGAAGGATTTGTTAATTTTGCAGGAGAAGTCGCAGGTGAATGCGACAATCTCACCGACAAAGACCGCCTATGAGCTGTGTCGAGAGTACTCGGAGAAGATGCGATTGCCCACACATCAGCTGACACTGTACGAAGTTATACTGAACGATAGTCTGGAGCGACCTCTGCATCACGATACCAAAGTCTTCGATGTCATATTGAACTGGTCGTATTGGCCCGAAGAGGATCGCAAGCACAACTATCTAGTGGTGCGACCCATTGATATGTTGCGCGAGGTGCAGCGTGCTGTGAAAAATCTGGCGACAGTGACGCCGGGCAAGGAGCTGCGCTTCGCTGACTATCGCACCAAGTCCTTTAAGACGCTGCAGTGTGAGCTGCGTGACGGCAAAATTGTTGTATCGAAAAAGGATAAGAACGAAAAGACGACCATAATACGCGAAATATTCCTGCACAGCTCGACAGCATATTTGGGGTGTGAACGCAAGCGCGACTTTCCTTGGAGCTGGGCCATTACATTCGTGGAACGCACTCAGGCGCAAATCATGAGGTAATCGATTGCCTCACTATTTATTTCAATGCATAATAATTACATTTGGCTTGTGCAGATCGCGTGATGCTCCTTACATTGGTCATGTGCTGGCGGGCAGCGAATGGGTCGATCGCACCATCTGGTACTCCAGCATTTGGTATTGCTTACATGGCGACAATATATCGCCGCCCGCGGAGATCATTATCAAGTGAACAAACCACAATATGCCAGATTATTCTGCCATAAATATTAATTAATTTAATTCTCACTGGTCTTTCTTAATTATTATTATTTAAATAATATTTTTTTTTTTAATTTTTTTATAATACTAAACTGTTTCTTAAATTGTTGTGGATTAAAATTAGTTTTTAATAATTACTCTAAATATTATTTAATCGATCCAGAGTAAATACATTCATGTGTTTATTTTGATTTTCCATAATGATCGTGATAAAGCAATTGGCAATTGTGTTTGTGCAATACGTAACTAATTTCCATCTATATAACAATAATGTAATTTAGCAAACTGTAACAAAAAAATTCAAAAGTTTCCCATCACATCGATTCAAGTTCATCGCCTATTCTTGCATATTTGTGCATTTTGATTTATATTTTTAGTTTTCGATTTTTAAAGTAATGACCCATTTATATAAGTATATTCTTGAATTTATCATTAAAAAAAATATCGTAATTTTTTGAGTATTACATTTGATATTGTGCATTTAACAATACTTAATGAAAAAGTATGCCATCTGTTTTTAATGTATCTAGTTCCTTCAAGGCCTGGGTCAATGCATATAGCACTAAATTAATTTCACATCTATCTTCACAATTTCGAAACTTCTCAATCTAACTAATAGTAAACATATTGAATTAAAACATTTTTTTTTTAATCATTATTTAAGTGTTTCATATGATTACATTTTAAAATTAATAGTGGTGAAAATTCTAATTAAACGAATATTGACAAAAATATATGTAAATGGAAACATAAACGCAATACATGTATGTTTCAAATTTGGTATTATGTAATGCTATTATATATTAATTTCTATGAACAATTTCACAATAAAAATACAAAAATCTTTGCTATTCTATAACTTTTTTAACATATGGTTAGGCCTTCGAAAATTACTGTTTATGAGACAATAAATTTCGCTGTAAACTACTCCACGTTCCAAAGCGCCTTAACGTTAAATCTGAACATGCTGACGTAATGCTGCTACTATGTTACATAAAATAGTCATATTATGAATTGAACAGAAATTTGTAAAATTCGTTAGCACAACTACTATTAGAAAAAAGAAACAAAAATAAATAAATAATAATAAATAAAATAATAAAAAAAAGTAAACATTGTTTTTGGTCCTGATATGAATAGAGTAAACTTTTGCTCCGACCCAATAAAGTTTATATATTCTTGATCAGTGTCAACAGCGGAGACGATTTAGCCATGTCCGTCTGTGTATAAACACATGAATATCAGAGACTGTAGTATAAGAGCTAGATCTACGAATTTTTTGAAAACACCAGTTATAACAAGTTTATTTTAGAATATTGCCACGCCCACTACACTTTCTAAAAAACATACTTGAAATGTGTTGCCGCATAGCTGCAGCTGTGATTTTTCGTACACTTATGAAATAGACCAACATAGACGTTTCCTTAAAATTTGAATGAATTCATGTTAAAAACATGTCGTTATGATTGCGACTTTTTTTCGCCTACATGTATGTATGTATGTTATTTATAATGGAAATAATAGTTGGATACACTTTTGTAAATTGAGTAATAATAATAAAAAGTTAAAATTTGAAACAAAAAAATGCACCCAAAGTATGCTGCAAATCTTGCAATTGCTAAAGAAAAACTCAAACAATAAGTAACATAATGAGAGCTTGGTGGCGCAGTGGTTAGAGCGCAGTGTGATTCCCGAGCTTGTCAAATTTTTGACATTTGATTTTTTTTAATTTATTTTTTATCAAATTTAACAAATTTTCTTAATATTTTCGAGGGTAGCGGGTATTTTACAGCTTTTTTAGCTTTCTTACTTGTTTTTTTTTTAATTGTATGAAAATTTAAATAGGCCAAATTTATATAACACTTGAGTTAAGCGTAATAAACAGTTTAGTTGAAATCTTAAACGAATATTCCACAAATGAACGAATGTGAAATGTGATCCTAAAAATAATAATACAAATAGTTTTATTAATAAGTAACATATAATAATTTTTATACCCGCTACCCATAGGGTAGAAGGGTATTATAACTTAGTGCCAACAGGAAATGTATGTAACAGCCAGAAGGAGGCATCTCCGACCCCATAAAGTATATATATTCTTAATCAGTGTCAACAGCCGAGACGATATAGCCATGTCCGTCTGTCCGTCTGTATGAACACCTAGATCTCAGAGACTATAAGAGCTAGAGCTACCAAATTTGGGGACAGTACTCCTATAGGGCGTACGCAGATCAAGTTTATTTCAAATGTTGGATGCCACGACCCTTTCTGCCCCCAAAAGTCTGTAAAAGCCGTAATAATAGACCTAGAGCATTGAATTTTGGTATGAATTTGTGTGAATTTGATTGAGATCGAATGAAAAACAAGGAAGTTATTAAAGAATCAATTTTATATGGAAAATTCACTTGCAGCTGCTCGCGCTTTGTTTGTTTAGTTGACAGTGTGACCATAACGGTGTTGTGGATTTTTATTCGCTATTTTCAAATATATAAAAAAAAAAAAGTTTTAGTATATTTGGTAGATTATTTGTTAAAATATCATTTAAGTTTTTTGTGTTCTCTCGGAATGGGTTGCGGGTATCATACGGTCGAGCACTCTCGACTGTAGCTTTCTTACTTGTTTTTGTTTGTATTATGACTATCAACGACTTCAAGTGATATACATTGGGATACTTTGTTGCCACGCAACCAACACAATGCGCAATCGCATAAACATATGCATTAATATGCTTATGCAAGTGAAACGCGATCGACTACATAAGTTTGTTTGTATGTACTTTATGTTAGGGACTAGACGATCAGTGACAGGGGCAAGTAAAATCGCTGTGTCTGCAGTTAGCCGCATAGCCAGCTAGCGATTTCCTTTTTCTCAAGTAAATATCAGTATCATATAAACCACAGGCAAGACCAGTTCAACAAGACAAATCAAAATTGATCTATACATATATATAAATCCCTCGGACAAGATCTAAGTACATTTAATACAATATCGAAAGTGGCTTAGATGAAATCAATCGAAAATATCGACGGAACACACAAAGTATTAAACAAAACACTGTTCAGAATGTTAAAACTAAAAGTGATAATTCAATTATAATAAAATTCTCGAAATAACTTCAATTCTGAAGCAGAATCGTTAGAACAAATCCAAATGATCTAAGTGCATTTAGCTCAATCTGGAAGTGGTTTCGCAGAAATCAACGCATTTTATCAAGGAAATCCTCAAACTATCAAATATACCACTGTTCAACAAGTTCAACCTGAAAACGTTTTTTTAAATTATATTGAACTCTTCGAACTTACTTAAATTCTGAAGCATTAAGGTTAAAACAAACACACATGATCAAAGTGTATTTATAACAATCTGGAAGGTGATTTAGATGAAATTAACGCAATGGTCTTTCTTAAGAGACCATAAAAGCCAAACCTTAGTGAGTACATGGATGAGCAGTTGAGGCCTTGAGAAAATAAGAGCCACGGACAAAGAAGATCTGAGTGAGTTAAACTCCTATATAAGTAAGAAAATACTCTGTAATGCAAAGTGAACTATCACATTGCATACAAAGAGTCGCTGATGCAAAACAAAACCTCAGACTTACCGTACAGCTTAGTTAACTTAGATAAAATCAAACCAAAAGCTGAACGTCCTCTCCAAAAAATTACGTATAGTTAGAAAAAAATTAAGGATCTTAGGTCAACTATATGCAGCTTGCACCGGCCGCCCAATCTATACAATCAGTGTCAACTAGAGAACAAGCCCTGAAGACCGAAAACACTACAGAATGTCCCAAACCGCCAGCGCTACAATGAGTGCACAGCACAATTTTAAAATAACATACTATATACATATGTATGTATGTATGATTAGATTAATTTGTCTCGCTAGCACATTGGGCCACAAACCCTAACAAAACAACATAGATAGGACAAACTGAACGTTCACATAAGTGAATTAGTTTTAAGCCCCTTTCAAAGCTAATTTAAATGTATTTCCTTAGTAACCAAGGCAGTTAATGTCGCAAAAAAAGTCCAGGTAATAAGAGTTTATAAGAAACCTTTTTCAATGCACAACATTCTTGTAACTGACCTTCATTTTATAATAAAAATAATGATATTATATTATGTCTCAATTTATATTTCTATATCTATATTTATATATATATATATATATATATATTTATATATCGGTGTGACCGTTATTGTTAAGGGAATTTTCGTATTCGTATTATTCCTGTGAATTTGGTTGAGATTGAATGAAAAACAAGGAAATTATTTAAGAATTAAAATATACGCAAAATTCACTTCCAGCATTTTAGTTTTTTGTTTTTTCTCGAAATGGGTTGCGGGTATCATACGGTCGAACCCTCTCGACTGTAGATTTCTTACTTGTTTTTAACACTAGTTATGCTTGCACGCAGATCAAGCTTGTTTTGGAAATTTGCCACGCCCTTTTTCACCCTCGCAAATCAATTGTACAAACCCTAATAATAATGCTAGAGCCATGATTTTTAATATGTATACTAATAATAAATACATTCTTAATCATTCCTGTGAGTTTGGTTGTGAACGAATAGTAAGCATACAAGTTACTCAAGAAACAACTTTATAGGGAAAAATACACATGCAGATGTTCGCGTTGCACAGTGGTCCGGCTTGTATGGGGAGAGCGGCCAAAAATACTTCTAGTTGAGGTAGGGACTTGAAACTTTGCAGAACATTTTTTTATATTTATCCTAAAATAATATGTAAAAATCAGCCAGATCGGGCAACTATATCATATAGCTGCCATATGAACAATCGGTCTGATATTCAGTTTTTATATGAAAAACTATTGTTTTTTATTTTGATGCAACAATAATTTGGAAATTTTCGTATATAACCTGAGAAACTTCAGTAAAAATCTGGATACTATAGGTTATAGCTGCCATAGGAACAATCAGTGTAAAACGAGTTTTCGCCGGGAAACTATTTCGCCTTAAAATAATAATGACAGAAATTATAAATGTAATTTACAAAAACGAACATAAAATAAATAAATTTTTTTAATTTATATGCTTATCCTTTAATATTTACATATATGACAGCAGAAGAACGTGCGTTTTTCCAAATTGAGGTTAGGTTACCTTTTTGTATTTTGCAAGCCGCACGGCACCTTACGGCACTTGAACTAAACTTTCTTATATTCTTAAAATGCTTAAGAATATTATACAAAAAGATTTGTGAATGCCAAAGAGTGCCATCACAACTAAAACTCTAACCAAACACAGAAAAGACAAACTAAGAACGTTCCCAATTATGTACTAAATACAACAATGATTTACACAAAACACAACAAATACTACATATACTTTTTATTGTAAAAAGAAAGTTAATACCTTTCTTTAAAATATTAATCACTTCCATGGCACAAACAATTGTTTTAAAAATGTTTAACAAATTTTTTGCGGAGAGCTTCACTTGCACGTTGCTTACGCTGCAATACACAATGAATATCATGCTATCTCTTTCGATGCTATTCTTGAAGCGGACAGACAGAGCAAAACAAAAAGATGAATAAATTCAAATAGCTAGACCAATTATAAATAAGAATTGGTACATTTAAAGTCAAAATTTGGACTTTGTTTTTTTTATTTTTGGCCTACGGGCTGGACCACTGTGCGTTGTGTTTGTTTAGTTGACAGTTTTAAATATATGGTTGTGCGTTTGTGGAAATATAAATTATATATAAAATAACATAATACAAAATATAATAAATCAGTGGTTTTATTAAATAAATAGATTCAATTTACAACAGGTTTTGGCCCCAGATCATTAAAATAAAAAAATTCTGAAATATAATATTAACCAAAATTATATGCTTTTCTTTCCTTGCTCAAAATTCTGAAATTCGAAAATTGAAAATGTCCGACAAGGCAAAGCGCAACATAAAACTTTTTGATTGTGAAAAATTTGCCATGTAGAAATTAAGAATTCGTGCCCTTCTTGCGAAATGTTTTAAAAGTGATTGATGAAGACGAACCGAAAGAATTAAATGAAAATTGGCACAAGGCAGAAATATGTGCAAACAGCACCCTGATTGAGTACCTCAGCGACTCGTTGCTTAATTTCGCCATAGGCAATCAAACGGCGCGACAGTGTTTTAAGAATTTAGATGCAATATAAATATGTATGAGCGCAAAAGTCTAGCGTTCCAACTATCAATTCGCAAGCGTCTTTTATCGCTCAAATTAGGGAGCGAGACAGCACTATTGAGTCACTTCAGTGTGTTCGACGAATTGATGAGTGAATTAGTAGCTGCTAGCGCCAAGGTCGCCAAGGTATGTAGATGGCAGAGTTAACAACACATGAGACACCCTATGTGTTGTTAACTCTGCCATCTACATATAATGGTGTAATTACTGCAATAGAAACCTTGTCTGAAAATTAAATAAATATTAAATTTGGCATTCGATAAAAACAGATTATTAGATCACACAAGAAAGATATGAATGCAATGGTCAATAATATTCATAATAATAATTACATAAACAAAAATTATAAATGTAATAAAGGTAGTGCTGATCGCAAGCCATTAAAAGAAAACTTTAAATAAAATATAAAATGCCATCAGTGTATAAAGGATGGACACCCAAAAGAAGATTGCTATGCTATATAAGAGAAAAACAAATGAACAAAATAAAGAAAACAAACAAGCACAAACTGCAACAACCCTGTCAGGCTTTGCATTTATGGTGAACAGGGTTTCAAATAAAAATATTACTAAAATTTGAAACTTCATCCTCGATTCTGGAGCTTGTGACATCTTAATCAATAATGTGGAGATGTTCGCTGACAATATATTTTCGCAAGCAAACGAGGAATCGTTCAATTATTCAATGGAAATCAAATCACTCTTGAACACTTTCTGTATTGCCAAGAAGTTGGTGAAAATTTGATGTCGGTTAACTGTCTTTAGGTTATGACTGTTGAATTTAAATAAACTGGAGTGAAAATCACTAAAAGCGGTGTGATTATAGCTTAAAGTGCAGGTTCATATGTACAATATATTAGTTATTACATTTACAGAATACACATTAAATACATAAAATAACAATATGTATCGTTTATGGCATGAAAGGTTGGGGCATATTGGCAAAGGAAAAATGTTAGAAATTAAAAGAAACAATTATATTTATTTAGAATAGTCTTCTAGATTTAGTATACCCTGTAGATGATATTTATGAAGCTTGTTTATATGGAAAGCAAGCAAGACTACGTTTTGAAAAACGTAAAATAAGAGTTTCATAAGACGAGCATTATTCGATGTTCACTCAGGCGTGTGTGGCCCTATAACATCAACTACAACTGAGGATAAAAATTATTATGTAATTTTTGTCGATCAAGTTAATTTCCAGAAGTTTGGGTGTTGATAAGAATGTTCCTTTATCCTTTATTGAGGGAAATACGAATTGAAGTAATTTAACAATCTAGCTGTAGGTCAGTGGCGGAGAAGTTGGCGGTGACGGTAGCGTTGGCTGCGACGTTGCTGGTGTAGGCTGATTTTGCAGAATTCAGCACTTCTACATTGTGGATTCTGAGAATGAATTGTTAGCGTAAACATCGTCTGGGCGGATTTTTATGCCAATACACTCTTGGGTTCATGTTGATGCCAACATCGTGCAATTATTGAACTTAAATTGTTGCACAGTGTTGCTGTGGTTTACTTACACACTATTGTGTAACATATTTAATGAGAAATAAATCAGATGTATTTAATATGTTCAAAGACTTTGTACATTTCAATCTCAAAATTGTCGATCTTTATATTGACAATGGTAGAGAGTATTTGTCAAATGATATGCGTGAATTCTGTGTTAAAAAAGGTATCAGTTACCATTTAACAGTGACTCATACACCACAATTGAATGGTGTATCTGAAAGAATGATTCGAACCATTACTGAAAAGGCTCGTGCTATGGTAAACGGTGCGAAACTTGAGAAAAGTTTCTGGGAAGAAGCTGTACACACAGCAAGATTCTTAATAAATAGAACTCCATCTAAAGCACTTGGTAATAGTACAAAAACGCCTCTTGAATGAAAATTTTTTGTTGCTAGAGATGTAGTTATAGATGAAAGAAACATGATAAATTCTAGAGCTGAAAAATGATAATGAAGCTACACGATATAGCATTCGATTAAAAAATAAGCCTCAAATATGTTATAAAGAAGATGAAACAGACTTGAACATAATTGTACTATATAAAATGCACATACAATCCTCACTGATGCTCCAAATTCATTTGAAGAAATAGAGAACAGAACTGACAAATCGCTTTGGGAAGAAGCCATCATCTCCGAAATAGATGCTCACGAATTAATTAATACATGGACTATTGTTAAGAGGCATGAGAATATTAATAAAGTAGATAATAAATGGGTGTTCTCTTTAAAATATGATGAATTGGGTCATCCAATTAGATATAAAGCAAGATTAGTAGCCCGTGGGTTCACACAAGAATATCTAATTGATTATGACGAAACATTTGCACCTGTCGCTAGGATTACGAGTTTTAGATTCTTATTGACATTGACAGTACAATATTGTTTAAAAATACATCATATTAAAAGAGAAAATATATATGAAAATTCCTCATGGTGCTTCAAGTGACAATGAAAATATATGTAAATACAACAAATCAATTTGCGGACTCAAACAAGCTGCCAGATGGTGGTTTCAAGTGTTTGATAAAGCTATAAAAGAGTGTGGGTTTTTGAAAATTCACAAGTTGATCGCTGCATATATGTATATTCTTAATAATAGTTATTTCGAGAAAAATATATATGTATGTACTACTATACGTAGATGATCTTGTAATCACTACAGCAGACTTGGAAAGAATGACGAATTTCAAAAGTTATTTAATGAAAAAGTTTAGAATGACAGACCTTGATGAAATTCTATATTTTATAGGCATAAAGGTAGAAGTAGGCCAAAATACAATATGTCAGTCCTACATTTAATCAATTTTAAACAAGTTTAAGGTGAATGATTGTAAATCAGCCGATACACCTCTTCAAAGTAAACTTAATTACGAATTATTAAATTCAGACGAAATTGGTTTTTGAGAAAGATTCAAATGTTGAGAACAAATTTATTGATTATGCAGACTCTGACAGGGGTGGAAATGAAACTGATAGAAAAGGTACTACTGGGTACCTGTTTAAAATGTTTAATTCAAACTTAATTTGTTGGAATACAAAATGAAAAATACATGGCCTTAGCGAAGCATTATGGTTATGGAATCCTCATAGAGGCATACATATACAAATTGAAAAACCGATAACAATTTATGAAGATAATCTAGGCTGCATTAGTATAGCTAAAAACCTATCATGTCATAAAAGTTCAAAACTTATTGATATAAAATATCATTGTAAAAGATCGAATAGAAATTAATGATACTTATCTTGAGTATATGTATACCCACAGAAAATCAACTTGTTTTCACAAAGCTGTTGCCAGCAGCTACATTTTTTAATCTACGTAAGAATCTTGGTATCAACAATTAAAACAAAACAAAAAGTTTAAATTAATTACTATTCCATTACATACATATATATATACTTACGTATTTACGAGGATTTTCGTATTTACGCGTTTGAATCGAATAAATGACCGGGCTGGAAGGCCTAAGGTCAACGCTGAAATTATGAAGTTTAATAAAGAGAAACCACAAGAAGAATTTCTGTATGGTGTGCTTTATTCAAAGATCAGCTTAAGACTAAATAGAACATTTTTCAATGGGATGGTTTGTGGTTAATTGTTTACAATACTTTTTGCTTACTTGGCTATTGCGCTAATATTCATTGTTTGGTTTGAGTGCAGCTCTAATTGAATTTTGTTTATAAGTTCATTGCTCAGCTCTAGCTGAATGTAGCTATTGCTCTTATGTTTATTATTATTTTGTTTAAGTGCGCTGCGCAGCTTTAATTGAATTTCGCTTGAAGTGATGACTGCGATGCGCGGCTCTTATTGTATATACTTTGTCGAGTGTGGACGAGAATACGTCACTTCCCTTCCCTTAAAGAGAAGCCTATGCTTGGGCTGGAACTGCTAGGTATAATGTGGGGAATGGATTTTGTTCCATTTCTATTTCTTGTGATGAACTTTTAGAATTTTTTGTAAGTTTTTTCATTCTTAAGTATAAAAGTATAATTGGATTTGTGGTTACATATTTTGAGTATAAGTATAATACAATAATTGCTGAAATTATAATTGCTATAATAATGTAAAGTGTGATATTATTTTGTGATATAAGTTTTACAATATCGTTGTGTTTTATAATCTTAATCTTAGTTATCTCAAGTGGTGAATATAATGGTGTAAGGTCTATTTCTGGTTGTAAGTAATTTTCACTCAAGATAATGTTTTCAATTTCAAGTCTGCACTGTGTCACTCTTATAATTTTATTTCCAGTTATTGTTATGTTACTGTTTAGTTTTTGACAATTTTGTGTAATTGTTGTTTTAGTTAAGTTCCATGTTAATATTACATTGGGCTCGACATATTTAATCATTTCTTTTGTGGGTATTGGCGTAAAATTACAAATTGGATTCTTGCGATTAATTATATTTTTGATACAATCATTATATATTTCTTCATTTTTTTGATTATAGATTTTGTTCTTATGTTTAAAGTATGATCGTGTATCTGAGTAGTCTAACTGATAACCGTTTTGATCGGGATAGGGGACTATTTTAATAGTGTTAATTAAACTTTGGGTAATAGGTATGTGTGATATAATAAGTATTTGATTATTTTTATGATTAATCCAAGTGGATGTTTTGATTAATAATATATTGTGGTTATTAACATTTTCCAATTTATCGTAGTTTAGTAGTTTTGGGTTAAACAGTCCGAGTCGAGAAAGCTGCATGCCCATTTGTATATCTTCTACGTATTCAATAAACTGCATGAGCTCGTATGCGAGTGTGTCAATACTATTTCGATTATTTTCAAAATGTTTAATTTGATCTATCCTGTCATTTACCAAGCTTATTACATCATTTAATTCATGAAGTTTAATTGAATTTTGTGTAACTGTTTCCAAATTTTGCTGAATTTCTACTCTATCGTTTTCGTCGAGTGTTCCAAAAAGATATTTGAATGCGGATCCCACTATATTTAAAAGTCCTCGTTTCTGTCTATTTTCTTGACATAATGTTATTCCACTCAATTCTTTTAGTAATTTATTATACAAAAATTTTATTCTTAATGAATCAGTGTTATTGAGTACTTTGTTGCCTAAATATGTAGTTATAGTATCGATTTCTGTTAAATTTATTGTTAAGCAATGATGCTCAAATGCTGATGGCATCTGAATGGGTTTACTTAAAAGAGAAGGTAGCCATGATTAGTATCGATATTGTTTATTTGAATTTGTTGAGTGTAGCCTGTGGTGATTAACAGAAGTAATAACATCACGGTATGCCAGGGACCTGTGGAATTGGAACTTGATTAATTTTTTTTTGTTTCTTGAACTGTGTTTTGTAATAGTCGGTAACTCTATTTCTATTAGTGATTTTATAATGGTCAGAATCTGTAGGTCTACATTTTTAGTTGCCTTGAACGGATTTTCTAATTTACCTCTCTGTAAAGGGCCTTTTCGATATTTGGTATCAATTTCATATTCTGTTCTGTCTTGATTGATTTTATTAATTTTCGTTTCTTTATTGAGTTGTGTGTCTAGTGTAGGCTGTCCAGCATAAATGAATATGTGTGCGGGGGTTTGTCCAGTTGTGTCGTGTTTAGTTTTGTGGTTGTAGATGTATAATATGGTTTCAATTTTGCTGAATTTTGTTTCAACATCGTCGGAATTTGTTATAATGCGGATCTTTTCGTTAATAGTTTTATGTAGTCTTTCGATATCTGCTACACCGGTTTTTGTCGTATTTAGTTGGATTTCTACGCCTTCACTTTCGAGCCAACGTTTCAGAGCTAGGCTGGAGAATGCGCCATCTCTATCTGCTTTTAACAACTTCGGTTTTCCCAATTGGTTGAATATACGCATAAGAGCATTTTTACATTCCAGCCAATCTTTAGTCTTAATTTGTTCGAGTGTGGCAAATTTCGAATATATGTCTATACAACTCAAGTAATGGTTACCTTCTGATGAATAGATATCTACTACAAACTTATCGCGGCAATGTTCTGGTTTTGGAGTAACCTTTAGTGGCATGTCTATGTTACGATGTTCGGTTTTTGATAAATTGCAAGTTATGCATTCATTTATTATATTTTGAATTAGCAACTGACTATTAGGGAAATAATAAGATTCACCAAAAAGTTTATTAGTTTTCTGAATACCAGGGTGTAAGAGTTTTTCGTGGGTAACCAGTACTAACTCCTTGAACTTTACATAGGTGGGTACATTCTTTAATAAGACCAGGCATCGGACGATCTTAGTGCACTAAGGATTCATGGTGTCTTTATACGCGCTTTGAATTACTTCAAAATCAGCGTCGTTGTCTATGTAGAGAGCGCTATTTTTTGAACAAAAGTGGGTTAAGAGGTATTGTTTTGCTATTTCTGTCGTCATTTCTTCATAAGAGATATGGATGATTTGTTTTTTAAAATAGGTTTCTTGTTGTACGCTAGGAGGTCCTTTGTTAAATATTACTTGTCTCTTGTGGTGGTTTATTGGTTTTTCGGACAGACTTATTAGATTACTATCATCTTCTTCTGAACTGTGTTGAGTGGATTCGCCAAAGAACGTTTGCTCTATCGTTATTCTAGATAGGACATCTGCTACGTGATTTTCTTTTCCTTTGATATATTTGATGTCGAAGTCATATTCAGAAAGTCTAACTTTCCATCTAGTTAGTTTTGCGTTGGGCTCTTTAAGTTTATGTAGCCAACACAGTGGTTGGTGATCTGAAGCTATTTCATTTCGTCCTAATAAGTAGTGTCGGAAGGTTTTGGTTGCCCATACTATGGCTAAAAGTTCTTTTTTTATTGCGCTGTAGTTTGCTTCATGTTCGGTCAGGGTTCGGCTAATGTAACTGATGGGGTGTCCGTCTTGTGAAAGAACAGCTCCTAATGCTACATTGCTTGCGTCAGTGGTGAGTACAAATTTTCTCTCGAAGTTTGGGATTCTGAGTATTGGATCTTCGGATATTAGTATTTTTAATTTTTCAAAAGCTTTAATGTATTCTGCCTGTTTACTGTCTATTTTGGCTCCTTTTTTGAGGCATTTAGTAAGGGGTTTGGCGATATCTGCGAAGTTAGGTATGAATTTTCGGTAATAACCGGTAAGTCCTAGGAAGGCTTTGATTTCTTTTGGTTTGTTAGGCACTGGATAATTTAAAATGGCTTGAATCTTAGAAGGATTTGGTTTGATTCCTTCTTTGGTTATTACATGACCCAAAAATGTGGTTTCTTGTCGTAGGAATTCGCATTTATCTAATTGCAATTTTAAATTTGCTTCGGATAATTTTTCGAAAACTAAGTTTAGGGAGTGCATGTGTTCGTCTAGAGAAGTAGAAAAAACTATTATATCATCTAAATATACTAGGCAATTCTTGTTTAAAAGGTGGCGGAGTAGATTATTCATACAACGTTGAAATGTAGCGGGGGCATTTTTCAACCCGAATGGCATTCTTGTATACTCGAAGTGTCCGGTTTTTGTAGAGAAGGCGGTTTTAGCTATTGAATCGGGATCCATCTCTATTTGATGGAATCCTTTGACCAAATCTATGGTGGTAAAATAATTGCATTTTCCTAGTTTCCCTAGGATTTCGTCCATGTTAGGGATAGGGTATCTGTCACTTATGGTGATCTCGTTTAGTTTCCTATAGTCAATGACTATTCGGAACTTTTTCTGCCCTGAAGCATCTAATTTTTTGGGTACTACCCAAATCGGACTACAATAAGGAGAATTACTTTCTCTGATTATTCCCTGTTCTAACATTTCCTGAATCTGTTTCTCTACCTCTTCTTCATAGCTTTGTGGATAACTGTATAATTTGGAAAATAGGGGGATATTGTGTGTGGTGTTGATAGAATGTTTCTCCTGGTTAGTGAAGGTGAGTTGGTCGCCTTCTGAATATTGAATAATCTGGTATTTATTTAATAGTTTGTTCAACTTGTATTTCTCTTCGGGATTCAAATGATCTAAACGGAATGGAGACGAAGTGTGGGTTGTCTCAAGGCATACGAGATCTTGCGGTAGTGAGTCTAAGTGTAGGTGATTCTGTTCGGGGCTATTAGTGAGATTGGTTAATTTGTAAGTTTTGTTAAATAGTTTAACTGTTCCATTAGAGTAATTTATAACTGCTTTAGCTTCGGACAATAATTTGCGACCAATCAGTATGTCGTACTGATCAGAGAAATTGTGAATTAGAAAGTCTTGAGAAACGGGGAAGTAATTATTTGACGGTAAGTTGGTAATTTCGTTGAGAACCAGTGAGCCATTGCTAGTATGTATGAGATGATTAGTGGGTCGGATAGGTGTTTGAAAAATATTACGGGTCATCATATTTATGGTGGAACCGGTGTCAATAAGGCACTTCAAGTTGTTGTTATTGTGTTTAATAATTATGAACTGACTTGATCCGGGGCTATTAACTGAAAATTTTCGGTAGATATTTCTGGGTCGTTAAAAGATGCGTTTTCTTCTTCGTTCGGATTTGGTTGTATGTAGTCTTGTTCGGGTTGGTAATAGTTTGGGTCGACATATGTTTGATAAGGATGGGGAAAGTCTGGGAGATAGGGATAGTAATGATTATAGTATAGGGTTTCTGGTGGAACGGGTATCCCTTCTTGATATCTTAGATCTTCGATACTCATCTTGGACTGTCCACTGTCAGATGGTCTTTGTCTTTTAAGGGGTTGGTTATTGTTTGGGTTTCCTTTAGGAGCATAATTAGGTTGGGAATTGTGGTTAGGGCCAAATCGGTTTTGGTCAAATGCGTTCTGTCTATTAAATGTAGGACGTGGTTGGAAAGTGTTGGGTTGCATATAGGGGGTTATGTTAGTATTGAATCTAGGCGTATAGGTTGGTGTATGAGGCTGTACATAGGTTGGGGGTCGGAGATATGGTTCTTGATAAGGTTGGCGGATTGGATTATATAGTGGTTGGAATGGCGTATTTGATTTTTGTGAGTTAATGGTTGGTTTAGCATTGTATTGAGGCTTATTAGTGTTTGGGTTCTTTGGATCATCTTTATTAAATATTGGTGCTTTATATAAACCTTTTTCTTGAAGTACGTTTATCAAGCTTCTTAGGTTAGGGATGTTACAGTTAACTATTCTTAGATAGATATGGTTAGGTAATTTTTGTATTAGTGTTTCGATACTGGATTGTATTAGTCTATTGTACAATGTAGTTTCTGAAGGGTCATTTTCTAATTCTAACTTACTGGTCAGTATCTGTCTCTTCTTCTCGGCTTCTTCCAGAAATTGGCGTATGTTGTTTCGGTAGGTAGTATTCCGGAAATCTTCCAGGAGTTGGTGATTAGGGGTCTGCGGTTTGTAATTTAGGATGAGTTGCGTGCGCAATTCACTCCAACTGTTGAGGTTGTTCATTCCCAGTGTGCGTATGACATCTCCATCAACGTTCCTCTCGACGTGTCCGAAAATGGTTAATTTTTGTCTGGCGTCGGTTGTGTGATATAGGGCCATGATGAAATTGATGCGGCTGATGAACGTATATAAAGTGCTCGGATCGCCGTTAAAACTTTCCACTGAATTTATTTGCCTCTCTACCTGTATCATGTTTGTTTCAGATAGGAGTACCGCTTGTTCTGCTACTGTTGCCATTTTTTTTTTTTTTTTTGTTTGTATATTGGATAAATTTGGTTTTAGTCTTTATTATTTGGGTTTTGGTTTTTGTTATTTATAGTTTTATTCACTTATTTCTTTAAGTTTCGTTTAATGTGTACTTAGCCGCACTTAGGATAAATTTGGTTTTAGTTTTTGTTATTTAAGTTTTTGTTGTGGTTGTTTATAATTTTATTCACTTATTTTCTTAAGTTTCGTTTAAGGTGCACTTAGCCGTTTCGTTAGTGTTAGAGCAACCTATGCGTGGATTTACAACTCTAAACGAATTCTAAGGCTTTAAACTTTTTATGAGATTTCACTGTCACTGATGTAGCCAATGCGACGAGCGATTAGCAATTGGTTCTTTAGCGGATAGCAATTAAATGAGTCGTATCAAATAGTTACTACCGGCTGCGCCACTTACGTATTTACGAGGATTTTCGTATTTAAGCGTTTGAATCGAATAAATGACCGGGCTGGAAGGCCTAAGGTCAACGCTGAAATTATGAAGTTTAATAAAGAGAAACCACAAGAAGAATTTCTGTATGGTGTGCTTTATTCAAAGATCAGCTTAAGACTAAATAGAACATTTTTCAATGGGATGGTTTGTGGTTAATTGTTTACAATCCTTTTTGCTTACTTGGCTATTGCGCTAATATTCATTGTTTGGTTTGAGTGCAGCTCTAATTGAATTTTGTTTATAAGTTCATTGCTCAGCTCTAGCTGAGCTATTGCTCTTATGTTTATTACTATTTTGTTTAAGTGCGCTGCGCAGCTTTAATTGAATTTCGCTTGAAGTGATGACTGCGATGCGCGGCTCTTATTGTATATACTTTGTCGAGTGTGGACGAGAATACGTCACTATATGTGTATTTTTATATTTATAAAATTATTTAATGTTAAACAAAAAAATTGAAATAGAAGAAACTCCAATTGGAAATAATTATATTTTATAAAAAAATTATATATTATATTATCAAAATTACCAACATTTAAATGAAACAAAAAAATGTACGAAATTTAGTTTAAAGTTATACGAGGTGTGTTCAAAAAGTAAGGTGACTTTTCAAATTTCGCGGGCAACATATTTTCGATTATCGATTTTTTTGTTTTGTTATATTGGTACACTCTTCCCTAACATCTGTACCAAGTTTCAATGGAACAGCCTCTTTTGTTTGGTTGTGAGAGGCGTAAAGTTACAAGTGATTTTGCGAGCTCGGCGATTTTTTGCTATCGAAAAATATGGATCAAAGGATTTGCATCAAATTTTGTGTAAAAAATAAAATTAAGTGCTCTGAAACACTTGAAATGTTGACAGTGGCATACGGTGAAACTGTTCTGAGTAAAAAAAATGTGTACAAGTGGTACAAACTCTTCCAAGATGGCCGGGAAGATGCCAATGACCAGCCTCGCTCTGGACGCCCAAGCACGTCAACAACTGATGAAAACGTTCAAGCAGTGACGAAAATTGTTTTGGAAAATCGTCGAATCACTATCAGAGAAGTTGCTGAAGATGTCGGTATATCGCTTGGCTCGTGCCATGAAATTTTTTCAAACGTTTTGGGTATGAGTCGTGTGTCAGCGAAGTTTGTTCCGAAATTGCTGAATTTTGAGCAAAAGAACCGTCGCATGAGCATCGCTCAAGAGCTGTTGAATGACGTCAACGACGACCCAGATTTACTCAAAAGGGTCATAACTGGTGACGAATCATGGGTATATGGTTATGATATCGAAACCAAAGCCCAATCGTCCCAATGGACGGAGATTTGCAACGATTGAAGAGATAAAGACTGCATCGCTGCAAGAGCTCAAGGCTATACCGAAAAGTGCTTATGGGAAGTGCTTTGAGGATTGGAAAAACCGTTGGCATAAGAGTATTGTATCTGAGGGGGATTACTTTGAAGGGGACAACATAAATATTGATAAATAAATTAATAGTTTTTCTTGAAAATACAAAGTCACCTTACTTTTTGAACACACCTCGTATTAATGAACTTTGATTTGTGAACTCATTACATTACACTGAATTTAATGTTTGAATTTATTTGTTAGAAAAATGGAAATATTATAAGGTCTAACAATGATTTGATAGGGTTTTCCCAATCCATGCAGCAAACGCTGAATCATTATATTGTAAATCCCCAGATATGCACACAATCCAAAATTATTAAAGAAAATTAAATATAATTAAATATCACTATTTGTAATGCAATTTTTAAAGGAACGTGTTGAATATATGACAACTTATAAATTACGTCTGGTAGCATTACAAAAATTGTCATTACAAATTAATTATAGAATAGTCACACTTGCATATTTTTCCTACTTTTTATACCCGCTACCTATAGGGTAGAAGGGTATTATAACTTAGTGCCAACAGAAAATGTATGTAACAGGCAGAAGGAGGCAATTCCGACCCCATAAAGCATATATATTCTTGATCAGCGTCAACAGTCGAGACGATATAGCCATGTCCGTCTGTCCGTCTGTCTGTCTGTATGAACACCTGGATCTCAGAGACTATAAGACATAGTGACACCAAATTTGGCACAAAGGTTCCTGCATTCCCTACGCAGATCAAATTTATTTCAAAAGTTGGATGCCACTTTTTTTTTATGTAAATCGCGTATAACTCCAAAAGTTCTTTGTGTAATATGGTAGACCATCTGTGCTTAATACTCTTAGTATACACTGTACTTTCGGTAAAAATCGGATAAGTAGAACAAAAGTTATTTGTTAAATTATTTATCAAAATAGTTGTGTTCAATGCATATTGACGTTTTAAGTGTGTGAATGACCTAGAGATATAAATTTGGTGACAGTATTCGTGTAGGTCTTACGCAGATCAAGTTTGTTTTAGATTTTTGCCACACCCCTTTCCGCTCACAAAAACTGGAATAGCAGTAATAAAAGACCTAGAGCATTGAATTTTGGTATGCATAATAATAATTACATTCTCAATGATTCCTGTGAACTTGGTTGAGATCGAATAAAAAGGAAGTTATTAAAGAATCAATTTTATATGTCGGTGTTGTGGTTTTTTACCCACTATTTTCAAATAGATACAAAAAAAACAAGTTTCAGTATATTATTTGGTATATTTGTTGTTTAAATATCATTTTAGTTTTTGTTTTCTCTCGAAATGGGTTGCGGGTATCATACGGTCGAGCACTCTCGACTGTAGCTTTCTTACTTGTACTTTAGTTAGGCTTTATGGCCCTCACTGCTCATTGGGAAAAAAATGTTCTGGAAACTTTTACAATAATTCTTATATAATAATAATAATAATTGCATCATCATCTGCTTCAGCTGGATGTTGTCGGATATAGCACGCTGATGCTCCTTCGTTGGTGCAAGAGACGGTCTGCCTCTCGCACTTGTAGGTTGTCCTGGTCCTATGGGCTCAGGCGGAACCGGTGCCGGTCTTCGCACAGGTTATTGCCTTACCAGACAAGTCGATCTGCAGTTTGGGCTGTGTAAAGTCCAGGGCAATCTGCTGGGCAACGCTCGACGTACTGACATCTTTTGTACGTTGAATTTTAAGAGTTTCTTGATTTTGGTTGGGTGCCTCTCCTTTTAGCTTGCGGTGTTTCTGTTTTTGCCTATGCGTTTTAGTTCCACTGGCCGCTCTTCCTTGCCAATGTCACGGTCGCCATGTTATAAATAATTATACACCAAATGAAGTGTTTGAGTTGTGGAAGACGTCTGTCTTCCAGTACGGTTCTTTATTGATTTTCCTTCTAAGTTTAGAGCTGTGCGCCGCGAAGCATCGAGCGAATTACGGTATCTACCGTAGTAAAGATCGTTTCCTTTTCCTTTATTTAAAATAGTTGGACAGTAGAAAAACTCTTTAATAAGAAGCATTTATTACTTTGCAGTTTGAAAGCCAGATTAAGTCTGAGAATACAGAGTTGTGTACAGTATAGGTTAGGTTAGGTCAGGTTGAACCGACAGCTTGACTGGAGTCGAGAGCACCCGGAGACCATCTGGTCCATTGTGATGTCTGAAATGTGTGAACTGTAGGATTAAAAGGGATTGGGAGGGTTTGTTGGGATATTGAAGGAAAACTCTGATTGTATTATTACATCTACGTGTTACTGGCCAGTTCTGTTGGGCTGCGGTAGCCTCTGGAACCAGCCAGTAGAGTCGAGGAAAAGCGCCATGTTCTCCAGCTGAATATTCCCAAGACTGCCCAGTTCAACGAAGAAAGGCTTGCCCAGAAATTGGGTCCTCTTTCTAAGAAGTGCAGGGCAGTCGCAGAGAAGATGCTGGATACTCTCGGTTTCCTGTTCGTCCCCGCAGTTGCGACAGAAGTCCTGTTGGGGTCCACCGTACCGTTGAGCCATACGGCCGATGTAGCAGTGTCCCGTTAGGACTCCTGTCAGTAACCTTATCTTGTTCCTTGTAAAGTTTAAGAGCTCGGTTGTTCGCTTGGGACTATATCTTGGCCAGAGTGCTTTTGACACCTCGCAGCCCGATGATGCTGCCCAGTGTCTCTCAGCCGCCGTTCTCATGGAACAATTAAGCTCCGATAGCACGTGCTGAATAGGTCTCTTTATATCGTTCGCCGCGAGAGTTTCTGATGACGCTGACCCTAGCCGAGCATACTCATCAGCCGCCTCGTTACCTGGTACTCCCATGTGTCCAGGTACCCAGACAAGTCTGATAGAGTGTGGTTGGCATAGGTTCAGTGACATCACTGTGTCTCAGGTTAGTTTGCTCTTAATGGTGTTCGATGCGAGTGCTTTTATCGCTGATTGGCTGTCAACGTAGATGGACACGTCCCTCGGGCTCCCGCCCAGTGTCTGTATCAACTTTGTCGCTTGCCAAACAGCGTAAATCTCCGCTTGGAACACACTACACCAGTCGGGAAGATGAAAGGAAAGCTTGGTTGCAAGGTCTTCGGAGAAGACCCCCGATCCAGTGCCTTCTATCGCCTTTGATCCTTGCGGGGTACCCCTGGTTGCCCTTCTCCTGATAGTCGACGCGCAGAGTTGGGTGTTTATCATTCTTTGGCGAAGCATGTTGCTAAGCCATCGAGTGATTGTCGGGTGTGAGCCTATGTTGACAAGTGCTGTCGTTATAGACTCGATCCTGACATTGTTAAAGGCACCCTCTATGTCAAGAAATGCTGCTAACGTAAACTCCTTCCTTTGCAGTGTGCCTTCAATTGTGCTAACCATCTCGTGCAGAGCCGTTTCTACTAATCTACCTTTGAGGTAGGCGTGTTGGGACTTGCTAAAAGTGTTAGGTGCTAGCTTACTTCTGAGATGAAGGTCCAGAAGTCTCTCTAGTGTTTTTAATAAAAACGATGAGAGACTTATGGGCCTATAATCTTTTGCTGAGCAGTGGTTTATATTTCCTGCTTTGGGAATGAATGCCACCCTCACTTCTCTCCAGGTTTTTGGAATGTATCCCGTAAGGAGACATCCCTTGAAGATTTCTAATAGCCTTTGCGACAGATGTACGCGTACCATCTGTAACATGACCGGTCTAATGTCATCCGGTCCTGCTGATTTGTAAGGGTGGAACGACTTGATAGCCCAGATTATCTTCTCAGTGTTGACAATTTCGTCGATTAGGACTTGGATCTCATGAGGCGCGTTTCCCACAGGGTCGCTGCTGATGTGAGAGGTGTGGATCCCATTCTCGTCTTCAGCTTGTATGCATCCTGAAAAGTATGCGTTCATGAGGAGTTGCAGAGACTCCTGACTATTTTTAGCGAATGTGCCATCCAGGTTGCAAAGCAGCCCCGGTGTGGCTGGATCTTCGCCAGCAACCTTCGAAGTCTGGACGCTTCAGTGCTGTTGGTTAGTTCCTCGCCAAATTTAGATCATGGGTCTCTTTTTGTCCTTCTGATTTCCTTCTTGAAGGTCTTGAAACTGTGATGGTAGGCATTCCAGTCTACCTGAGAGTTTCCGTCTTTAGCTCTATTGTAAAGGCTTCTCGTTTCCTTCCGTATCTGGCCGAGTTCCGGAGTCCACCACTTGTTGCGGTTTGACTTCGGTGGACGGCTGATTGGTCAGGATTTGATGAAGGCCTTACATAGAGTACCTGTGACATTCTGGGTCGATTCCTCCAACTGGTCTGGGTTGTCTAGTGTAAGATGTTGCAAGTATTTAGACACTTTTATTTTGTGCATTTAGAGGAGAGCGACTGTTCTTATCGCTACTCCGGTCTTTATTCAACTGTTCTTTAATTATTCTATCCTAAGGCTGCATGCCTCTGTCCGACACGACAGATCAGCCGTTTTATGTATATCTTATAAGTTAAGTTACTTTATTTATTGGAGAATGTTATGCATGCACATATGTATATAAGCGATCAGCATGGAAATCATGCTGAGTCGGCTTTAAAACGGTCAGCGCTAAACGGTGGGTATTTTTGTTACCGCTGCACTTGAAATTGTGCAGGGCAATTCACGCTGCCGCTGAGTGACAAGGTTAATGCCTTTTCGTTTGTTGATATTCCGACAATGTGTTATGACATGCGTCTGACAAAGTGTCGCCGCTCAATATGTATGTAATATGTTAAGTACGTAACATATATTATATGTGCATACACTACATCTCCCTCCTTTTGAAAAATAACGTAATTGTATGTAGTTATTTTAATGCTTATTATAATATATTTATTTTTATTTTTATGTGCCATTGAGGGGGTCGTGTTGAAACAAAAAACGAAATATTGAAGCCATACGTCCCAGTCGGTCTTATCAGCCGATATCTACGAACGTATATATTCGTTGAAAGTTCTATGGCTTCTTTCTATTGCTCCAACTGTCTGGTGGTGGTGTGCTGTAGATGTTATATTTTTAATGTTTAGATATTTGCACAAGTCATTTATAATTAAATTCTTATATTCTGTTCCCATGTCCGTAATAAACGTCTTCATTGGACCGTACTTCAGAATAAAAGATTCAAAAATTGCTTTAGCTACAGTGTTCGCGCTCTTATTTGGAACTGGTATGGCTACTAAATATTTAGTTAAATTTAGTTAGAGTAACTGCATATTCATTGCCATTTTCTGATTTAGGTAATGGACCAATAGTGTCCACTATCACCCTGTCAAAAGCATTTATAGGGGTTTCGGTTATTGTTAAAGGGGTCTTGGTATGCTTAGTTGTTTTTGCTTTTTGGCATTTCTGACATTTCCGTATGTACTCAGTAATATCTTAGGTCATACCTTTCCAAAAATAATGTCTTCGGACCTTGGCCAAGGTTTTTGCAATGCCTGTATGACCTCCTTGAAATGGATCGTCATGGTATGTAGACAATATAGCTTCTTTTTAATTTTTATTTTTTATAAGGGTCACCGGGTTGATTAGCGCTACTCTTAATGTTTTCAATATTTTATTGCCGATATTTTTAAAATTATCAATTGAAACTTGTTCAAAGATATTTTCCCACGGTGCCATTTTGAGTTGGCTGACTTCATGTATTCCGGCCTGCATTTCAAGACTTTGGAAAAACTGACCTAAATCAAGAGTTCCATTGGTATATAAATCGCTAACATCATATCTTGCAATAACTTTTTTACCATGCTTGAAGAAACATAGCATATTTTTTATTAGCAAGGTCACTACTTTACGTACTTCATCATTGTTTATGACTTCATATACGTTCGGCTTAGAAGTTTTTTCTGTAGAATGCGTAGGCAACTCTATTTATTTGTTTTCCGCGCGGAATTTCTGTCTACTTTGATATCTAGTAGTGACTTTATTTATATTTCCAGTTATATTTTGTAGATCTTTGATGGTTATTCTTGATAACGCATCAGCTACATAGATATCTTTTCAGTTCAAGTATTCGACAGTAAAGTCATATTCTTGTAACTCTAGCCTCATACGTGTCAGTTTAGAACTCGGATTAGTCATTGAAAATAGATATACTAATGGTCTGTGATCTGTTTTGATTGTAAAATGTTTACCATAAATGTATGCTCGAAATTGTATTATAGCCCAGTGTATTGCAGCTAATTCCTGCTCAGTTGTGCTTTTATTGCTTTCTCCTTTAGTAAACGCTCTTGATGTGTTGGAGTCCGTTATGATTTTGAGTTTAAACCGCCCCGCACGCTTGCTTACTTGCATCAGTGATTATACAAATTCTTTTCTAAAATCTAGATATTGCAATAAAGTCGGTTCCATAAGTTTTCTATTTAAGTATTTGAATGCGTTTTGGCATTCATCTGTCCATACAAAGGGAACATTCTTTTTACATAATTTTGTTATGTGCCGCGAATAATCGGTTTCTTTATGAAACGTCTATAATAATTGCAAAAAGCTATGAAACGTCTAGCGCTGTCTGCATTATGCGGTGTTGGGTAATTCCTAATGACGTCTTGTCCTGAGAATGCAATAGTCATCATTCTCTGAAATGAATTAGGCGGTATCTTTAATCCGAAAGGTAATCGTGTGAAACGATACGAGCCATTGCTCGTTGAAAATGACGTTATATTTCTTGAACTTTTTTCAAGTTCAATTTGATGAAATCCTGACATTAAGTCAAGACATGAAAAATATTTTGCTCGTCCTAATTGATCCAATATATCATCTATTCTTGGGAGTGGAAATTTATCAGAAAGTAGTTTTTTGTTTATTTGACGATAGTCAATCACTAATCGCCACTTCTTTTCTTTCGAACCTGGAGATGGTTTCTTAGGGACAAGTAATAATGGCCTATTATACTCAGATACAGATGGTTCTACTATTCCGTCGGTGATCAATTTTCCGACTTGCTTCTGTATTTCGTTCACCTGACTGTGTGGACTTCTATAATTTTTAATATACACTGGCTCATCATCTTTAAATCTCAGTTTTTGTTTATAAAAATTATTAGTACTTATTGGTACGGTTTCTAATCCAAATATATCATTATATTGGGTACATAATTTTGTAAGCTGTGAATTGAATTATGGAGGAAAGTTTTTTGAAAGTTGAGATAGTACAGATTTTTCTCTGCTTTCTTGATTGATTTGGACTACTTCGTAGTCCGAAAGTGATTCATAAGCTAAATCATTTGTGCTGATTACTTGATCTTTATTTGTTGTATTAAGTAGTCTTATGAAAGCGTTTTTTGTTGTTGCTATGGTACTAGCTATGAAAATACCATGTTTAATTTCCTGGTTTGGGATCAATACACTGTCTTTTTGGGAATTTAATTGAATTTTTCTAAAACCTTGGGATCTTGCTGGCAGAAGTATTGAGTTGTTGCCAAAACTGTATGTTATTGGCACATAAATTGGAAATTTAAGGTTATCGGGTCTGATTATAAACCAATCTTTAGATGGCTTGAAGTTTAATATACAGTTGTATTTCTTTATGAAGTCGATTCCTAATATGCCATCGCATGGAATATCAAAATGTAAATCCACTATATGAAAGACGTGTTGGATTTATATTTATATTTACTATTATATAGTTAACGTTTATGTCATGATAGATATCAGAATTTTCTTTTACTATTGAAATGTCTTCACCCGTGTCTACTAGAAACACCAGTTCTTTTCCTGTGGATACGTTAGTAAAAGTGAGAAATATATTCTGACTGCGATTAATTGCATGAATCATTACATTTTCTGATGTTGAGTACCTAAAGGGTCTTGAGAGTTTTCCGATGTATTTTGGGCTACTGTCACACTGCTATTGGTGTTATAGTTATTGTGGCCTCGATGCGAGTTACCACGTCCTCGATTGTTTCCCCTGTATTGCTCTCTTCCATTATTATTATAATTGGGGTTGTCGTTATTGTAATTATTAATACGACCACGATAGTTACCTCTGATTTTCCACGTCCGCGATTTCCACCACGTTGAGGATAATTTTTATAATAAAGCACAGTATTTGGTTGTCCAGTTGCTTCCGTGCTATTGCTATTACGAACTTGGATATGACATCATATTCTTCTGGCATAGAATAGCAAACAGAAAGCGAAAAATCAAACACTCGCAGGAGCCGTATCATACAAAAATATATCATATGCTCTGCTCTCATCTCGCTCTCTAATTTTTACTACCGCTACGGCTACGCAGAGCACAGCATTTAATTTTTTGCTATTGCTATAGCTGTAGTTGATCGGGCGACGAAACTAAGAGCATAGCAGAGAAGAAACTTTTTCGTTGTTCTGCTACGGCTCTGCTACGGCTCTCGTCAAATCAAGAGCGGTAGCAATAGCAAAACGAAATACTACGGGAGTAGCGTAGCTTTTGAAACGCTGCTTTTTGTCATCTGCTCAACCTTTGAAGTATATTGGTTAGCAGTTTTGTTGCGTTGCTGTAGATTCATCAGTTTAGCTGATAATACTTCTACAGTTTCGCCGTTGACATTCCTTTTTATTCCGGAGATGACTTCTGATACAGTTGTTTCATTTCCGACTAGATTTCTGGCGACACCTTTTTTTACCTCTAATTCATCTTAACAGATTCCTCCACGATTACTCGACAGACCAGGTTAATAAATTTTAAAGACTCATTATTTCATTCAAATTATTCACAATTTAATTACAAAATTCCAAAGTGGATTCATGATTACACTGGATATGATATCTTGTCAATTTTACTATATTCAAAGACAATTCAAGTTAATCTTTTCTGAGAAAAAAAAAAAATGTACACGCATGGATCAGTTCATTACTCTTAAGGCACATTCATTAGAATATATGTATTTATATTTAGAATGTATATTCACCAATTGTAAGTATCAATTATATATAATATTATACTGACTCACTCTGTTGTTGCATTCTTACTGTCGTGGTACCATGACGCAGATGTTGCCGTAGCTTTGTTTTTATGTGTTCCTATATAGGAAGATACATTCAATAAATATAAATGTGCCAAAGATTACATATTTCTAATTACATGACCACAGGTATATGCTTCAACATTAATATTTTAGGTATTATTACAATTTAAAGATAATAAAAAAAAATGTAAGTTAACAAGTGAGTTTTCTTATCAGTGACTGTAACTAGAAGAGTCCGATCAAAACAAAATCAAAATATTAATTCAATCAATTGTTGTTGCATCTAATGGCAAGTTCTAATTCATTATTGTTCTACCTATTCCGTCTATGAGGTTTCCATCAGCGCACACGTGGTTTATGACTGACCTACGTCATACCCTGGATTAATTCCAAGAGAATATATATATATATATATATATATATTTTTATTTAGGTAGTGCTTTAACTAAGACGCCTCCTCCAATCTAGTAAGCAACCATTCGCTGTGAGCTTCAATCCAAACTCCCTTCCCTGACGTGGAGACGTCTCTTATGAATCTTCAAAGGGGTATAGCACTGCTATATCAAGCTGCGGTTGACAATGTTAGGTCAGCGACGTATTCAAATAGAATCCAGGCTACTGTCTGCCAGTGCCACGCTCTAAGAGCTGAACTCCCGGGGACTCTATGCCTATATAAATTGAACATTAATAACCTAACACTGCAATGGGGTATTTCATACCTTAGATTTGTAGTTTCCACACTTAAGATGTTTGCACTATTCGATAGCCAAGAGTAGTTGATATATTTATGCCTTTACCAATTAACAGTTACTTTATTTTAACTTGTTTGATTTTGGCACACGTGCAATTATGTTATGTCTTTCTAACAGAAAGAGACACATACGACTTCTTCGCTCGGATGACTTTTTCTAATTAGCTAGCCTTGCAAGTTTGGCTGTACTATGCTGCGCCGCATGCTAAGCAGAGCTTTTGCCTAACTGTACAATCATACGATTATGCGAATGCAGTGATAAGCAATATGGGATAACTAGATAAGCTGCGTTGGGGTGCTTCAGTATTTAGAATACGAAAATAAATAAATATCTTTGTAATTTATATATTACTATTTTATATGTCGGCCACTACAACACCCGGAATGGTTGTTAATACTATTCCTTTTTGGGTTGCAGTGCCGTGAACCAATGGCAGTTAAATGTGTCTATATAAAGGATTTCTAATTTGTAGACTAACAGGGGTTGTAGATACTAACTGCTGAATCGGATCGGTATGTCGTGAAGACTAAACAAATTCAAGAATGTGTGGTGGGTGATCGTTATTTGACCTCCTATGGAGTTTGCGAAAAAAGTTTCTTTATTTGCCTTGGGGGACTCTATTAATGAAGATTGAATGTAGTTTTGTTTGGAACCGGTATCCATTAAAAAATTAAGATTTCTTCCGTCCCTCGTTCTACATTGAAAATACGGTAGTGGGGAACGGTTTAAACTAAAAAATTAACATCAGACAAGTCTGTTGTTCCTATTTCTGGGTCATGTCAAGTTTGTTCCATATCGTCATATGTGTCTGAGAAGCCTGCTGACTCCATGCATGCATAATATTCTTGTTCAACACTATTATACGCAGATGCGTCTGCATTAAGTTCTTGTTCTGTTAGGTAATCAAAGTACGTTTGCTCTTCAGTATATTCTTTTGTTGGGTCTCCTGTATTGATGTGGAATTGTCTTTGGAACTTTTTGGGTGTCTAGTGGTCTATATTGAAAATTTTGTTGTGGTATCATCTGTCGTTGAGGTGGTTGGGAATAGTTTCTTACCTGATTAGGCTTTGGTTGATATAGCTGGTTAGCGGGACGCGGAGCATAATAGAGTCTGCGATCGAAATTCCGCGATTGGTGGTAAAAGTCTACCTTTTGGCAAGAAAGCATTTCTGTGATCCTGGTTGTCAAGCAGGTTGCACAGATGCAATGCGTGGCAAAGATCTTAAGGTTCCTTAACGGCTAAAAGACGGGGCAAGTCTCCATTGAGACCTCGTACGAAAGTATCAAGGGCTTTGCGTCGGTAACTGTTCGTCAAAGCTCTTATAGAATCTGCAGAGTCTTCTTGTACGCTAACTTGATTGAGAAAAAAAGATAATTGGTGGTACACGGCTTGGTAAAATTCCATGGTGGACAATCTACCTTGAGTTAACGAGAAAAATTGATATTCGAGAGTCTTTAAATCTCGCTTATCCGCGTAGTGTTCAGTTAAACATTTGGAAATGTTCAAGGGAATGTTGTATGATTCCAACACAGTTTCTGCTTCGCCTACTACCTTCACACGTACGGCTAACGTAACTAAGTAGTATTTATGGGTAAGATCTTGTCCTGCGAACATGGCCATAATTCTGTCTACATTTTTCTTCCAAAATCCGAAAGAAGTTCTGTCTCCCGAGAATTCCTTGATAATACGTTTTAGGTCTGGTACCTTCTCTAGCTCACTATTTTGGGTAGGATCAGTTAATGGTTCCTCTACTCCTAAAGCTTGTCTAATAACATGACCTCCCTGAAGAGTGTCAGTAATTAAGGTTCTTATGACATCTTTTAACTCTGGCTGTAGCCGAAACAGCTCTCTGTCGACTAGGACTTTCAATACCTAACCCTGCCATTGCTTCGGACAAGTCTTCCTGCATTTTTTCTTGGTTATTTTTTGTACAATTCAGACGAAAGATGTCTATGAGATGTGATTTATGGTTAGGTTCATGAGGTTGAGACAGTGTATATTTTTTTTATTCAAATTTAAAACCAGTGGCTGGTTTGCTGCTTCTATCTTCGAGGGTCCCGTAGGAATCGTAAGATTAGAGTTTGTTATACGGGGTCTAATATTTTGTTATTGTTTTACTTTAGTTGCTCTTTTTATACCCGCTACCCATAGGGTAGAAGGGTATTATGACTTAGTGCCAACAGAAAATGTATGTAACAGGCAGAAGGAGGCTTCTCCGACCCCATAAAGTATATATATTCTTGATCAGCGTCAACAGCCGAGATGATATAGCCATGTCCGTCTGTCAGTCTGTCCGTCTGTCCGTCTGTCCGTCTGTCTGTCCGTATGAACACCTGGATCTCAGAGACTATAAGACATAGAGACACCAAATTTGGCAAAAAGTTTCCTTCATACCCTACGCAGATCAAGTTTATTTAAAAAGTTGGATGCCACGCCCCCTTCGCCCACAATAAGCATTAATCTAGAAAAAGTCAAGTTTTTTTTCATGTAAATCGCGTATAACTCCAAAAGTTCTTTGTGTAATGATGTGTAATTTGGTAACCCATCTGCGCTTGACACTCTTAATATATCCTGTAATTTTGGTACAGATCGGATAGGTAGAACAAAAGTTATTCGTTAAATTATTTATCAAAATTTTTGTGCCCAGTGCATATGGACGTATTAAGTGTGTGAATGACCTAGAGATATCAAATTTGGTGACAGTATTCGTGTAGGTCTTACGCAGATCAAGTTTGTTTTAGATTTTTGCCACGCCCCTTTCCGCCCTCAAAAACTGTAAAAGCCGTAATAATAGACCTAGAGCATTGAATTTTGGTATGCATAATAACAATTATATTCTTAACGATTCTTGTGAATTTGGTTGAGATCGAGTGAAAAACAAGAAAGTTATTAAAGAATCAATTTTATATGCAAAATTCAGTTGCAGCTGCCCGCGAGTTACCGACCCATCGGTATCATACACCACCCCTCCAGCCAAGCCACCCCGCACCTACAACTAGAGCGATCAGCATTACCAGGAGGGCAATGGCAAATCATTGAGAATATAACTATTATTGTGCATACCAAAAAGCAATGCTCCAGGTCTTTTATTACGGCTTTTACAGGATTTTGGGGGCGGAAATGGGCGTGGCAAAAATCTAAAATAATCTTGATCTGCGTAAGACCTATAAGAATACTGTCACCAAATTTGATAGCTGTAGTCTCTGAGATCTAGGTGTTCATACAGACGGACAGATGGACAAACGGACATGGCTATATTGTCTCGGCTGTTGGCACTGATCAAGAATATATATACTTTATGTGGAGATGCCTCCTTCTGCTGTTACATACATTTTCAGTTGGCACTAAGTTATAATACCCTTCTACCCTATGGGTAGCGGGTATAATTATTAAACATAAAGCTTCTGCTGCTGGAGTGACTTCTTGTGGTCGTCGCTGTCGCTGCCTCCGGATGTAGACGCTGCAGTTGTCGCGTTGGGTGTTAGGTGTCCGAGACTCGGTCCCACGGTTTGGGCGTTACGCAAGGTGTTGACCAGTGACGTGTCGATGTTTGTGTGCAGGTGCATCGTTGGTTTGGTCGTTGCTCCTATGATGTTTTATGCTGAATCGAAGCGCGTGTTGTCTCGGTGCCTTGGAGTGCATAGGCACTGGCGATGCATGGTTAAGGGCTTTGATAAAGTGTAGCCTTAGCTAATACATACATATATATTTTTTTTAAAATTTTCTTTATTTTATTTCATTTCCCTGTCGTTATTTATTTAATAACATTTTATTATATTTTGCTAATTTGTTATTTGTGTGATATGATTTTTTTTTTTAAGTCGTTTGCTTGGCTTATATATCTTTTTCTCAAACATTTATTATGAAGTTTGTACAATTTATAAAAGCAATTGGCACACATTATGACGACAATTATTAATAGCAATATATTTACAAATTCCAAATCTATGTTATTTGGTTCAACTTTATTTATTTGTTTTATATTTAATTATAATATATGTTGATTATCCGCATACTCTGCGTCAGCTGTTCGTCGCCGGTTTGCTGCACTGACTCCTTCGCAGGCGAAAGTGTCTGTTTGCCGCTCTCGATGTTGATCTGTTGCTGTTGTCCGGGACCTATGGGCTCAGGCGGTGCCGGTGCCGGTCTTCGCACTGTTTTTTGAATTCGTGCATGCGGAATTGCGTGCCGCAGAGTAGAGAGGTCCGGGGCAGTCGGTCGGGCAGACTTCTGGTCGTTTCGGCAGTGGCTTGGGAATATTCGGTTTTGTTATCAGTTTTTGATTTATTACTTTTATTTGATTTGCTGAGTGAGTTGTGACTTGTGGTACTCTATTGTGGAAGGTTTCTCTTAAAAATTCAAGCTCATTATAAAGTTTCTGAGCCGTCGACCCCTGAGGCATTTCCGACCCCATAAAGTATATATATTCTTTATCCGTGTCAACAGCCGAGACGATATAGCCATGTCGGTCTGTATGAACACCTAGATCTCAGAGACTATAAGAGCTAGAGCTACCAAATTTGGTGACAGTACTCTTATAGGTCCTACGCAGATCAAGTTTATTTTGAATTTTTGCCACGCCCTTTTCCGCCCCCAAAAGCATTGAATTTTGGTATGCATGAATTTGGTTGTGATCGAATGAAAAACAAGGAATCAATTTTATATGGAAAATTCACTTGCGGCTGCCCGCGCTTGTTTGTTTAGTTGACAATGTGACCATGTCGGTGTTGTGGATTTTTTTTTATTATATTGGTATATTTTTTGTCAAAATACCATTTAATTTTTTTGTTTTCTCTCGAAATGGGTTGCGGGTATCATACGGTCGAGATCCCTCGACTGTAGCTTTCATACTTGTTTTTTTTTTGTATATCCTCCTGTCGCCTTGTATTGTTGCCACAGATGTAGGTTGTAGATGCATTTTCCTTTTTGTTCCGCTGCTCCTCGTGACTCTAGTCACGGTCGCCATGTCGAATGTAAATCCACTGTTGGACAAAGGCTTGCTAGCTGTCGGCGCAGCGGGAGAGCAGTCGTTTTATATATTTTATATATGTAAAGTAACAATATGTAAGACGGGCAGAGAGAGAGAATGATGCATGCACGTATGTATATAACCGGTCAGCATGGGAACCATGCTGACTCGGCTCTAAGCGATGAATGCAATGAGTTCATATCATATTACGTTTGCACTTGACAAGTGTGTGGGCATTTGACACGCTGTCTCTGAGTGAGAAAGGCAAAGCCCTATGTATATTATTGGTATAACAACAAAGTGTTGTGACTTCGGCTAACAAAGTGTTGCCGCTCAATATTTATATTGTGTAATAGGAACTCATATGTGAATACACTACACTAGATTTCAATATTTTTACTTGAGCGTACGAGTTAAAATACTCTGTTTTTCTGTAATGTAAATATCGATATGTATTAACTGTCCGGGATATGTTGGGATAGCAGGTGCTTGAATTTCCCCTTTGGGTGGGTGTCTATCATATTTTGGCTCCTTACATGTTAAGCATGTTTTCGCTATTGCGTTAATCTTTTTTTGCATTTGCGGGAAAAAATATTTTTTTTTAATTTGTTGTTTATTTTCTTTGGAATCGCGAAGTGCCCTTTTGTGTTCTGATGCTATCAAATCATTTTGTTTTGTTTCGGAGGTTTCGTCTTCTACTTGATTTTGAGTGAACCTAATTTTGTATGAACTAAAGTGCAGTGGGTAGATATTTTGGATTTTTCCCATTACACTCTCGGAAGCAAAAATTCCGTTTAGTAATTTTGGGTACAGCCTATGCTTGATAATTTCTATTAAGTCAGATTCTGAGTATGTGGGTCTTGATACTATGTGTCTATGGAAACCAGAGAATGGAATTTCAAACTTGTATGAAGGCATATCGAAGGAAATAATTCGGTTTTGAAGACGTTAAAAATAGATTATGGGATGAACTTTCATCACTATGAATTGTAGCTGAAGACGAAAGGGTGTTGACTTCATTTCTGACAGGGATTCCAGACAAAGCGTCTGCTACCACATTAGATATACCTGGTATATATTTTAACTCGTAGTTAAATTCTTCCAAATAACTTTTCTAACGTTTAAGCTTCCCGTTATGATTTTTATTGCTCAAAGCGAAAGTAAGGGGTTGGTGATCTGTGTAAATTATTACTTTCGCAGGATCTGCTTTTAAATCGAGAACAGAAAAAAAGCTTATAATTTCCCAACTGGGCGATAATTTCTCCGATCTCAGGCATAGGGTAACGATCGGAGATTGTTACCATTTTTAACTTTCGGTAATCTATGACAATTCGGTATTTTCTCTTTCCTGATGCGTCCAATTTCTTTATTACAACCCAAACTGGTGCGTTGTACGGAGAACGAGAAGGTCTGATGATCTCGTTATCTATCATGTCTTTAAGTTGTTTTTCGACTTCTTGTTTTGGACACCCAGGGTATGGGTAGTGTTTGGTGTAAATTGGAATGTCGGAAGAAGTTCTTATTTCTCCTACTACATTAGTAGTGTAGGTCAGTTTTTGATCTAGCTCAGCAAAAAGTGATTTGAAGGTAAGCGAGAGGGTGTTGATAATGGTTTTCTGGTTCTCGGGCATGTGATCTTTTCGTACTTTTATGTTGTTGGCGGATTGAGTTTGTAGTTACTTTATTCTAATTTGTCTGTCGCCGTTCGCTTTCAAAATGTACTTTTTTACATCTATGACAACGTTGAGTTGGTGTCATGGTGTCATTACCTAGAATGCCATGGAAAGTTTTGAGAGTGGGGGAGAGTGGGACCGAAAAGATTTAAGAACGTATGGTGCGTGATAGCTATTTGGCCTCCTATGGAGTTTGCGAAAAATGTTTCCTCATTTTGCTTGGGGTTTTCGACTAATGAAGGCTGTATGTAATTCTGATTTGAACCTCTATCTATTATAAAGTTGAGATGATTTCCGTTCCTCGTTCTACATTGAAAGTATGGTAGAGAGGATCGATTTAAGCTAAAAAATGTACACCAGACAATTCTGTTATTTCAACTTCTGGATTATATTGCGGATATTCACCAGAGTCATATATTTCTGGATCTATGCCAGCAAATTAATCCTGTTCATCAGTGTATTGCGTATATGAGTCTGGAAGGGTATCTATCTCTTCTTCAGCCTGATTATAATGGTCTGTTTGTTCTTCGAAGACTTGTTCGAATGGCTCGCCTGTATTAATATGGAATTGTCGTTGTATTTTTGGTGGTGGTCTAACAGGTGGGGGTGGACGCTTGCCAGCAAAGTTGTTTGCTTGTGGGTGATTTATATAGTTGATCTTAGCTGATCGAATAGAACTGGCAACTTCCATTGGTACTGGTCATGGTTGTGGTTTTGGGGCAAAAGGGCGCGGAGGCGCTGCATAAGTTTGTCTTGGTGCATAAAACTGCTGAGGTGCGTATTGTTGTTGTGGTGGTCCTGCTATTATTTTGGTTGAAAATGTATTCCTATGTTCTTGATTGTGAAGTAGGTTACACAAATAAGATCGTGGCTAAGATCCCTAGGCTCTTTGATAGCCAATAAATGTGGCAGATCTCCATTAAGACCTCGAACAAACGTATGGAGAGCTTTGCCTCTGTAACTAGTGGTGAAAGCTCGAATGGCAACGGGAGTGTTTTCTTGGACCGCTATCTTATTGAGAATCAAAGATAGCTGGTGGTAGACCACTTTGTGGAACTCCGTGATCGACATACGATCTTGGCTTAGCGAGAACAACTCATATTCTAGAGTTTTAAGATCTCGTTCATCGCCGTATTCCGCAGTCAGACATTTGGACATGGCTTTCCAGTTTAATTGGGTATTGTGTGCTTCTAGTACGGTTTCTGCCTCACCTATAATTCTGTTTCGTACGGCTAGAGTCATTACGTAGTACTTGTGTGTGTTTTCGTGACCTGAAAATAATTCCATTACTCTATCCACGCTCTTCTTCCAAGAGGCGAATTTTGTTTTTTCTCCTGAAAAATTATTGATTATTTTGGCTATTTCTCGGATCTTCTCGAAATCCTGACCATTTCGTGGTGGGACATATGGGATGTCGAAAAGTTGTTCTTCTACCCCTGGTCCTATTAATTCGAATCTTCTAGCGTCAATCATTGCTGCAATTACCTGTTCAAGTTCTGGTGTTATAATCGGGGTACTAGCTGAAGGTTGGGTGATTCTGGAACGACTGGGTCCTGCGCTACCTAAGCCCATTGATGCCATTTCGTCCTGCATGTTATTAATGTTGGATGTGTTATGAAAGATGGAAGGACAAGTACTATTGTGGTGATTTAGAGTTTGTATGCAAGAATGAAATAGTTTAAATGGATTAAAGATGCTTTTTGTGTTTTTTATTGTGCTAAACCCAGTAGCTGGGTTGCTCCTTCTACTCTGGAGGGTCCCGTAGGAGTCGCAGAATTGGAGAAAATTATACTGCAGTTAGCAGTGTTTTTGTTGTGTTTATTTTTTTCGTTATGTTATGCTTTTTCGGATTGTGAATTAAATTCTAGGTTGTAGAGTTTCAGAGTGTAAATTCCAAGTCGTAAATTATGAATGGAATATTGTGGATTTTATATAATATTTATATCTTATGTTAAACTAGTATTTCTTTTCTTTCTTCTTTGTTTTTTTTTATTTATTTTACTTAATTGCTATGCTTACAATGCTATGATCATCTCGGCGAATCTTCCGTGCTGGTTCTTCGGATGAATCCCGTTTATCCCTCGACGAGTAGCGATGGGGTACCTTCTAGGTCGGGGTGACTTGGGCTCCTAGGTAACACTTCACACACGGTATCCTACGGACGGGCACAATAGGACGTCGGCGATAGTTTTTTTTAACCTGACCGGAGTATTGACACAACACTTTTTCCACTTATGATTTTCGGGGAGTTCAAACCGCCTCGCTTTTCTTGTGGCAACTTGTGGCACTTTTTGTTTTGCGATAATTTTTTCGATTGTAGTCTTGTGACAACTTATGGCACTTTTCACGACTTGATCGGGTTTTTTTATTCGCGGTGGTTGGTCAAAGACTCTTTCGTCAGGTCCCTGCTCGGGCGCCAATTAGAAACGCGGCTGGGTTTTTAATTAAAAAAATATAAACCGCATTTATTAAGAGTTTGATTAGAACTAAAACTTAAACAATCGAAATATTAAAATAATGCCTCTGATGCTGCTGTTGCTTCTTGTCGCTTGTCGCTGTCGCTGATGCCGTTGTCGCTGCTGCCGCCGGATGTAGCCGCTGTGGTTGTCGCGTTGGGTGTTGGGTATCCAGACGTGGTGCGCGAGTTATGAGTCTCGAGTCCAAGTATCAATAAAGAGTATGCGGTTTAATCCCAAGAATAACCTTCTCGTCTAGCTTGCTTGTTGGGAATGAATCTTTATTCTCCAAATGCTTAGGTTCTATAGTACATTTAATATGGAAATCTGCATCGTCGGCAGATTTCGACAGGCAGCTGGCTTGATCGCTGCCGTTGGGCTATCTCGCTTAGTCGGCAAAATAGCCCAGACGTGGATCAGCATATCTAGCGGATGTCAACAATGTTGCAACATGCTAACATATCGAGTGACCCATATGGGTCGCTCGTGGCGGTTTGTTGGGCGGAGGCGAGACAGAGGTAGGGGAAGAAGCAGTGGTGGTAACTCCTCCCCCCCTGGAATATAGTGACGGCCAGAACGAAGGAACGGTCGGAACGACGTGTTGTTGTGTCTCGCCTGGAGTGAAAATTATGGTTCTTCCTTTTAGCAGACATATGATGATTAGTAGTACACTAGCTATTCCTAGCCATGTGTACAGAGAGATTAGATGACTTGTTGTTGCCTCCTTGACTTCTAAAATTTCTTTCTTCATATCCTCAAGGAAATTAACTTCGGAATCGTCATAGGTGATATTATTAATCTCTACGGTGCAATTCTTGTAGCTAATAACCGCTGTGCCGTTGATAGTGGTATAAGGGCCGCACGAAGAGTTGATGTTGACGTTCATGGCGTTCATGATGATAATGTGTCCAATTTCCGGCTCGATTATATTTTCGTCGTTTCCGGATTCTTGCATGTCGCAGGTAGCAGGCCATCCCTCCAAAATTTTCCTGATGCAGTCTCCGTTGCTCGTCCGCCCAAACTCCGCATTATTACAAACGTACAAATTATGAATTTTAGGACATTTAGATTCTAAGTACATAAATTTAAATTTTGGATTGAAGAATAAAAACTTAGGAAGTATTACAAATTGTGTATTATTTAAGGGTAATGGGACCATGTGTGCTAGGGTATAGACTTCTTTTTCGAATATCGGTACTTTCATTTTAAAAATGATTTTATTGTTTTCATTAGTTGTTTCCAAGTTGATGAGCCTGTAAATGTGCTCCTCATTTTCTATGTTAATGTTTTGTTCCGAAAGAATGTCTTTAATAATTTGGACTTCTAATGGACTCAAAATAAATTTCGGAATGATCTGTAATCTAGCTAAGAGAAGACTTTCGGCAATATTATTCAAATGATTACTTAAAACGTCTATACTATAGCCCATGCGATTAAAGTATTGTAACATGTGTATTTCTCTGTGTTCTAGTGTTAACTTAGTATATACGTTGTCTTTAAAATTGTTTACAAATGTGTTGATAGTGTTTTGTTCATTGTTTATATGTTCAGTAATATTCTTAAATCTATCGATTATATTGTTATTAATAATAAGTTGATTCTTAATGGTATTACTCAAATTATATTCTATTCCTTCAATTTCTTGGAATTTGTTGTTAATTTTAATTTCATCCGCGGTATCCATATTGCCCGTAATGATCTTAACTAAACTACCGAGACCATTTATGGCTCCACGTTTCTTCCTGATATTCGGTTGAATAGAATGAATCCTATCGTATAATTGTTTAATTTTTATTTGTAAGGATGCAATTAATTCTTTGGAAAAAGTCATATCCATTGTAATCTTAATATTTTCCTCAATTTTTTTAATATTTTTTATGAAATCGTTTAAATCTATTGTGTGCGCTATAGTTCGGAAAGAACGTATTACCTTTGCATCTCCTAGATCGATTTTTATGAAAGGGGATTGGGGTGCAGGATGTCGAATCTGGAATTCTTGGGCCGAAAACAGGCTCATCCTGAAAGTTAGTTTGAGGAAAATAGGGGAATTAGATTAGTCCCTTTTCTTCTTAGTTCTTCTTTTAATCTTCTTTGTGTAATTTTTGTCCTTTAGTGGTGGTAATTGTTGCCCCATTGTCTTCCGACACTTTGTGTTGAGAGAACCTAGGTGTTAGTTTGTTCCTTCTGTTTTCTTTCCTAAATATTATGTCATCTTGTTCTACAGGAATAGGGTCTTCCCTGTCCAAGTTGAGTTTGTCTGTCCTAATTTTGGCCCTTTCTTGGGCCTTTAGTGCTATTTCTGGGTATAGTTTGGCTCTAAATTCGTTTAATTCCTTTAAAAAGTCATGTTCGTTGTTGAATTCTATTTCCCTTAGGAATGTGTGTGTTCTTCCAGTAAAGAGCTCGCGAGGTGTCAGTTTCGTAGCTGAGTGTATGCTGTTGTTATAAGTTATAAAAGTTTCGTTCAAAATGTCATCATGATTGATTTCTAGTTTTTCCCTCTTTTTACTTTCATATATAATACGGTAAATTTCCGTCAAAGTGGAGTGGAATGGAGTCTTTCGACTGGAGCGTTGCTTGAAGACTGTTGGAAAGAAGTAATGTGTGTATCTATGTTGTATTGAGAACAGAAGTCTTTAAAAATCTTCCCAGAAAATTCGGCTCCTTGGTCATGTACTATTTTTTTGGGTATACCGAATGTATTCAAAAAGTTTGTAAGAGCCTTTACAATATTTATACAATCCCTAGCTGGCACTGTATAACCACTAGCGAATCCAGAGAATTTGTCGATTACGGTTAAAATTGTCTTTCCGTTTATGGTATACAAGTCGATATGGACAATCGATAATGGTAGTTCCGGTGTTTCGGTTACTTGGAATTTATCCTTTATGGTCTTCTCGTTAAGCTTTCTATAGTCTATGACCAATCTCCACTTCTTTTCTGTAGGGTTATTCGATTTTTTGGGCACCAGAAATATAGGAGCGCTCCAGGGGCTATGGCTATGCTTAATTATGTCTTGGTCGAGTAATTTGTTTAGTTGCGTTTGGATTTCCTGACTTTCGACTCTACTGTATCTAAACGGTCTATTATAGATAGGAATGTCGTCAGTGGTTTTGATTTGGTGTTTAATGTGGTTTGTAAAAGAAAGTTTTTGGTTTTCAGTATGGAAGAGATAAGCAAATTCTTTGCAAAGCTTCCTTAAAGCAGAGTCTTCTTCGGCGTTTAAATGATCGCATTTAATGCACATTGATTCGTCTTTTACATTTTGTGGTTGGATCGTCTTTGATTTGGTTTAAGGATCAAATTCTAAAAATTGATCTCTATGATATTGATCGACTTTTAAATGTGAATCTAGTACAAAGTTCTGTCTGTGGTCGGCATAGTTTACCACCTCCATCAAGCTATTATTATCTTTGGCTTCATAAAGGCCACCGGAAATTATCAAGTTGTTATTAATTTGAAGATCCTCACAGAAGAAGGTGCCGTTAGTCAAATTTACAGGTAAAGTTAACACGACCTTAGAAAATTCTTCGATTATGTGAACTTTGGTAGCGGGGTTTTTTTCTTGAAAAATCTGTAATTTGCATAGTGTAGTTTGGAGACTTGATTCAGGCAGGTTGAGAACGGCGTTAATTGGTGAGAGTATGTCCATGCCTATCAAGCCATGGAAGAAATCATGGAAGTGAAATAAAATCATGGAGAAGCATTGGTGGTGTTTGAATTCTTCGAAAAGAGGAACATCGGCCTTTGTGTAGAGTTTGTGTGTATTAATAACTGTCTTTATTATGACGGGATTGGTCAATTCTATGTGTTCTGTTATAGGAATTAAGTCAGGGTTAATAAAAGAGACGGAGGACCCTGTGTCTACCAGAAAACGTAAGGGTTTGTTATTCAAATTGATAACTACGTAGGGAAGTATAGGGCCATATTTATCTTTGTTTAAGTACCCTGATTGTGGATCGAGGCCGGTCCTTGAAAATTTGCTCCCTCGTTAATGTTGTGCAGTTCGTATTGTTGTTGTTCGGTAAAATGTGAGTTTGCGTTTCCTGACGATGTTGTGGGAGTCGGAGGGCCTTGAATTGCCCTGGTATTAGAATGATTCTTCTGATTAAAAGGGTTGCTATTGTTGTATCCCTGTTGGCCATTTATGTTCTGTTTATTACCCTGTTCGTTATATTTGTAACGATTATTTCCCTGTTGATTGTGTTTGTAATGATTATTTCCCTGTTGATTATATCCGTATTGATTGTTTTGGTTATTTCCCTGTTGATTGTGTTTCCACTTTCTAATTTGGTTATTGTTTGAGTTAGTGTCTGAAGCTGGATTAGCACTATTCCAATTCCACTTTCCGGAATTGTCTTGTCTCTGTCTAATGTAAATATCCCTTTCCTTAGTTGCCAATCTGTACGCTTCTCTGAGATTCTCTGGTCTCATAGACCTAATCGTGCCTCCAAGTGGACCTCTAAGGCCCGTCAAAAATACGTGCAGACTTGCACTGGAAAACATTTGCTTTTTAGTCTTAAACAATAATGGTTCAGACTCTTCGTTTTCCGCTAACCTATGGAGTGCCGCATTGCAGCTTGAAATCTGGTCATAAAGGTTTTGAATAGAGAGGTTCTTTTGAACCAACCCGTGCAGTTCGCACATTAAGGTTGGCTCGTCTCTTTTGTCCGTACAGTGAATAAGTAATGTTTCTTTAATGTCGTCCCAATTTAGAGTAGTTCCAGTTCAGAATGTCGTTGGCTTTCCCTTCAATCTTGTTCCTGATTGCCCTGAGGAGCATTTGTCCGTAGGGGGTCTGATCAGTCCCCCTGATGAACAGTAGAATCTCTTCTACATTGGAAATGAAATCGTTAAGATCCTCGGGTTTACCGTCAAAAACCTTCAAAAACCTAATTTGGTCCGGGACTCTCAAGGATTGGAAGATGTCGGCGGGTCGGTCGATAGTCATGTTCTGTTTAGGAGGTGGGGAACTAGAGGAAGAGTTCATATTAGACGTGTCACTAGGTGCCCTAGGTAATAAGTCTTGGTTCGAATTTGATGCACTGTTCTCAGGTAAGTTACTCGTAGCCCTAGTCCTGATGCTTGGTAACAGTTTGCCCTTTATTGTCGACATTAAATAAAAAAGGGTGTCCGAGTACTAAACTTTCAATAAAATTACTGTGTGTTCAAGGTGTAAGTGTAGCTTAAAAGTAGCTTAGTATACTATCTTAATGGCTTATTCGCCGTTTACTTAGGACACTGAGTCGGATTCTGTAATTAAAATATCAAAGTTAGTATAAGCCTTAGAATTCAGTGAATATTTGTTATACTTGCGAATTGTGTTTTAGCACCATTAGGTGCTGTGTGATAGACCGGTAGTGTTGTTATGTTTTTATTTACTAAAAAAAAAATAAAGCAATATAAATTAGTTTTATATTGATTGTTTCGTTTGAGTGTATATAAGTGTGTTTATTATTATTATTATTGAACCTTGTGTACCCTCATGTTCGCACTGAACATGTAACATCATACAGAAAAAGCATATTCGCACTGAATAACTTCTCCGCAGTCGCGTTGGAGCAGCGTAATACATGTTCGCCCTGAACCTGCAGTAGCAACCCCAACACACGACATCGAGTAGCTCAAACCATTTGCCCTAAATGGCTGTGCACTTGTTGTGATTTGAGCCAACACCAACCTCACAACATGTTGTATCACACTAACTGTAAACACATGTTCGCCCTGAACCTGCGTCAGACCGTATCGGATCCAACAAGAAGTTTGATTCGAACATTTGCACTAAATGATCAAACCAAATTGTTGGCACAACGTTCGTGCGGTGGTTAATGCGTCGGCTCACTCACGATTTTCTCGATTGACGTTGAAACTAAATTACACTTAACAACTTTGTTTCACTTATTAAGAGTTCACTGTTTGGCATTTATAACTTGATATTTCCGTACTCACTGTCCCAACATTCTTTTTTTTTGTTCATTATAACGTTAAGTATACATTCTTCTTTTTCTTTCTTTCTTTTTTTTTTTTTACACATTTTGTTAATAGTTATGTTACATTAGGAATATTATAGTTATCCTCATCCTCCGGGAGAAGTTCGAAAAGCGGCTGCGCCAGTTATGAGTCTCGAGTCCAAGTATCAATAAAGAGTATGCGGTTTAATCCCAAGAATAACCTTCTCGTCTAGCTTGCTTGTTGGGAATGAATCTTTATTTCCAAATGCTTAGGTTCTATAGTACATTTAATATGGAAATCTGCATCGTCGGCAGATTTCGACAGGCAGCTGGCTTGATCGCTGCCGTTGGGCTATCTCGCTTAGTCGGCAAAATAGCCCAGACGTGGATCAGCATATCTAGCGGATGTCAACAATGTTGCAACATGCTAATATATCGAGTGACCCATATGGGTCGCTCGTGGCGGTTTGTTGGGCGGAGGCGAGACAGAGGTAGGGGAAGAAGCAATGCACTTTCTGAAAGTGCTGATCCAGCGATCCCACGGATGGGCGGAAAGGCCTGGTCGGTGCTTGTGGAGTTGCGTAAGTGCTGTTGAAGTAAATGTGCCGACGCAGCGCACGTGTCGTTGGGCATTGGAAAGGTTCAGGGCCACTGTCTTTGTAGTGGACATGAGTTAGTGGAATGTCTGGCCTTAACTTATATATTTGAAAATAGCGAATAAAAATCCACAACACCGTTATGGTCACACTGTCAACTAAACAAACAAATCGCTGGCAGCTGCAAGTGATATTTCCATATAAAATTGATTCTTTAATAACTTCCTTGTTTTTTTTTCGATCTCAACCAAAAACCCCTTTGATAATATAATTATTATTATGCATACCAAAATTCAGTGCTCTAGGTCTATTATTACGGCTTTTACAGACTTTTGGGGGCGGAAAGGGGCGTGGCATCCAACCTTTGAAATAAACTTGATCTGCGTAGGACCTATAGGTCGGAGATTCCTCCTTCTGCCTGTTACATACATTTTCTGTTGGCACTAAGTCATAATACCCTTCTACCCTATGGGTAGCGGGTGTAAAAAGAACTAAGAACTACAGTTACAGCTAAGCGTGGCCAGTGGAAAAATACTGGCAAGCGACTCCTCCCATAATTTCGTCAATGCTGGCTCAGCAAAATACATCATAAGTGCGAGGCTCAGCGTTGCGACATCCGATCCGTTGCATGCGCGTGGGTTGCTCTATATGTTCGTGGTGCGAGCATGCGAGGGTAGTTCGATGTTTACTAGCGAGTGACGCTTGTTATCTTATATTCTTGATCAGCGTCAACAGCCGAGACGATATAGACATGTCCGTCTGTCTGTCCGTATGAACACCTGGATCTCAGAGACTATAAGACATAGAGACACCAAATTTGGCAAAAAGGTTCCTTCATACCCTACGCAGATCAAGTTTATTTCAAAAGTCAGATGCCACGCTCCCTTCGCCCACAATAAGCATTAATCTAGAAAAAGTCAAGTTTTTTTTATTTAAATTGCATATAACTCCAAAAGTTCTTTGTGTAATGATGTGTAATTTAATAAAATATCTGCGCTTGACACTCTGAATATAACAAAAGTTATTCGTGAAATTATTTATTAAAATTGTTGTGCCCAATGCATATGAACGTTTTAAGTGTGTGAATGACCTAGAGATATCAAATTTAGTGACAGTATTCATGTAGCTCTTATGCACATCAAGTTTGTTTCAGATTTTCGCCACGCCCCTTTCCGCCCCCGAAAACTGGAAAAGCCGTAATAATAGACCTAGAGCACTGAATTTTGGTATGCATAATAATAATTATATTCTCAATGATTCATGTGAATTTGGTTGAGATCGAATAAGAAAGTTATTAATGAAACAATTTTATATGCAAAATTCACTTGCAGCTGCTCGCGCTTTGTTTGTTTAGTTGACAGAGTGACCATGTCGGTATTTAATGGATTTCTTAAAAATATGTTTATACAAAAAAACAAATTTTAGTATATTCGGTGGGATATTTTTTGTTAAAATATCATTCAAGCTTTTTGTTTTCTCTCGAAATGGGTGGCGGGTATCATACGGTCGAGCACTCTCGACTGTAGCTTTCTTACTTGTTTTTAAGTTGCTCGAAGACTTTCTAAGCTTCGTCATAACTGTATCGATTTTCTAGATGATTCTCCTTTTGATATTCGACCATCTTCACCTCTGAGTAATGATGTAAGTGGTTTGGCTATTGAGGCATATCCCATTATAAATCTTCTGTAGTATACTGACAGTCCTTGAAATGATCTGAGTTCTTTAAGTGTTTTTGAAAGAGCAAAGATAGTTATGGCTTCTATTTTTGCTGGATTTGTTTCTATTCCGCTGTCTGATATTACGAATCCCAGAAATTCGACTTTTCTTTTGACATTTGTCTAGCTGACATTTTATGTTTGCTGCGTTTAATGTTTTAAAGATTATTTCGAGATTTTTAAAATGGGATTCTTCGTCTTTGCTAAAAACAAGAATATCATCAATGTAGATGTAACAAATATTGCCTATGTGGTCTCTAAGAATATCGTCAATTGCGCGATGAAATATAGAGGGGTCGTTTTTTAGTCCACAAGGGAGTCTTTAGAATTCGTACTTGCCTTTATTTACAGAGAATGCATTTTTTTCTATATCTTTCTCCTTTAAGAGGATCTGATGAAATCCGCTCTTCAGATCTAATACAGAAAATAGTCTATTGTTGCCTAGTTGTGCAAGAACTCCGTTAATATCCGGTACAGGGTATCTATATACTATTATGACACTATTTAGTTTTCTGTAATCAACGACCATTCTATATTTCTTAATGTTTGATGCATCCAATTTCTTTGGAACAATCCACACAGGTGAATTGTATGGTGATCTGGAGGGGCGTATAATATTATTGTCCAAAAGTTCTTTAATTTGTTTATTGACCTTATCTTTTAAGGCCATTGGGTATTGATAAAATTTTGAATATACTGGTGTGTCCGTATTTGTGCGTATTTCTGCTTTTACGTTAGTGGTGTATGTAAGTTTTTCGATAGTTTCCGCGAAGGGCTTTGGATATTTCTTTAAGGGCTGACTTGGCTTAAGTTTCTGTTGGTAAATCAGTTGGTCTGTTCTAGGAATGATTACGTTTATTGATTCGAATTTCTTTTGCTTGATAGGGATGATTGTTCCATTCCTTAAGATCAGTTTTCCCTTTCCTAATTTGAGAATGGCCAAAAGATCTTTTAGACTGTCATTTCCCAATATTGCATCAAATGTTTTGAGGGTCGGTAACAGATAAAACTTTACTATTGATTTTGGGTCATCGAAAGATCCTACAGATACAGCGTGAAATTTATCTATATTTCGTATTGGATTTTAAACCAATTTTGTTTGGATATAATTTTTGTTAGAGCCAATTAATATCTTAAGTACATCTCCGCTCCTAACTTTGGATTCAAAATAGAGTAGTGATAGTCATACTGTGATTCCTGTTCATCGTTGGTAGTCAACTCAACGTAGTTTGCAAGTGTGTCGTCGTAGTTTGCCTGTTCATCATGTTCGTTTAAAATCTGTTCATATTCATTCATTGACTGTACTGGTTCTCCTATGTCGGTGGTTTGTTGATCGGTCTCTGCCTGAATATTGAAATTTCGTTGTCGCCTATTGACTTCTGTAAGTGGCATTGGTGGTCTCTTCCCTAACTCAAATTGGGTCTATTCATATAGTCAACTTGTTTGGACTGAATACTTCTGCCAATGTCCATTGGTTCGGGTCTTGGTTGTGGTTTATTTGTTCTGTCCAAATGGGCTAATTGGATTTGTAAAGATTGGTGTCTGTTGTGTTCGTCCAAAATTATTGAATCTTTGAATCATGGGAGGGAATTGCTGTAAGCTATTTCTTGGTGGTCTAGATTAACAGGAATATGAGTTTGTCGGGGTGCTGTTACTAATTTCTGAGATGGATTTGTAAAACCGTTTTGTTGGTTATTCGCATGATTGGAACGGAATGTCTGATTCTCTAACTTCAAACATAAATGTAAAGCGGAAGGTAAGTCGGTTGGCCAAGAAGACGTGATAGGTCACCACTCAGTCCTCTCACAAAGGTGTCTAAAGCTTTATCTCTGTACATTTTAGTCATGAGTTGTTCTGCTTCTGTACCTAGTTTCATGCAATTTATCTTGTTTTTGATCCTCAGATAAGTGTTTGCGGACCATTTGATGGAATTCTTCAACTGTCTGATTAGGGGCTTGAATTATCGTAGTCATTTGATATTCCAATGAACTGATGTCACGTTTGTCTGCGTGATGTAGTGTAAGGCACTTTGATATGGCCTCCCAATTTAGAGGAACAGTATAATTCTAATGCGGTGTCCGCATTGCCAATTATTTTGTTACGAATGGTTTGTAATATGCCGAAATATTTTGGTGCACCAACTGTATTTGAGTAGGCTTCTAAAATTCTATTTACACTTTTTTCCATGAACCGAACTCAGATGGATCTCCTGAAAATTCTCGTAGAGTTTTTACAATATGTTCTGGATTAATTTTGTGTGCTTCTGCACTTGCAAAATCAAAAGTGAGATTTTGGGACTGTTGTAAAAAGGATGGCAATGATTCATCTAATACTTGTTTAAGTAGAGCTGTTATTTGGGCTGTTGTATTTATACTAGGTTGTGTTGGTTCATTATTGTTTGGCGCAAGAATTGCAGGTCTTAATAAATTGTTTGGATTGGACATTTTGACAAATTTTCAAATGAATTTCATGTGAGGAGAATTTTAGAAATATCAAGTTATTATGTTTTCACTTATTAATTAATTGGGTTTGTTTAGGGGTAATGGTAATTGTGTTGATTTTCGAAATATCAAGTTGTTTTGTTTTTGCTTATTAATAATTTGTATGTATTTATGTGTAATAGTAATTGTGTTGATGTGAATAGACTTATATCGAATAATTATCACTGAAAGTTGTGAATGATCATTTATAAATGTTTATACCCGCTACCCATAGGGTAGAAGGGTATTATGACTTAGTGCCAACAGAAAATGTATGTAACAGGCAGAAGGAGGCATCTCCGACCCCATAAAGTATATATATTCTTGATCAGCGTCAACAGCCGAGATGATATAGCCATGTCCGTCTGTCCGTCTGTCCGTCTGTCCGTCTGTCTGTCCGTATGAACACCTGGATCTCAGAGACTATAAGACATAGAGACACCAAATTTGGCAAAAAGTTTCCTTCATACCCTACGCAGATCAAGTTTATTTCAAAAGTTGGATGCCACGCCCCCTTCGCCCACAATAAGCATTAATCTAGAAAAAGTCAAGTTTTTTTTTTAGTAAATCGCGTATAACTCCAAAAGTTCTTGGTGTAATGATGTGTAATTTGGTAGCCCATCTGCGCTTGACACTCTTAATATACCCTGTAATTTTGGTACAAATCGGATAAGTAGAACAAAAGTTATTCGTTAAATTATTTATCAAAATTTTAGTGCCCAGTGCATATGGACGTATTAAGTGTGTGAATGACCTAGAGATATCAAATTTGGTGACAGTATTCGTGTAGGTCTTACGCAGATCAAGTTTGTTTTAGATTTTTGCCACGCCCCTTTCCGCCCCCAGAAACTGTAAAAGCCGTAATAATAGACCTAGAGCATTGAATTTTGGTATGCATAATAACAATTATATTCTCAATAATTCCTGTGAATTTGGTTGAGATCGAGTGAAAAACAAGGAAGTTATTAATGAATCAATTTTATATGCAAAATTCACTTGCAGCTGCCCGCGCTTTGTTTGTTTAGTTGACAGTGTGACCATAACGGTGTTGTGGATTTTTATTCGCTATTTTCAAATATATACAAACAAAACACAAAATTCAGTATATTTTTGGTATATTTGTTGTTAAAATACCATTAAAATTTTTTTTTTCTCTCGAAATGGGTTGCGGGTATCATACGGTCGAGCACTCTCGACTGTAGCTTTATCACTTGTTTTTTATTCTATTATTAAATTTAAATTTTGCTTGTTTTGTTTTATTTTAATTTGTGTGAAACCCAGTAGCTGGTTTTGCCATTCTATTCTGGAGGGTCCTTGTAGCATTCGCAGAATTCCGTTTTGTTATACTGCTTGTTGTGCAAAGAATTTTATTTTATTAATCATTAAGTTCGCCACAGCAATCGTTTATATGAAATAAGAACGCTTGTTCTCTTGAGTTTTAAAAAATAAAATTTGTGAACAAAGCTCAACTTTATTATTTCGTTGCTGGTATAAAACTAAACTTAAGTTCTGCTAATATCTAAAATGAAGACACCTCTGCTTGCTGTTCTGCTGACGGCGCTGCTTCTGTTGCTCCCGTCGCTACTTTGTTGTTGCTCCCGTTTCCGTTGCAATTGCTGTCGGTGCGATTGGTATTGCTGATTCGTTGCTGTTGTTGTCGTAGCGCTGCAATTGCTGGATCTGCAATTGTCTTCGCTGGTGTGGTTGTTGTTGTTGACGTTCCCGTCGTATTCTCGGGAGTCGGGTTACCGTCTGGTTCCCACAGGAAATATCGCTGACGCTGCGCACGTGTCGTTGGTTATGCGTTGCAGTGTCTTTCGTAACCTGCAGTTCGGTGTGTAGTTCATAACCAAGTCTGTTGTTAATTCCTCTCCCTTTAAACGCTGACGTCCTAGGATGCGACGTAGAAATGTTTTCTTATTTGAGGTGCCTCCGGGGTCTCGCTTCGTATGCCTTCTTATGGAGAGTTTTGAGTCTTTTTCTTCAGCGTCCATGAAATTGCTGCGAGTAACAATATTAGTAAAGTTCCTGAGACAGAGAAACTGATTGTTGATAATGTTAAGTTGCTATTTCTTAGTTTTTCCAGTTTTCTCGTGATTTTGATGTTTATTTCTCTCAGCATCTGCGATAGTACTTCTTCCGCTTTGGTTTTTTCAGCTATCATCTGGAAGAGTGGCGGGATAGCTTCTGCATATCTTGCTTCGCCAGCTTTGTATTCGTCGTTGCCAATCATTATAGAAGAGTTCTCAAATTGGATGAGGTAGCTTCCTTTCAGGTCTATTTCGTCTTGATCTATTTTTATGTTGCCGGTGAAATCGTTGAGTAGTATTGTTCCGGTTACTATTTCTGACTGGTCCGGGATGTGTTGGCTGTTTATTATGTTGCAGTATGGCTTTGAGTGTTTTAGCAATGGTGTTATACAAGTGTTGTTGCTTAAATCTACAATGCTATCTCTATTAAAAATGGTTTTTATCATTATGGGTTTCACAACTATTTTTTTGGGCATACATTAGGTTGTTGCATTTTATTATATTTTCGTATCTTATTGCATTAATAACATTATTATTTTTTATTGGTTTAATTTTTAATGAAGTGCAAAATTGTTTACCTAACAGTGGTATACATATCATGTACAACATTTCTTTGCCGTTTGAGGCTTTTTTTATTTTAGCGAATTCTAGTAATTCTTCGACATTAATGAACATTATTTTTTCAGTTTCCAGTAATTGCTCTAGTTTGTTTACTTCAGGAATTTATAGTATGTGATTTTGCCCATTCTATTGCATGTATAAGATTGTATAACTCGTCTTTGAAAATTTGAATTTTGTATTTTAAAACAGCAATTATTTATTCTTTAAATTCCTTATTTTCTATGGTTGTTCTAATTATAACGTTAGATCTAAGTGTAAGTTCATTTATTCTGATATTTAACTCTTTGTTTTTAACTACTTGTCTATTGTTGTTTTCGAATTGTTCGTTTATTTTGGAAGTGACAATTTTGTGATCGTTTTTGTCCGGCGCGCCGGCCAACCATTTCCAAGCTGTCCCTAGGAAATCAATCGATCTTATCGCTCTTTCTTTTGGTTTGAGTCGACGTAAATCGATTTTTATCTTCTCGATTTCATATTCCAAAAATGGGTAAAGCTGGTGATTATGACTTACATTTCCCAACGCTTCTTCTGATTTCCAAGCTGCTTCCTCATATTGTTGTATGTTGACGACGTGAATAACTCTGAATACGCCATTCTGTATTGCTGCTACACCAGTTTTAATAGGAATTAATTGAGAGTTTGAATACGTTAATTGGAGCTTCCACTCCTTGGATAAGGTTGTTCGAAGAGCTTTCGTCGCTTTTGACTGTGGCAGCAGAACTTTTGGTGAAGTAGATTGGAGGGTTTCGTGATAGTGCGTCAGCTACCACATTTGAAGTTCCAGGTTTGTACCTAAGCTCGTGGTTAAACTCTTCGAGGTGGCTTTTCCATCTCATAAGTTTCCCATTGTGATTCTTATTACTGAGGGCGAACGTGAGGGGCTGATGGTCGGTAAAAATTACAACTTTCGATGAACTATACAGGTAAATACGAAGATTTTGTAAAGCCCATAATATAGCTAGCTTTTTTTCTTTTTGTTAGCCGCATAGTTTTCTTTGGCTTTGGAGAGGGTGTGAATTGAAAGTAATGGGTTTACCTTCCTGGTCTAATACCGCACCTAAAGCAAAATTAGAAGCGTCCGTTGTTAAATGACATTCTTTCTTGAAATTTGGGTAGGCTAATAACATGTCGTTTGAAGTAAGTGTTCGTTTTATCTTATTGAAAGATTCTATTACATCATTATCTAGTGTCACTTTTACTTTATTTGAAACGTTCTTCGAGAGTCTACCATGATCTTCTTTTAGAAGAGTGGTCAATAGCTTAGCTAGCTATGCGTAATCCCTAATGAATCTTCTGTAATAACCAGGTAATCCTAGGAATGAACGTAGGTCCATTATCGTTTGTGGTTTGGGAAAGTCCTGGATTTCTTTTACTTTATCTATATTTGTTTTAACACCTTCTGCCGATAGAGTGAAACCCAAAAAATTAACTTCGCTTCTAAAGAACTCGCATTTGTCGAGTTGTACTTTCATGTTCGCATATTTTAATGTCGTGAAGACTTTCTCCAAATTGTTGGCTTGATCGGTTTTGGTTGTGCTGAACACGTTTATGTCATCAATGTAGACGTTACATATTTTTCCAGTGTGGTCTCTTAGAATATCGTCTAAGGTACGTTGGAATATTGAAAGTGAATTCTAAAGACCGAAGGGTAGCCTTGTAAATTCAAATTTACCTCCATTTACAGCAAAGGCAGTTTTCTCTATATCTTTTTCGGACAATGGAATTTGGTGAAAACCACTTTTGAAATCTAGAACTGAGAAGAATTTATTCTCGCCCAATTATGCAATTATTTCACCTATTTCTGGGATCGGGTAACGTTCCGGGATTGTTACATTGTTAAGTTTCCGGTAGTCGATGACTACTCTATACTTCTTTTGTCCACATGCGTCTAATTTTTTTGGCACCACCCAAACGGGTGCATTGTATGGAGACTGTGAAAGTCTGATTATACTATAATATGCTTGTAATGAAGCGGGATAGGGATAGTGTTTACTATACACAGGTATATCGGAGTTGGTTCTAATTTCGACTCTCAAAGTTGTAGGTCAGTTTTTTGTCTGGTTTAGCGAAGATGTCGGGGTATTTATCTGTTAATTGGGTTATTGTATTTTTCTGTGAGGGTGTCATATGATTGGACCGAATATTAATGCTATTTACTGCTTGAACGTTCATTTGCAAGATTCTAATTTTTCGACCACCACTTATGATAAGTGTGTCAGTTTTTATATCAACTATTGCATCGAGTCGTTTAAGTGTGTCGTTCCCTGTTATTCTATGAAATGTTTTCAATGTAGGTAGTATGAAAAATTTGAACGTCAGACCAAATAGGGTCAACATAGAATGGTGTTTTATCTCTATTTTTCCTCCTACGGAATTCGCGAAAAACGGATTATCATTTAACTTAGGATTCTTTACTAAATAGGGCTGGACATAATTTTGATTGGATCCTGTATGTATTAGAAAGTTTAATTTAGTTCCGTCCCTCATTACGCATTGAATATATGGTAGTGAGGAACTGTTTAGTCTAAAAAATAGTCATTTGCTGCATCTGCTGGTGGATTGGTATCAAAGCCATATTCTTCTTCTGCCTGGTCTGGATTATCCCATTCGCTAAACTCCTTTTGTTCTTAATTGTTCAAAGTATTCCAGTTCTTCGCTAACACAGATTTCATTTTCGGTTTCTCCCTCGAACGCACCGGTCTCAATATAAAAATGTCTCTGCACTTTCTGCGGTGGTCCAGTGGCTGACGGCATGGGCGTTTCCCATTCATGTCGTTATTAGGGGGCCTATTCATATAGTTCACCTGCCTGGATCGAATAAATGTGTCTATTGGTACTGCTCTAGGCTCTGAGCAAAGGGGCGCGATGGTGGAGCGAAATTTTGACTGTACGAATTCCCTTGTTGCATTGGTGGTGCACGAGGTTGTTGTGAGAACGGTATGTAAGGGCTTGGTTGAGCAATTTGGTTGATTAAAGGATGGGTATTATAGGGTTAGTTCAAATCTAAAACCAGTGTTTGGCAATTGATAATTCGGTTGTTTTGAATTGAATTGCTTAAAGTTTTGCGGCACTTGCACTTGCCTAGTTGGTAGTGGTGGTGGCATTTGCCGAGACCTAGGAGCAAAAGAATTTCGGTGCTCCTGATTTTCTACCAAGTTACAAGCTCTTTGATAGCCAATAAGCGTGGCATATCGCCGTTCAGGCCGCGCATGAATGTGTCTAACGCTTTGTCACGGTACGTGTTAGTCAATGTTCTAACTACCTCAGGGGATTCCTCCTGAGCGCTTATCTGATTTAGTATAAGAGATAAGTGATGGTAAACTACCCTATAGTACTCGGTTACAGTCATACGGCCTTGCGTTAGTGAAAACATTTGATAGTCTAATGTTTTCAGATCTCACTTGTTTGCAAAGTGGGCTGTGACTCACTTAGCTATAGCCTTCCAGTTCAACGGAGTGTTGTAGGAGTTAAGCGCTGCTTCTACCTCGCCAACGATCTTATTGCTAATTGCAATAGTGAGGAGGTAATATCTGTATGTGGTTTCTTGCCCTTCGTACATTGCAAGAATCCTTTCAACATTTGTTTTCCACTGCCGAACATAGTCCTGTCTCCTGAAAATTCCCTGATAAAGTTAATAGTGTCTGGTACTTTATCCTTTTCCTCACCATGATTCGGTCTAACGACCGGTAAATCTGTTAAAACATCTGATCCTTCTTCCGAATTAACAGCCTACCTTATAACTCTACCATCGCTGAGTACCTCAATTATTATTGTAGTGATAGCCTTTTTAAGTTCAGGGCTAATTACCGGAAGGACAATTAAGAGACTTTGTATTTTTTTTTCAACAGATCACGTATTTGTTTTTCTTTTTTTAAATGTCTTTATAGAATTGTGTATGTGTAGATGTGTTTAATATTAAATATGTTTAAGATTTAATAACTTTAAAGATTTACTATACAAATGATATTTTTTTCTATTTTACTTGCACTAGTTATTACTTATTTATTATGGATTTTAGTATTCAAGAAGATTTGTAGAGCAAAAATATTTCATATTTTATTTTAATTACGTTAATTATTATTTATTATTTATAACTTTCAAAGATTTACAAAATATGTTTGTACGCTACTTTAATTACGTTAGTTACTACTTATTCGTTATCAATTTTCTTTTCACTTTATTTATTCTTTTCACTTAATTGCTATGCTTACAATGCTATGACCATCTCGGCGAATCTTCCGTGCTGGTTCTTCGGATGAATCCCGTTTATCCCTTGACGAGTAGCGATGGGGTACCTTCTAGGTCGGGGTGACTTGGGCTCATAGGTAACACTTTACACACGATGTCCCACGGACGCACACAATAGGACGTCGACGATAGTTTTTTGACCTGATCGGAGTATTGACACAACACTTATTCCACTTATAACTTTCGTAGAGTACGAACCGCTTTGCTTTTTTTGTGGCAACTTGTGGAACTTTTGTTTTGCGATAATTTTTCTCGATTTAAGTCTTGTGGCAACTTATGGCACTTTTCACGACTTGTTCGGGTTTTTTATTCGCGGTGGTTGGTTAATGACTCTTTCGTCAGGTCCCTGCTCGGACGCCAAATAAGAACACTTGTTCTCTTGAGTTTTAAAAAATAAAACTTGTGAGCAAAGCTCAACTTTATTATTTCTTTGCTGGTATAAAACTAAACTTAAGTTCTGCTAATATCTAAAATGAAGACACCTCTGCTTGCTGTTCTGCTGGCGGCGCTGCTTCTGTTGCTCCCGTCGCTACTTTGTTGTTGCTCCCGTTTCCGTTGCAATTGCTGTTGGTGCAATTGGCATTGCTGATTCATTGCTGTTGTTAATTTGGTGTCTCTATGTCTTATAGTCTCTGAGATCCATGTGCTCATACAGACAGACAGACGGACAGACGGACATGGCTATATCGTCTCGGCTGTTGACGCTGATCAAGAATA